>GL376620.1:656835-672048 GCA_000143045.1 Globisporangium ultimum DAOM BR144 | reverse complement strand
ATGCAATTCTGAGATTCCTGTACAAGCACATTGCACAGGGTCACGAGTTCCAAGTCCGCTTTCGCTGGACAAAGAACGCCGTCGCGATCTGGGACAACCGCGTGACTGCGCACTACGCGACCTTTGACTACCTCCCTGGCAACCGCCACGCAGTCCGAGTGACGACACATGGCGAGATCCCGGATCTGGCTCGCGAATCGACTCCATAAGATGTACATATTTCTAGTCTACTTGACCACGCACGTATTGTTAGCTTGCGCTCAATCAGCTGCATAAGTGTCGCTCACATTGTGCATGTATACTATAATAACACAGCATTCGTTCTACTAAACCCGTACATTTGTGAAAGGTTCAGCGTGTGTCTTGAAAAGCCAAGGCTATCAAGGCCTCACCAATGGATGCGAACGGAGTGGGTATTCACATGCTCTCGCCTGAATGAGATGATAGGTTCACACTGCGTATATATGATACGCTCAGAAATGGAGGAGGCAGACAAATGCCGTGGTCTCTGGGACAGAATGACCGAGGAAGGGTTGGCTGGACAAACAAGTTTTCAACTTGTTTTGTTTCGTCACGGTTCGCTATAAATGAGGTCACCTGTCGATCTGATCTCATAAATGGATCTGGGCGTCCTTTGGAAGTGTTGTATCCAGGTATGAGGACGACATCCGATGCCTTAATGAAAAGATATTCCCAAAGAGAACCGTTAGCGAGAAAAGATTCAGAGGTTTTACATCTCATTTGCTATGTATAAGAGGCACTCAAGACGACGTCTCAATCAAGCCTCCGACGAGCCAGGAGAGAGCCTCAGCTCGCCGTGTTTCTTTACTGAGCCCAAATTTACGGCAGAGCCGTAGATTTGTAGAGCCGGCGGCTCTATCGACAGCGAATTCATGGAAACCGAGCCGTACTTAAGATGAGGGAGCCGGAAGAAATTACTTTGGAACGCTTTTCCCATCGACACTCGTGCTTCTTGTGCATCTGGCATCAGATCGGATGGAGCAAAGTATGTGGGGCTAGCTGCAGTTGATCGATAGTCTCTGAGTAGTCGATCGGGGTCCAGCGTCGTCATTCGGATCTTGTACACTGTCAACAGGACGTCGACTTGATTCGTGCACTCGCTTTGGCTTCGTCAATTTAATAGAGTCTTCTTCGGAGGAGTCCGAAGAAGAAGCAGAGCACGAGGAAAACGCTGAGAGACAGAGCAAACTCTCCAATGACTCTGACTCGGCTTGCTCCAAACGTATCCAGCAAGAAGAGTGTGATAGAGACGATATGGAGGGGATACAACAAAGCAATCAGGTATTAATTTAGCCACAATCCTGGATATAAAGGGTAATTTTATGATATCCAAATAGAACGCCCCATCATTCTTACTCAATTTCCATGCCATCCTTGGACGCCGCCTCAACCCACTTCCTGGATACTGCCGATTAAAAAGAGCTTATCAGTTCTGCGCGCTGGCAACGCTTTCTCATCCTAGTGACCTCGAAAGGTGATCTGATGGTGCTGGAGTTTGTGTTGGATCGCGCGCCGAAGTACACCGGTCTTGATCTGGACGCTGGCATTTCCACCTTGGAGAAACCGCTGTTCGACGTTGCGAGGAAGAGCTGTTTGGGCCAAGTGCGCGTGCTGCTCATGCATGGGCTAACACCGCTGCTCGAGACGACAGGGGAAACACAGTTCTACATGTTACAGAGGTTAGTGGGGAAGTGAGGATGAAGCGCCCAATGCTCGCGTTCCTGATCGAGAAGATGCCGGGTGAGGTCAATTCGGTCACTTACCGCGGGGACTCACCGCTCCACGCTGCTGTATCAACGTTCAGCCACATTGCGGGTGCCATACAGCTGCTGATTAAAGGTGGTGCCGACGTGAATATTCGAAACTCATCATTCAAGTCCCTGCTCCATATCGCAGCTCAAAGACGTTGTTGGAAGCTTGTCAATGCACTTCTACTATCGGGGACAGCTGATGTAGACGTGCAGGACGCCAAGGGCAACACACCGCTGATCATTTGTGTCCAAAGTCATACAGGGGATGACACGAGGGATAACGGTCGCTTACTGGAGCGTCTTTTGCAAAATGACGCCGACGTGAACACACAAAACGATGATACGCATACAGCGCTGACTTTTTGCACTGTGCTTCCCAAGCGATGACACGATCGTGCCGCTGTTATTACAGCATGGGGAAAATGTGAATGAAAAGCACCTATATGGAAACTCGCCACTGCACTTTGCTGCTCATGAGGAGACTCACCTGGCTATCTGGGAAGAAATACTAGACCACAGCGCAAACCCATGGTTATAAATGTCTACAAAATGAGATAGGAGAGATCCCGCTCAATATCCTCGATGTCAACAATGCACGTCTGAAACAGCACATCCTGACACGGTTTGCCAGTAGGGACCTGTTGACATCGACGGCAAAGAAACTACGGCTCAACTAAAACCAGTGAATACATGTTGGAGTGTACACAAAAATTGCAAGCAGTCGCGAGGCACAGCAGCTTCGTTTGAGCGGAAACGAAAGCATCATTGGGATCGGTGACGAATTCTGGTCGGTGACAAATCCTGGTGTTATAGGATGACGACATGTGATCCGTTTTGGAGATTTTGCAACTTTCAAGGACCAAATCGGGGGACCAACGACAGGGAGTTGACATTACTCGTGTGCACACCAGGGTAAACAGCAGTGGACAAGTCAGTCTGTGAGCGATTGGCATAACAAAACCATTCTGATCTTAATTTTAAAGGCTGGTATCAACCGAGAGAGGCAACAACCACGAGATGATCGCGACAAAAGCAATGACCACATATCCTGCAATCATAAACTCAAGCTGAAGCTGGCCAAACGAGGCAGGAATGTATTTGAACTTCAATTATACTGCTGGAACGGCAGTTCGACTGTCTTTCCGTTACAAATATATACATCAAGCAACACTCGTTCTTCCGCTAATGCTACGGAGGAGAGAGGCTCAAGAGCTCCAATAATCTTAGGCGGCCTTTACCAGCGAGTCGCGCTCGTCCGCCACATGCTCAGCCTCTTTTTCGCCCTTGTTCACACCAGGGATCATGCCGAGCTGCATTTGGTTCATCACCAGCACATAGAAGAAAATGTTGACGATCATGATGCCGCCGATTGTGAAAAACATGTACTCGATGTGACCGTTGTTCAGGTTCGGCGTGATGTACTGTCCGAACGCCAGCACGATCACCGACAGCAGCGTGCTGCCCATCGAGTTGACGAAGAATCCGAGCGCGATCGACGTGCTACGCATGACCTGAGGCACTTCCGAGTAGCAGACGTCGTACGAAGGGATAACGATCATCACACCGGCCAGCGCCACCAGAAGGTACTGAGGCAGCGCCGTCCACCACGGGATGTCGTTCATCACCTGTTTGCCATCGTCGTTGTAGATGAAGTGCGTTGCGCCGTCCGTGCCAATGTACGTGATTGGCCCGGCGTTGCGGCGGATGATCTCGTATACGCCCGTCCAGAACATCGCGATCACAGCCACGACGTACCCCGCCAGCACCTTGCCGTATCGGCTCGGAGGCTTGCCTGCGTACTTCTCGTACAACGGATAAATCACCTTCTGTACGAGCGGCACGAACAGGAGCACGCCGATCGGGTTAAACATCTGCACGGTCGGGCCGGGGATCTGGCTCGCGTCGGGACCAGAGCCAAGACGCGCGTCGGTCTGCTGGATGATCGACTGGTTATTGCCGCGCTGGTTCTGGCACACCCACCAGAACACGTTGAATGCGTTGAACGGCAGGATGCGGATCACCTGCTTCACGCCATCAATGAGCTCATCGTCGAACACTCCGCCCTGGGTGCTCTTGGAGCCCTCCATGAACTTCGAGTCACGGCCGAAGTACACCCACAGGATCGTCGCGATCGCGATCAGCACGCCGCAGCAGTACGAGATGCGGTGGCTCACTTCGCCGTGGTCCGCCAAGAACGACGCCAGAATGTTGAGCAGGAACGCCAGGATGTACAGCGTCATGCCGAGCACAACCATCTTAGCGTGGAAGTTGGTCTTGGCGCGGTTCAGCATCACCTTGATCACGAACCCGATCGAGGTCTTCTCGGCTGGTACGTTCACGTAGCGTCTGCGCGTGAAGAACAGCACCACGGCGAAGATCACCAGCGACGCGAGACCCACGACGTACACGGAAAAGTACCCGTACTCGGCAGGGATCGCGCCGAATCCGTGGATCGACACGGACGGGAACACGGCATAGCCGATGAAGGCGCCGATGTTCGCCACCCAATAGTGGACACTGAAGAAGAGCGCCTTCTGCTTGGGGTCTGCGGAAGGCGAGAACTGGTCGCCACCGTACGAGATCACGACTGAACGAAGGCAGATCTGGGACAGTGCCACCGCCAAGAACAGACCGATGCAGAACAGTGTTTTACTGAGGTGAATGTGCTTGAGCACCGACGGCAGCGACGCGATCACAAGCAACACGAAACCGATCGAGTCGAGCGTGGCGGCCCCCAGCAGCGTGTTGAACTTGCCGAAGCGCTCGTCCGAAAGGTACCCGGCAACGATACAGGCAAACTGACTCAGCGAGTCATACGTGAGCTTCATGGATGTCGATCCCTTGTTGGACCAACCCAACTTCTGGAAAAAGTTTTTGAGCGATTGGCCGAGTGCAAAACTCGCCACTTCTTCAAACGCCGTGATGACAAACAGCGACAGGCACACGTTGCGGAACACATGCTGCGAGTACTTGAGCGGACGTTCGTCCCAGAGCTTGGTGCTATAGCCCGTGGTGATGGCGGGTGTGAGTGCCCCTGGCGTGACCACTGGCGAAGGCGAGGCTTGCTTTCCCATGTTTGCGGTTGAGGGACAATTTGGAAATGAGGCTTCCTCCAATGCGTGTGGAGCATGGCGGAGCTGATAGGAGGTCTGGGATGAACAGCTTCATCAACCATGAAGCATTTCATTCCGGACCCTGTCAAGGACCTTGAAACATGACCCTGAGAGGACCATTAGCTCTCAAAAACCGTTCATGGCCGGTGCAGAAGCGGAACTTTTGGAGAAAGTCGACGCATCTAGCACCATCTGAAATGAGGTAAACCACTGGTTTGTTGAGGAAGGGGATTCGTGGTAAAAGAAAGGCAGCATAACCCCTTTACAGAGGCTGGCAAGTCCTCACCGAACTGAACTGGTGCTGTTGCGGATTGAGTCTGTCTCCGCGGGATCTGGTAGCAGCTCCACAAATTGGCTTCGAACGCTCCAGTACTCAACCCACGCCCGTCTTCCCTATACATTATTGAGTGGAATGCTTCCGCGTTACGCCCTGATCGACTGAAACGCGCATAATCACTACATGCAAGGCGATATTGCCAGAAATGCGCCGCAGTATCGTGCCGATGTATCAAATTTCTGCATTTCCAACTTCAGTTTGTCTTGGGGGCGCAGATCACATTATTAATCTCGTCGAGTGCCTCTAGCCTGGGTGTGACATGGAGGGCTGAGTTCTTGACTCTGTCTCGAGCAAACGAAAATGACCGCTATCGACTATGTTTGGCTCTTGCCTACCAGTGAATTCCTACGATCAACATTGTTGGAAAAGCAGCTTTCTTTACACACTCCTAGAAAACATACAATCCACCGAGACATACGAATCATACGATAAAATATAATATACCTTACCATATTATGAAGAGGGATCGAATTGACTTTGTCGTGCAGTATGTACGTGTTGTACGGTGATGCCGTCACTTGGAAGACTTTCTGTGCTCCAACTTGGACAGGACGTTCTCGAATTAGTGGAGAACGTCCTGTCCCATGCAAACACCCCTTTTCGTATATTTTTGTAGAGCGCCCCTTTTTGAATGAGCTATCAAGTCACCACCGGATTAGAGTTGTAAGGGGATCCTGAGAAACCCATTGGCTCTAATGATAACCAATAGGAGGGCTCCATTGCACACACAAGATATATCGGGGGATTCGGCAGACAGATTCGGCATAAGGGGAAAATAAAAGGCTCGTGCAGCAGAATGGATGTCCATGTGCGACTTTTGTCACTGCTGTTATATGCACTCAATAGTACAGCTGATAGTCGAGTCGAGATGGTGTTTCGGGTATTGTGGCTCTGTTGTGTGTATTGCCTGCGTTACCGCTACTATAGCCAATCCATCAGCACAGGGTCTCACGTGCTCTACGTGTATGGCTGCTCTCAGCTTACTTGTGCATTCATGTGCAGCAAAGGAAACGCAGAGATGCGCTTGACTGTCGGATCATGTGATCCGAAGAAATCTGTTCCTGAACTACGACTGCGCAATGATCGCCCTGCAGTTTGCTGAAGGTTAAGCATTCCACTCGAAGCGATTTCGCCCAATTACCGCACGCGATACGACCATTGGTAGTACCAGGGTTCTTGTTTGACCAAACATAAGATGAGAGCGTCCCTCAGAAAACGGCTCCATCTCTGTGTCGCCTTCTCAACGACGCAACGGGCACATTTGACAGTCGCGCGACAACTGCAAAGAAAGAATGGTAAAAGCAAATAAACATGCCTTACAGTATTTTATTATTTTCCAAAACCTTGCCAAGTGACAATTCTGGTCGCAATGTTGTACGCCGTTTCCTCGTTAGAGTCACGCCATGGGGGTTTAATGGATTGTAAATGCACTGGATGCTGCATCCTACAGTTCTTTGTTACAATCGGCCATTGGCGGTCGTGCTCTAGTGTGTCATACACCTTTCGCCACGTGAGCCCATCTCTGACGTCTACGGGAGCTGAGCTCCCATTTGCTAACTGGGTTCGACTGGAGGCCATGCACAGCAATCTTCTCCGCTGATTCGTTCGTTGCGACTCTGGTCACGTTTGGTTTTCTGCCAATCGCAATGAGCTAGCGCTGACCTTCGATGCTTTACTCGAACAGCCTTGTTCCACAAAAGTTTGTGTATACCACCACTAGGCTATTGACAGTGTTAAGAACCCGGCTTATTCACCAAAGTGCACTTACTTATGAAGACCGTCTGAAGCCCTTGGCACATCAAATAAGAAGCCATCAACTAGCCAAATGGCACAATTGTTCCCGTTAAACGGACGGATTCCCTTATCTTCCATCTCGAAGCAGCAGTGCATCATGAAAAGTGTCCTACACTAGGTATTTTGTACAACCATTCCTCCACCTTCAATTCAAGGCTCTTCTACTAGCTACCAGGTCATCAAACGCTAGGGACAGAACACGCGTCATTTTCAAATTTATTTGATACTTGATACAATGGTTGTTCAAAACCTCGTGCCTACTACCCAACCTCAAACTCCAAGGCCCCTGTGGCCATCAAGAACGCGCTCAACGAAGAGCCTGTGCACGCCGAGTTTGAGCACCCAGAGCTTCTGAGCGTGTATCCAGACACCAAGTACGACCCGATCCCCGTGCTACCGTACGAGGACCGTGCACTAAAGGCCGATCCGACTTTCAAGAACCTGCTCGCGGGAGATGTCACGGTGACGCACCTCGCACCAAAGATCGGCACGGAGCTCTCGGGCATCCAGCTCCATGAGCTCACGGACGCGCAGAAGGACGAGTTGGCGCTCCTCATTGCGCACCGTGGTGTTGTGTTCTTCCGCGACCAAGACATCACGATTGATCAGCAATTGGATTTGGGCCGATACTACGGTCCTCTCCACATTCACCAGAACTTGGGCCACCCAGAGGTGGTTGTCGTTCAAAATTCGGTTGAGACGAGCGCTGTTGTGGCGAAGAATCAACTATATTTTGTTGAAAATGAGTGGCACAGCGATGTGTGTTATGAACGTCAGGTAAGATTCATGTCAAGTATGTAGCATTCAGAATGCGGAGAGAATTTGGATTAAACGTCGATACTTGGATACCTGTAGCCTCCATCCTACACCCTGTTCAAGGTGCTGACAAGCCCACCAGAGGGCGGTGGCACTTTGTGGTCTTCGAGCTATGAAGCGTACGAGCGCCTGACGCCTCCATTCAAGGCTTTCCTGGAGGGGCTCACGGCGATTCATAGCGGCAAGGTACGATATTTTAAGCAAGCAAAGCAGCTCACATTTGATCTTTAACTGTTTTGGATTGATAACTAGCTTCAAGCTGAAAGAGCCGCGGCGCGCGGACAAACTGTTCGACGACCATACGTGGAGTTTGAACATCCTGTCGTTCGCACGCATCCAGTGACAGGACGCAAAGCTCTCTACGTTAACCCGGGGTTCACGACTCACATTCCGCAACTGTCTGTCTCTGAATCTGGTACGTTTGCTCGTTGAGTGCTCAGACATCGTCGCCTAATGTGAATGAGGTCGATAACGTTATGCGTATGATCGAACCATGCAGATGCGGTGTTGCGCTTCTTGGACCAACACATCGCGCGAGGCCACGAGTCCCAAGTTCGCTACCGCTGGACTAACAATGCCGTCGCGGTCTGGGACAACCGCATCACCAATCACTACGCCACCTTCGATTATCTTCCTGGTACCCACCATGCCTTCCGGGTGACGCCGCACGGAGAAATCCCATACTTGGACGGTGAACCTGCCGCTCCATAAGTGACTAGTGCATTTTTCGTGCTCCATGCGAATCGCTGGAGGAGCACTGCCGTGTTTTAATGTTGTTGCTTGTTGATCTTCACGACATGAATGTGTCAGCATCCAGTCTAATATACCATCCCACTTGTGAAAATCCTCTATGAGTTAGTTGGAATAATGCGCTTGCGATTATAACTATCGAGTAGACATGAAATTGTTTGTTCACTCATGTGCTTGCTTCATTTGCCAAAAAAATCGCATATTAGCCGCATAGTGAATCAATCACCTTATTCATTGAAACCCTCAAGAACTTCCGGTGTAAGGCTCGGGTTGATCGCGTTGTCCGAAACCAGGCTCTGACGAGCAGCAATCATGCCGAGGTGGCAACTCTGGAAAATTTCGCGTCCACTCGTCAGGCCATACACGGTGCCCCCAACCAAGCTGTCACCTAAAAAATAATCCCAAACATCAAACTCAGATCAGCCCCATAACCCAATTGTATAGTTCAGGAACGTGTTCGTTCGCACCAGCTCCAGTGCAGTTCTTCACTTGAATTTCAGTGCCAGGCAAGTGCACCATCGCGACTTGGAATCCGCCGTGCACTTGGTGCATTCCCCAGATCTCGATCGGGAACGTGCTGAACTCTGCGAGCTTCTCCAACGCGACTGGGTCCATGTTGATCGAGCCAACGAGCACGCCGTGCTTGCCCATTGTGACAATGACGTGCTTTTCCTTCTTAGTGTCACCACCCGCCATCTCCAGCAGCACCGTAATGATATCGTTTTTCAGTTGATGCATCCGTTCTTGTGGCAAAATGCGCGATTCTTCACTGAGCTTAAAGCGTTCATGTGGAGGTGACGTCATACCGTTCTTGAGCTGAATAGCGTCACTGATGGCCTTAAGCTCATCGCCATTCGGGGAGACATAGGTCATGTGCGCGACGGCATCAGCATCAACGACACGCACAGCTTTTTGGACTGACGTTGGCTCGAACCATACATCGACATTCAGGCTCGCGCTTCGCTCAAGCAGGTGCTTGAGTGCTGGCGCGGACAAGTTGCCGTCTGCAACGACAAGTCCAGCTTCTTGGATCGTCTTGTCTGAGATTGCCGAAGTATTCTACACAATGATCAAAAGGTTAGACTCCTTACGTCGAACCCAGGCAATTCGGCAAACATTGCCCTTACAATCGCGTCTAAAGCGCGCATATCGGCAATCGCGACATCCAAGTCACCTTCCGAGCAGAGCACCGCAGAGTACACAGCCGTTGCGACGTCGTTCGAGACTTGGATACCACTCGCATCCATGCCCAGCTTCTTGAGATTTTCGAGCAAAATCGATCCGGACGCGTCGTTCCCAACACTTGATATCAGCAGTGGGTCCAGTCCCAGACGCAGCAGGCACTCAGCGATGTTTCGACCCACACCTACAGGACAAAGTGCATAGCAAAGTACATGTGTAAATAGCCAACTCAAGCAGCCAAACTCTGCGATAATCACGATGCGAACCGCACCTCCACTGGCTTGGTGGATAGCACCAATGTTGGAGGTCGCACGAATAATCGAAAACGAAGAGGAGCTAATAATGTCCAAGACGAGACCGCCAACAACAAGTACACGCTTCCCAGGTTTCAAGTGCGCATTCTATTTCTCATTTAAAAGAACACACAGATAGGTTTAAACGTATTCAACAGCATGCAGGTACGAGCAACCTATATCTGTGCGAGCGATCTTTTTTTCGGTTTATCTGCTCACCTTGGAGTCTGGGATTGAGTAAGTCACGTCGCCCATAGTCGCCTTGTCATTCTCGATCTCAAAGAGCGCTTGCGCAATCTGCTCAGCATGGAGAGAACCTCAAATCAACATGAGTGGGCCAACGAATCATATGTACAAAAAACCATGCACAAGTCGTACCTGGCTGCCCACAGTGGCATTGTTCTTGACAAGATCAATGTTCGAGCCGAGCGAGACGCCCTGCGTGATCTCGTTGAGGCGCTTGAGAAGGTATGGCGTCACTGCTTGGCCCTTGATATTGTTTTCGACAACCTCCTTCAAACCCAGCTGCAACATATTTTGTACCAAGTGATGTATCAGTTAGCCTAGGATACGGAAATTGAGAAATGAATAACAACAAAGCTGTCTACCTCAATGGCGTTGTTGATCACATCGCTTGACATTGGGTTTGGATTCGGCACAGCGATGACCATGCCGTTTGGCAGTTCCAACGCGCGACTTTCGTGGATGAGTGCAGCAACATCCTGCGGCGTATCTCGTCGCAACTGCGCCTGAAGTCCGCTGTCTTGTGTGAAAAATGCGGGGAACTGGTTCGTTTGATAACCGACCACAGGAACGCTCTACGACAAACATAAGAAGTTTCATCAGCTTCACATACTCGACTGTATTGATCACAAACACAAACTCATAAATGGGTGATTGCGTACATGCGTTTCGAGAAACTCCAACGTGCGCGGGATGTCAAGAATGGACTTGATCCCGGCGCAGATCACAGCCACGGGGGTGCGCGAGAGCTCCATCAAATCAGTCGAGACATCTACCAACCAGCCGCAAGATCGAGACAAACAGGCCGAACACAAAAATTTAAACGCCCGCTGACGCAAAGTAACGTTCAAATACAATTGTAAAAGTCAACTGTACCCATCGTTTCCTCGACGAAGCGGTGCACGCCGCCAATGCCGCCCGTAACAAAGATTTTGATCCCTGCTGCGTGCGCAATCCGCCTACGAATCACATCACACAACAACAACAGCAACCAATACGATCAGTACGCGCATCCACACATAACAGTACAGTTGGCATATTCACATTGCGTATCGCTTACATGGTGCTGGACACGGTCGTGGCGCCGACAACCTTCTCGGTGACGGCAGCCGCGATGTCGCGTGTCGAGCATTTGCGCGCGGCGCTGCCCATCTCGCCGAGGCGCTGTAGGTCCTTGGCTTCGAGGCCGACCTTGAGCTCGCCGTCGGCGATACAGATGGTCGCAGGGCACGCGCCCTGCGCGCGCACGAGGTTCTCGACGGTCTGGGCCATCTCGACGTTCTGCGGATACGGCATGCCGTGCGAGATGATCGTGGACTCGAGCGCCACCACGGGCTTCTTGTGCTGCCCGTAGAGCGCCTCAGCCACCTCCTCGCTGAGCGCCAGGCGCTTGCTCAGCGCGCTGCCACTACGTCGCCACGCCATCCTCCAGAGTTCGCGTGTGTCGTTGGCGGGGAAAAGTGCGAATGGCATGCATGTCAGTCAGTTACTTGTCTCTCCATACTTCAAGCGTACAGTCATGGCCACATAAACTTGTTTACCATGATATTTGTATGTGGCCGAGAGTGTTGGTGGTGCGTCGACGCGATTGGACAATATATTTACGTTATACGGTTTGATTGGTTTAAAAAATATATATTTTTAGCTTGATTGGTCAAATAGGACAATTGCCGCTTGAAGTGGCACTGTGATTGCTTACCACTTCCCGCCACTGCAATGACGATCACAGCCACGAATGGATACGCTGACAACAAGATGACTGGCGCAGACGATTTCTACACACAATCTTAAAATTGAGGCACGATCGGTTTGCATAGTGTTTCTCATAGTTCAGTGCAGAATGCACTCCACCTTCAACTGTAATAGTGGTTCTCACAAGCAATTGCAGGGTGCAGGTTGCGAAATAGGTTTAGAAACTAGTCAATCATATCAACTCAGCACAACCTTCATCAAAGTAACAGCTGCAGGTTTAGTGCAGTTTGATGGCGGTGCTATTGCTGTCAAGCGAGAGCACTTTGCACATTCAGACAACCCACAATCTCGAAGATAAACCAATGAGCGAAGACATGACTCGTCGTTAGACAGACTTGAAGTGCCGAGCTCTTTTCGACTTCTGGTATCTCTTTGCACATTGGTACTACTCTCTGATGGATTTTCTGCCTCTTCCGCGACGGCTTCATCGTCGTCATTCATGTTGTTGCTAACTTGATCAAGCTCTGCACCATCTCCACGGGCAATACAGATATTGTGCAAAATGCACGCGCACACAATCAGTTTGCACACTCGGTGGTTGTCTTTTTCATCTCAGAGCACATTTTTAAAACCATCACAAAGGCGAGGAAATCTCACTTTGAGAATGCCTATGTAGGACTCAATAGCAATTCACTGCTTGGACAGCAAGTACTTAACCTTTTTGTTTTCTAGTATCTTGGATTGTGATGATTTGTGTGGACGAATCAGATGTGGAGAAACTGCACAAGCGGCGTTACCTAGCAAGTACTGGTCGCGGTTGAAGTACCGTGACGGGTTAATTGAAATATCCATGTTGAGGTACTGTCGGTTGTCGAGCACACTGCCGGGAAAGCCAACCAAAATCTGGCGTATCATGCGGCGATGATTGCACTCTATCTGTGCAGATATGGCGTACACACCCTTCCGTGCTTAATAGTCCTCGGGGACTTTTGGGGGTATGTACGCTAATTGAAATGCAGTACCGTCGATGAATCCCACCACGCCGTCAAAACCGGAGACTTTGTGTTTGTGCTGCAAATTCTCGTCTATTGAGATTGCTTGGCCACGACAGGTATCGATCTCTTAGATTTAATATCGCTGCTGACACTCTCTCGACGTGCTTCAATACTGTTCCCTTCCCAATACCGAAACGCTGAGCGACAGTGTGGTAAGAGCCATTATTTCTGCCAGACGATAGGAATAAGAGGAACACTTGTACTTGCAACCCGACGTCAGCGTGTGTCGTGTTGTTGATGTTGCGAGTAGCGAATCCTGGGCCGTCTTCCAGCAAACCGAGAACAAAGAAAAACATTTCCCTGTTCATGCAGACGTTGCGCTTGAAGCGTACATCGTCGACCAATTCGACGAAGTGAGGTGACCATCGAGAGAGCGTGCGCTCTGCCCTGCGTTGGCTGCAGTACCACGTTATACTGATGTACGCGATGGGCTCTGGATAAAAAGCAACAGACTCTTTATCCACGGGGATGCGTCTGATGGGAGTAGCACATGCTAAAGCCACTCTAGAGCTGTCTTCCGGTCGGACGAGTTCGGCATTTCGCGCCTTTGTCAAACTAACGGTCGTAAGGCTCATCTGCTTGCGTAGATGTGTGGTTAACGTAATGCTATTTCCAGTGACGCATTGACAAATTGTCTGCTTTGGGGAGAAGACCTGTAGTTCTGCCAATCTGCAGGTCACAGATCCTTTGATTGGCAGAATTTGTAGAGCAATGGAAACGCTACCAAACCAAATATTTTTTGTTAAATTTTTTTTATGGGAATATAAAAAATATACACCAGGATAAATACAAAAATATACAAAAAGATTCAAAAATACAAAAAATATACAAAAAGGTTCGAATATAAAAAAATACCAAACATGTATACTATACACAGACGTATACACATTATCCAGGCATCATTAAATCAGCATCACGTATGCTTAGACAAACGTGAATCTTAATCAATATGTACATATACAGTACATTTTTCTATGTTTTTGACGAGGAAAATTCAGTCTAGGATGAAAAACCTCAAACATGCACTATGTAATGGACAAACTCAACCAAGCGAACTAGCCAGGGCAAGTCTTACGGTTGTGGCCAGTTTGCTTGCAAATCCCACATCTTCGAATATGCCGACTCTCCAGAATCTCGGTAGCTTGTTGGGATGAAATCCTCTTCTTCTTTGGCCGCCCTCTCTTCTTTGAAATAGATGGAGACGTACACGCACCACTCGTTAGTGACTCTTTCAGGACAAGCGGTAAAATGGCATTTTCTGATAGCTCAGAGTAAGCGTCTACAAAAACCGATGTCCTCCAGGAATAATGAAAATACGCTGTCATATTGTAAGAGGCTATCCGAGACAGCCTCAAACACAGCACGCACGCTTGCGCTTGAGAGGAAGACTTGGGAGGAACTTGGAAAAATTGCAACTGAATTGAAATGAGCTTATGGTTCCTGACACTACATATGAAACACCACTAGGGCTCCTAGAGGTTTTACAACTAAAACCTACACATGCAGAAATAAAACCTATGAATCTGATATATAAAACCTTGGGTACACTGAGGTTGAACCCAGGGGATCTGCTGGAAACTTGAACTTGAAGTACCGCGGAGATTCCCTGCGAAGTGATTGGCGGAAGCCACTCACTTCAGATGGTAGAGACACGTTGATCTCGTCACCAGTGTGGTTTCCCCAAGTAGGAACCATCATTCACATGTCTAGAGTACTCTCGTGCATAATCACGCCGAATCTCAATGATTGCGAGCGATCAACACTCAACTCAGACACAGATTGCTCTGACATCAGACGATGACGTCACCTGTGCATGTGGGATCACTTTTATGTGTTTCACCCAATATCTTCGCACCCACAATGCACTTCCACAAGGTGGCGTGTGACACACACAAAGAGCCACCTTGCATGTAATGGCAGCCTTAGCCCATTACATCATCCCTCCCTTAAAGTTCCATCATGGACTTTACTTCTTTTGGAAGAGGTATCCGCTCTCACTTTTCAATTGACCATGAAGCGATCAAGCAACCAAGTGAAGCGCGAAGAACAGCCCGAGCCGAAGCGGCAGCGGACGGCTCCCGGTTTGTACGACATCTCCGCTATTCGCGCGAAACGTGGAGGACGTCGGTTCTACAAGGAGTTTTCTTCGCTGGCGCAAGATGTCCG
>GL376620.1:636642-656815 GCA_000143045.1 Globisporangium ultimum DAOM BR144 | reverse complement strand
ATGTAATGGGACGCTGTCACACAGTCCAATACACGGCACACACGCTTGTGCAATGAGGAAGCGATCTCCCGACTTGGAGGGAGAGAAGACGACTTGAGGACTTGGAGGAAAATTTGCAACTGAATTGAAAATGCTTATGGTTCCTGACACTACATATAAAACACCACTAGGGATCCTAGAGGTTTTACAACTAAAACCTACACATGCAGAAATAAAACCTATGAATCTGATATATAAAACCTTGGGTATACTGAGGTTGAACCTAGGGGATCTGCTGGGAACTTGAACTTGAAGTCTTGTGGAGATTCCCTGCAAAGTGATTGTCTCCCGCCACTCACTTTAGATGGTAGAGACACGTCGGTCTCGTCACCAGTGTAGATTCCCAAGTCGGAACCATCACTCTGTACTTGATTAGTACATGGATACTTGTGACATCATCAGATGACGTCATTCGTACATGTGGGGGCGTATTGCGCGAGCAAAGGCACAGGTCTTTGTCCACAAAGTACGATTCGAAGGTGGTGTGTTCAACACTAAAGTAGGGCACAGCCGCACCTTTATGCAATGGCTAGGTATAACCCATTACACTATTCACTACATTGATTTTGATTGAGGAATTGCGGCCCAGGGTACTGCAAGCGAAGGTATTCTACTCCGGAGCCTATATTGCAGCTGCGCTGTTGAGTGATTTCAACGAATGTTTGGCTATATATGGAATTACCGATCCGCTCTTTGCACAGTTGCTTAAGCCCGCGATTGGGTTCACATCTAGTTTACACCTCACTTTGCGTGGTAATACAAAATGAAAAAGAGGGTAGAAAGACTTATCGGATCCGTTTGGATGCCAACTCTTCAGCATTTTCCATTGTTGAGAGCGCATTTTTCACGCAGTTGTGTTAAAATGCCATCTTGGTTTCAAACACACTTTCAATTGTCTCTTTGCTAACACAAATCCATCTCTCGTATGTTGTTATTTTACATTCGGGCATTCGCCTCAATGTGGAGCGAGTGTCATTCTGTGTCCGTGTAAAATAAATGAAAATACTTTAGTAGTGAAACATTACTTCGCTTTCAAATGCACCCAATCATTTAACCAGGATCAATGTATCTACCACTCATGATGCAGAAGTCGCGTACTCGGCATCCCTGTGCACATCACCCTTTTGACCCTTTATACTGGCATTCCTCTCAGAATACTCGTATGAGCTGTATTTTCCAAATTGCGATTTTCATCCTACAATTGTTATCTTTGTGTTTGTTTGAATCCCGAATTTTACTCACATATTGCAATATATCAAAAATTCAGCTTGGTTGGAAGCTGCAATATATAGTAAGATGTTTACATGTAGAAACCATTTATAGAGTATTAACACTATTGCACATAAACATGCATTTTATCTTCATATAGCAGTTTTGGGCTGGAACCAAACACGGCCAAAGTGCAACTTCTCTCAATACTGAATATATCACCTTTTGTCATATTTCCTTAAAACTATTTACCTAACTGTTATATAAACTTACACCTCATCGTTTATCTGCTATAAATCAAACACACTCACCAGATGTTTCTTACCCTATCAATCTGGTAAAGTCCGGAAAGACTTGCATAACCTTATCATTCCACAAAAACCTTTACATAACGTATAGTGATACTATTTAAAAAAAATACAGCTGCAGATACCCTTCTTATTCAACTTTATGCAATATCAGAGGCCTATTTAACCACGCGGCTATTCCTGTAATTTTCAGCAAGCCAGATTTTGAATCCGCAGGCGCCAGCAATCCTCCATTTCCGGCATTTGAGGAAGAGGAAGCGCTTCGATTACCATGGGTTTCGTGCACGCTCTGGAGGTGCTACACGCGCTCGCGTACGCACACGACTTCCACACGGGCGTGTCCACGGACGCGCTGGACGCGCTGCCGTTCCCGCACCTGCAGCAGCGGCTGCAGCAGACACTGCGCGGCGTGCTGCTCGTCGCGGTGCTGGGCATCACGTTGCCGACCTTGCTGCTCTGCGTGCTGCCCATGGTCGGCTCGCGGTACGCGTTCCCGGGGTTTGTATGGTTCGTGCTTTTTACACTCGTGCTCGTGGCTGCGGCAATGGCGCAGATCCTCGTGCGGTACGTGATGATGCCGGCACCGCGGCCGTTCCTGCCGGACCGCGGGAGCATTTACGGGGTCGTGCAGACGAGTCTCTGCGTCGTGTTTGACATTGTCGCTCGCATTTATCAAGAACCGCAGTTGCTCGTGCTGCTCACGCTGTGTGTGTTCAACTCGTGGCTGTGGAAATCCTGTTTTTACGCGATCACGACGGGCGGTGATGACTCCGTGGGCGGCTACTTTTCGACGTTTGTGTGGATCAGTGGTATCGTGTCGTTCCTGTCGTTCATGATGCTGGAAAAGAGTATCGTCGACGATCCGTTCGTGCTCGACCCGCGCGCGGCGCTGCATAATGGTCTGCAACGCGACTTTGTGCGCGCCGTGCGTCGCGGCGTGATCGTGTGGAGCATCACGCGCGTTCTGCTGGTGCTCAGTGTGTCAGATGAATCACTCTTCTCACTCCAGTTTGCGCGTGCATACTTCCAGATCACCAGCAGCGTCGTAGAAAATTTTATGTGGCTCGGTACGGCGTCAGTGTTCCGCATCCTGCTGTTTCGTGGTAATCACAAGGCTCTGGAGAACGCTGCAGCGAATGGAAGCCTTTGGGGTTCACTAGACAAGTCTGTGCAGCACGACGGTGTATCGATCGAAGATCTCTTTGCGGGGGACTTGGGTGTTGACGCGCAAGCGAATACGCCTCTAAACGAGCAGTACGTTGTGGCGCTGCGTCACCGAGTTGATCGTGCGCTGGCACAAATCTCGTCTCGTAAAGTGAACGGATCGAGTTTTGCGTTGGAGAATGTGGAAGCGCTCGATACTCTGTTCAAGTACGGCAACCTGATGCTGGTGTCAAAGTTTAGCCGATCGGCGCGCAAGGTGGTGTTCTCGTCCGAGAAGCGCTGGAACCTGCTTTTCCAGAGTGCGACTGCTGTCATCGACAGCTTCACGCTCTCGCTGCAGTTGCTCAACACCATTCCCGAACGCAAGAATCAAGGAGACGAGAAACTGGTGGCGTCGCTCGAGAAATCGTTCCTGAATCTGCTCAAGTTTGTGCTCTCGAAGGCGCACGTCAACCCACTGTTGCTGCTCGACGAGCATCCGCACCTCGCCAATGTGCGCATCTCGCCGTCCGGATTTAAGAACAAGATCCACTACTATTTTGACTCGCGCGCGCAACTTGCTGTCCGCCGCTTCTTAATAGAAGAGTCGCGACGCTGTGTGTTCTTGCGCTCTAGGGTATGTGCATTAGTGGCCGTCTGGTTTCGTTGGAGCTCCTCGTATTGACGTATCATGTGCATTTATGTGCTTTTATTTGCGTCATTGCAGGTCGTGTATGCTTCGCAGGAGCTTCTTTGCCACTTGGTGAGCATTTCTCGCGTCGAGGATTCTCAAGGAACTGTGCAGGTATGGGCCAAGCACCACTATTTTACTTTCCGCTTTGGTGTATACGTGGAAGTCGTTGTTGTTAACTTTCTCTGATTATGTGATTTTCCTTAGCACACGGTGCCAGCGGTGCTCTCGTCGCTGGTGGAATGCCGAAAGGCGCTGGATAGTTACCTAGAGACATGCTTGAAGAATGGCTCGGCGACCGATATCTACGTGAAGGAGGCAAATACACTCGCGATCGGTACGTCTCGCGTCTGGATGCTTATGGGGAGGGTTCTCGTGAACATGGGTACTTACTTTTTCGTGCTTGTGACGATCAAAATCAGGAATTGACAAGGGTATTTACCGAATCACGGATGCGTTTTACGGAGAACTGTCGTCCTTTTCGTTCTCACCCGAAGTTAAAGATGCTCTCAATGCGTACGTCACTTTTAACGCGTAGATTAAAAAATGCTGATTAGCGCAAAATAGGCGAGTCTACACGTCGTAAAAAGAAAAAAACTTTACAACGCCAGCTTGCTGGAGTGAAACTCAAAGTTTCCGTTCTCTAGTGCCTTGAGAAAGTCACACATGTCGATGCTCTGCGAGACAAATCACACGAAGAAGCTGAAGTTAGTAACGTTCACATACCCAGCTTGTTCCATGGCAAAATCAATCAAAGTTCCTACCTGACTTGCCGCCGGATCATCTGCAGAGATGCGTTGCATCGCTTGAATAGCTGCCGCTTGGCACAATGCCACTAGCGACGCCGCATTCGCACCTTCCGTCACAGAAACAAGAGCGTCTAGGCCGACATTCTCAGACCAGGGCATCTTGGACTGCTGGATTTTTAGAATGGCTTCACGCTCGTTGCCATTCGGCAGGCCCACGTACACGACGTTTTCGAATCGACCTGCATTTTTTGGACGACAACATAGTCACAAAGCGCACATCGTTTTAGAAATCGAAGGAGCCATGATTTCAGGAAATGGAGACGAACCTGGTTGCAAAAATGCCGGGTCGATCGCAGAGAGCGCGTTCGTCGCTGCTAAGACAAAGACGCGAGTCGCTACGGACGAAATCGCAGCGTCACGCTTCGCCTCCGATGATGACGACGGTAAGTGTGCGTGCGTGTCGTCCGATACGGCCTTGAGGTTGTCCATCTCCATGAGCAATTGGGAAATCATCCGAGACGTTGTCTGTGCAAATAATAGGAAAGCAATAGATTCATATAGACGTCAATGTATCACTTACCCTCTCTCGATTGCGCACAATCTTGCTACGTACCACGCCAGCAGTCGATCGATTCCCAAATAGCGACTGAAACTCGTCAATGAACACCATGCAGGGGCTCAGCGCTCGTGCCGTGTCGAATGCCTTTGTAATCGCCTTTTCACTTTCCCCAAACTCAGCTTTCATCAGGTCGCTCGCCGATAAATTCAGGAAATTGCAGCCACTCGCATTCGCAGCCGCCTTTGCGAGCATCGTCTTGCCTGTGCCAGGCGGACCGTGGAGGATCATACCAAATGGCGGCGAAATACCCATCCGCAGGAACACGTGAGGCTTCTCGAGCGGCCACACGACCATCTCCAAGAGACTTTGCTTCACTTTCTCCAGTCCTCCAATATCAGCCCATTGCACATCCGGGACCGACGTCATCAAGCTACTCGAGCTACTGCTGGAAGTAGCCATTTCACGGACATAGGTTTCTAAATCGGACTCCAAGATCGCGTGCCCAGGTGGTGCGTGCATTATCACCTGACGTGCAAGCGAGACAATGTTGCTCGGACGCTGGCCGTACCGCACAGTGATCGATTTCAATAGCTCGGGCGTAATTGTTGCATTAACTGGGAGCACTGACCTCAACAGATCCGCAGTCCATTGCTTTTCTGGCATCTGTAGAAGAATAACCCAAGTCAGAAGACTTGAATATGAGTACTTAATTCCAGAAATGTAGCTAGGCTTCATACCTCAAGCGCCACTTCTTCGGCGAAAAGCTGACGCACTTTGTCATGCAACGCGCTGATCGACGTCACAGTCCCTACGATGGCGACATTCGCATGTTCGAGGGTGTCTGCAAGTAGATCGTATGAGGACACAACAACAACGGAGAAAACGATACCAGATTGGGCATTTGACTTACTGATCGACTCGAGGCATCCGACCAATCGCCCGACGAGTCTGTATTTCGCATCGTCCAGAACTCGTGGGAACAGCAGCTCCATGTCTTCAAGCAATAGCACTGCTGGCTGGATACGAAGAGCTGCAGTGAACAGATCCTGGAGTTGAAGTTGCGGCAACGACAGCAGACTACAGTCGATTGTAAGCAGGTTCGCGTGGAAGTGCTTAGCCACCAACTGCACGAGTGTGGTCTTACCAGAGCCACTGGGCCCATGGAGGATAAGTGACCTTGAATGTGAGACTGCACATGCAAACACACGACCATAAGTACAGGATGATAAAAGCAAGGGCATCCAAACCACGACCTCACGTACTTGCTTCATGCTGTCCGCTTGGTGACGTCTGCGCCGACTGCAATGCCATCGCCACAAGCTCTTTGAAACTCTCTCCATGCGCACCAATCGGCAGGAGAGGATGGCCATGACGCTCTTGAGCTTGAGATGATGCGTCGAATGGGAACATCAGCACCAGCGTCTGCTCCTCCACAATGCCGACATCAACATCCACTGCATCCTTTGTCAGTTCTGCATCAGTAGCAGCAGCTTTGCCTCGATAGTACGCGCGAAATCGCCATTCTCCATAGTCAACCCCGTCATATTGAAGCGCAACAACACCACTCGCGCCAGTGAGCACTCGCTTGCGCAGCAGCATTTTCACGAATGCTGTCGCGACTTTCGGTGGGTCGTGGCCCACAGGCACGAGCTCCAAGTACTGTACCGTTCGTATACGCGTCGGCGCAATGCAGTGGACTTGTACCTGTGTGCTGGAGCCCGGTTTGTGGTCTTGGTGAGCTCCTGGCCAGTGGTCGATCTGCAGTGTGTCAGCGGCGACCGCATCGCTGATCGCGAGGCGGAACACCGCCGGCGCGTCGCCAGGACGGTAGCGCACTGCCACGTAGCTGTTCCAACTGGCGCGCAGCGCGTCGAATCCGCGCTTAGTCACGAGCGCCGTCGACGTGAAGCTGCCGCCGTCCTGCGCGGTGCCAACGGCCAGCAGCATCATGCCCATAAGTGTTGCCGTGATGGCTTCGAGTTGGTTTTTATCTACTTTTAACACAGTATGCTGCCTTTAACTACTGCTGTGCCAAAAGAAGGTAGACTCCTAAAAAGCAAACACGGTTCCTGCATCCAAAGCATGTATCCTCTTTTCGTACAATTATCTTGGCAAATCACCTTGCTTTGTGAAAATACTTGTCCAGAACCGTCACATCCACGTCCCTCAATAGTGACTCCCATCTATCATGCGTCTATTTGTAATACTGTTACTATACTGAAAGACACAAAAACGAGGGTAAACTGTGGACGCTGACCCGCCAGCAAAAAACCAAAGCCAAATGCGGACCGCATTATACAAGCCGAGAGAAGCCCAACACAGCAGCATGACGTGGGCTGTGCCGAACGCGGACGCCGTGACGCTCGGCGAGATGGACGGCGAGCTGCTGAGCGTGTCGCCGCGTGACGAGGCGCACATCGGCGACGAGTTCATCCGCCGCGGCGGTACCGTGTTCCCGCCCGCGCGCGTGGTCTGCACCAAGACGCGCCGACCGTTCGGCCAGGAGGAGTCGCTCACGCAGGAGCTCGACGACGAGCTCGATCGCCGCCCCGAGTCCGGCGCCATGAAGCTCGCGAAGCATGCCGCAGGCGTGTTGCATATGCTCCTCTTTGACGACGAGCAGAAGGTGATCCGGTCGGTCGTGCAGGGCGCGAAGTCCGCGGTCAAATCCGTGCTGTCTGCGACTCGAGGAGGAAACCCTGAAAGCGACGACGAGGGCAATGGAGATGAAGCTGATGATGTGAAGAAGACAGCGGACCGACTGAATGCAATAGTCGAGGATGCTGAGCTTGACTACGTGCACGTCCCGCGCCCCAATGCTGCGTTCCCGCAACACAAGGCCACTGAAGAGAGCATTGCGGCCATGAGCTGGCACCCGACGCTGTCGCTGCTCGCAGTGGCGCAGCAGGATGGCGTCGTGACGTTCTACGACGTTGCGACGGCATCGTGGGATTCCCGCGTGTTGGAGCATGCTGCGCAGGCAAACATCACCAGCATCGAGTGGGCGAATTACTCTGGCGGCGTGGTTGCGGTCGCATGCCGGTACGTTCTATTATAGTGACGGTCGCAGGGTTGTAGAAAACCTACCATTTTACTCATGTGCTATGCGTTTATACCTGCAGTGCTGGTATTTTGCTGTGGAAGCTTCACTGCAAGAACAAAAAAGAAGGTAAGAAGGATCGCGCAAGTGGCGACACTCTCTTTTGATGGATGAATTGAACCAACTCTAATGTTACTCTTGTGATTCGCCGAATAGATCCGACGCTGCTGGACATCATTACGCATCCATCGAGCAAATCGTTTCACCAAGTCACCTGGAATGCGGATGGAAGTATGCTCGCTGCGTTCGCAAAGAACACGAATGCGATTTACATCGTCGATGCGGTGTTCAACCGCAAGACCGAGTTGCTGTGCCCGTACAAGGTTGCCTCCGTGAACTGGTCTCCTACCGGAGAGTATTTATTTGTCGCCACCGAGTACGTCAGGAAGAAAAAAACTGATAGAAACAATATTTATCTGCAAGAATGGTGGACTAAACGTGTCGTGTTTGTAGACGTGGTGTGTCGCTGGTATGGGAAACCTTGACGTGGAAGAGTGAAATCTGGGATCTGGCGACAAGAGTAAGTGCAAGAAAAGGAGAGTTACGACATAGTCTGGACCCTGACCTACATTTTGTGTTTGCATATATTATATGATGTAGAGCTGCGGATGGTCTCGAGATGGCCGCTGTTTGCTTGTCGCGGCTCGCAACAAGAATCTTTTATACCCGTACGCGTTTCCAGGTACCCCACCAACAATAGGTACGACTAGCTATTTGTCTACACAGATGACGTGCACTTCATTAACCATCATGGCTCCTTGTATTGTATTGCTGCTGCTCGTCTGCAGACGCTCAGATTAGTTCGCCACCGGTTGATTTTGCGGAGAAGCAGGTCTTTTCGTTTGACCAAAGCCTCTCGGAGTACGTTTTTCCATTGCAGCCTACACTCATATTGGTGTTGTAGTGTTTCTATAGTTTACTGACACATTGCCTTTTTTGCTAGACTGGTGGGCGGAAAGATTGAAAACATTGTGTGGGACCCGACGGGAACGCGTGTTGCCGTGACATACCGCTCTAGCTCTCCAACATCCATCGATGGCAACGATTTCACAGGCTGCCTTGTTGCCATTTTCTCAGTCGCGTGGGAGCCGTTCCTGATCTTTACTCGCAGGTGCGTGCTTCTTGCATTTTTATCTTTTTCGACTTGCATCATCACTAATCCACATGATGCCGTTATCTTTGTAGTGGTCTTCTCCGTGGCCCTCCAAACGCTGGACTTCCACGTACGCTCGGATTTGCGTCAAGCTTTGAGCAGGGTGCGCTTTTGAGCGTCGGATGGAGCCGAGGCTTGATCACGTTCCATCCGTTTTACTTCCAGGACCGTGTGGCGCAATAGTTTTCTCACTCACTCTCTCTGGAAAGTGCCCAGTGATGCACGCTAGAGTAAGTACAACCATACGGCTTGTCAATCCCAGAGAACCTTGAAATTTGTTGGCTTTTTGCTGTCTGTCGTCAATGCGCTGTTTTTGGAAGAGGCAAAAGTTGAAACTGCTCGAAATCTCAAGGCCCGGATCCTGCATCTGTTGACGGTGGCTTACTTTGTTTTGTGTGCGAAAGTTCCAATGAGTCTACCGCCGCGTATCTTGTGTCGAACAGGTTGTGGAGACTTTGGTGATCCAGAACTTGACCACCTCTGTGTGGACTGTCATGGCGATCGTGTCGAGGCCGAAAAACAGCGCGACTTGCAGGAATATGTTCGCCAAAAAGAGCATTCCAAGCAAATGGGATCGCTACCGACTGACGCGGCGCCAAAGACCAGGCGGGGTCTTCCATCGATAAACCACCAGAAAGGTAGGAGAGCTATATGCGGACAAGACAGCCTCTTTTTCTAGATTCGTACTGATCTGTTTGTTTTATTCTATAGCGCTACAAGCGTTTCTTGAGCGCCCCCGTGAGAAAGATGCGAGTGTGGTTGCTCGCGAGAGCCAATTTCTCGAGCGCGAGTTGCAGATCCGGGAGACGAGCAAAGCGCAATTACGCAAGTACATGGTCGCGACGGACGAAGATGAACCCGTGGATCCGAAAGAGTGGAGTCACTACAAGTACAGTGGTCCGCGGGATGTCCCACGCCACGATGTCGATGAAGCGACCGAGCACGCTGCGCAACTCAAACTGTTCTGTTACTGGCGGAGACGAACGCTTCGACAACGCGTGGAGACCAAGCGGCAGCTTCTCGAGGCGGAGAAGCAAGCGAGTACAGCGCAGAAGTCCACTTTTGGAAAGACGGCCAAAGAGTTGTTTGCGAGCAAGTCTTCGTCGTCGGCAACATTGCATAAAGTGACTCAGGAGCTTCGCAGTGGAGTCAAGAAACGCGTCTCGTTGACGATCCCCAAAGCTAAAAAGTGTGCATCTCTTCTGGTGTGGCCAAAAAAGAAAGCGAACGACCACGCAACTACCACATGACTCTTGTCTCCCACCTACAAGAACGCGAAGCAAATGGTGAGCTCCCCTGTCGCCTTACCGTAATATGTTCATATTTTCTTCTTGTTTATTGCTTTTTTCTCTCTCTTCTCTCTGCTACGCTCATACGGGTGGTCTCAGACAGCTTTGGACGTTTGCTGATCGTCGTCGTCCACAGCCAACTCTGGGTCTCTCAACTCATTCCACGGTCTCATAATTTTCCTCCTCATGCATCCAAGTCCAAGTGACAGTCGCTCGCATACATAAAACTCTTTAGCAGCAGCTGCTCTTGCTCTCACTTTTGCCCGAAGCGCCGCTCAAATCAATCGTCTCGGGCACGTATCTACAAAATGCGCAAAGCACCGCATTACGGTGAGTTCACATCCACTTTCATACAAGGTCTCCAAAACACACGTACATGTCCTCTTCTTGGCCCTTCTGCAACGCCGTGCGCGCAATGGTCTGGAACGCGTCTTCGACGCTCGTGGCCTCCTTGGCGCTCGTTTCAAAGTGCTGCATCGGCTGCTGCGCGTTCTTTGCTTGACACCACTGCTGCGCCTTTTGCTTGGAGACCTGCACATAAGCAGCAGCACCGCATTCAATCATTCAGAGGCAAGCCCACCACATGCAAATCCTTCCTTATATAGCAAGTGGAAACGCACTCTTCGGTCGGATTCTTTGTCGACTTTGTTTCCCAGCACAATGAACGGGAACGCGTCCGGGTCACGCGGCCCCGCTTGAGCCAGGAACTCGTCGCGCCAGCTATCCAACTTCTCAAACGACTGCGTTCAAATAAACACACACACAACGAATGAGTTAGTAGGAAACTAACTGCATGGAAACCTGTGGGATCTTTCAGCACTGACCTTTGGATTTGTGATGTCGTACACGAGCACACACGCGTCAGCGCCGCGGTAGAACGCGACCCCAAGGCTCTGGAAGCGCTCTTGGCCAGCGGTATCCCAAATCTAATTGCACCCATGTCCATACAATTAATAAGTACATATGTCAATATACGCACTCAATAAATTGACAGATAGGCGTTGGGCTTACCTGCATGGTGACGAGCTTGTCGTCGATCATGATCTCCTTGGTCAGGAAGTCCGCACCGATGGTGGCTTTGTACTGGTTCGTGAACTTCTGGTTCACATACTGGTTCATCAGCGACGTCTTGCCGACACTACACAACAACACAGCACCCAAGACGCGTGAGTCGTCCAAGTGCGCCGTACACACGCATGCGTGCCTCCACGGCTTCAACCGAACAGGAAAAAAGCACACTCGCGAGGTCCTAACAGCAGCAAATGCGAAAACGTACCCACTGTCGCCCAGAATGATCAGTTTCAATAGCACTTTCTTGCGGTGCGCCATGGCTTTAGGTAGACAGCGAAGAGAGTGCGCGTGCGTGGAGTAGGGCGATTAGCTGAATGGAGAGAAACGAGAAACAGCGCGTGAGCTTGTTCTCCTTCTTCCTTTTTGCGGTCTTTTCGTTCTTTTGGATCAAACGCAGGAGAATCTTTTCTGTGCATCATGTGGGTACCGGGATAGTACCGGTACAGGATCGGTAGACATCGATTTTTATTGGGACAATTAATTTTACAAGATGTGATTAGTAATACAATTAATTGATTATATAATTGCTGTCTGGTCCTGAATTATGCCACTTGCGTCATTTTTTTTTACCAACCTGTAAACTACAGTAGTGATCTGAAAGCTCGCCATTTTGTGCGCACGAGATGCAGGCTCACTTGCACTCAGTCAGACGAGAAAGCATTGAGAAAGACCTGGTGGTTCAGCAACGCAGTAGCTGCATGCGCAGTGTTGTTGTTTGCTTCGGTTAACGCCCACCGAAAGCGTTCCAATGGAGCCAAACTCTGCATCATCTCCTCCACGACTTGATGTTTCCTAGCGCCGACAATCTTTCACCTTTTGCACTGTTTGGACCAACACGAAAGTCAAAGCAACAAAAGGCCGTTTCAAGTAAAACACACATGTTTAACAGCTATAAGCCCGCAACTTTGGACAACATGCAGAAACCAAGTCGTTACTCCATCTCCAACGACTTGACAGCACATACATATCAATAGTACCTACTATGCAGCCAGAAACATCGGATCTTAACAATGAACTTTCTAGTATCTCGTCTTCAGGGATTCCTCCAAGTTGAACGGCTCGACGCCAGTCTTGAGCTCAAACTTGGCGCAGAGAGGGTTCGTGATCGCGCCGTAGACGTTGCACTCCGTTTCTGGCTTGACCGCGACAACAAAGTCTCCATCTTCCGCCACCTGGACGAAACCGTTACCGATCTGAGGGTCGTACACGCTCCAGTCCGCGGCCGTGAGCGTGAACTCCACCGTCGTCGAGGCGCCAGCATCGAGCGAGATCTTCTTGAACTTTTTCAGCTGCTTCACCTCCGGCACGGAGATTGAGCGGTACGGTTGGATGACAAAGAGCATCACCGTCTCCTTGCCGGCCATCTTGCCCGAGTTGGTCACCGTGACGCTTGCGGTGATCGAGTCCGACTTGCCCGTGACCGTAGTCTTGCTGAGCTTCACGCTCGAGTACATGAACGTGGTGTAACTGAGACCGGCCCCGAAGTCCCACTCCATCTGGCAGTAGCCGCTCGAGCACTGGGTGCTCACGCGGTGGTTGTACGGGATCATGATGTTCGCAGCATCCTTCGGGTACGTGATGGGCATGCGGCCGCTGGGGTTCACCTTGCCGTAGATGATTTCCGCAATGGCCTGACCGCCCTGTTCGCATGGGAGGAATGCGTTGATCACAGCGTGCACGCTGCCCGCCAAACCGTTAAGCAGACGAGGACGACCGCCGACGAGGACAACGATCACCTTGGTACCCGTTGAGGCGAGTTCACGCACGTAGGCGATTTGACCTGCTGGCAACGCAAGGTCGTTGATGTCACCAGGCTTCTCAGCGTAGGTGGACTCGCCAATCACCGCAACAGTGTACTCAGCCACTCTCGCTTGTGCCTTCGCAGCCGCCATGTCAGCTGCCGTGTACGAGCCATCGGCGCTGAGGCCGTTGAAGTAGGTGACCGAGCTGTTGCCGATCTTCTCAAAACCTTGCTTGACAGAGATACCGTGTGGGAACATGGCGTTACCGGACACCCCCTGCCACGTTTTGGTCCAACCGCCGCACAAGTAGCCGACATTGTCGGCCGAGTGGCCGGTGAGGAAGACTGATGAAGTAGGCGCGATTGGAAGGACGCTGTCTTGGTTCTTGAGCAGTGTGATGGACTCACGAGCAAGCTCCAGAGCCGAGGCAATGTCCTTTTCGTTGCCAACAAGGTCAACGTTGGCTGCACCAGGTACAGGGTTGTCGTACAAGCCCAACTTGAGCTTCATCTTGACAACCCGTCGAGCTGACTCCTTCAAGCGGTCCAGGTACTCGGGGTTTGACTGGAGCATCGTCTTCGCGTGGTCAATGAAGGACGTGTCCGTACGGCACCATGCTCATATCGAGGGACGTTTGCGTCAGGGCCATTCGCACAGCTTCTGGCTTGGAGCGCGCCACGCGATGCCAGTCCTGCAAATTGTTAATCTCAGCATAATCCGTAACGGCGACACCTTCAAAGCCCATGTCCGAGCGAATCAAATCACGCAGGATCTTTGGACTCGACACGACGGGGACACCGTTGATCGAGATGTAGTTCTCCATCGTTGACATCACTCCAGCATTGATGGCTGCAATGAACGGAGGCACAAAGTAGTTAAGAAGGTCAAAGTCGGAGAGCGTGACGCCATCACGGTCGTGGCCGGTTGGAGTCTTCGAGTACCCGACGAAATGCTTCATACACGCAGCCGTGGCGTTGTTGCTCTGAAGTCCTCGGATGACCGAATCAGCCATGACGGACACCAAGTATGGGTCTTCGCCGAACGTCTCGAAGGTACGCGCCCAGAGAGGGTTCTGCGAGATTTCAAGAATTGGCCCAAAGACCCACGGGATGCCAGCAGCTTCAGTGTCGCGGCCAGTGACGCGACCCATTTCGTAGACCAGGTCTGGGTTGAAGCTCGCACCACCGTTGATCTGTTGGCCGAAAAGCGTCGAGTTCGAAATGTACACCGCGCCGTGAACAGAGTCAATGCCGTAGACAATCGGGTGGCCGCCGTTTTCCACCATGCTGATCTCTTGGATGCGCGTGATGAGCTTGCGCCACTCTTGGGCAGTCCAGCCGTACTTGCCGTCCTTTGGACCGCCCGAGTATGGGCTGTTGAGGTACGATCCTATCCGTAACTTGGCATATTCACGGACGCGATCTTCGTTCAACGTAAGGTCTGCGTTGAGAATGTTGTCGATGTTGATCTGCGTCATTTGACCGAGGATGTCGTCGAGCGTGAACTTGCTCATGATCGCATCAGCCTTGGAATCCCAGGCATCTGCAGCAGCGACTGCAGCGACGGAGTTGCACGCGAGCACCGCGCAACAGCACACAGCACCCAACCACGAGCGAAGCATCGTAGCGCGAACTTAGAAGCGATAGGTAGATCAAGAGTTTCTTCTGCTTGCTTCCGCCGAGAACCAAGCAAATTGGAAAATGACTCAGATGGAAAAGTGCATTGGGCCACATTCACGCGCCACAAAGAGGACGGGCGTTGATGGGATGCTGAGCAACCAATTGCTGCTTGATTGTGCAGCAATGATGAGCTCATATCCGTGCGAATGGCGTCATTGCAACGCGCCCGAAGGGAGGGAGGCAGGGCTCGTGGCTGGCGTGCTGCAGCGCATCCTGACACCGTTTCCCGGATTTCGCGGCTAAAGTACTACTGCAATTCCCATCAATGCATGCGCCGTCCATGCAATTGATGCAAGAATGCCTCTTCGCGTGGTGCCTTTCTCCTCCCTCTTGAGACCCTTTTAGTTTCGGCGTGGAACCTTTTTTAACAATTGATTTTTGTCTATATACATACATAGCTACCGATTGTTGACCTTGTTTGCTTGTCATGGTCGTGGTGATTATTCGATTATTCGTTATGTGAGACTTTATGGGGGAATATGTGTCCCGACTCTGGCTGAAGTGTCAGGTCGCACGTTGACACGCATATGTTACTACATTATATTCATTTATAAGGGTTTTAGAAACTGTTTCTACTGATGAGGAACTATTTTATCAGTACTATATCTTGCAGGTATATTCAATAGTAAAGACAGCTGATTGAACCTACAGTATCAGTTGAAGTTGAAGTTTTGCCTTGACACCCACTCTTTGAAAACTGAAGGGCAATCATATGGGAGGGAGACGCTGTCGTCGACTTGCTTTTGCGCTGCCCTTCGACAAGTGAATGGAAAAGAGACCCCTCGCTCGCTCGCGCCTTCCATTCTCCACCAGTGCTTCGCTCAACTGCGTTTTGTGTACTACCCATGGATTTTGATTATTGCACCGATCCCCCCACGAAGATCACGCTTTGCTGCTGAACGTTATTGACCAAATACCAAGTTCGCCTTGAACGGAATTGGAGTCGCGTGCCTCGACACCTGACGTGGCTGCTCAATGGAACCGTCAACGCGTAAGGTGCTGACTTGGCCTCTGCGTTTGCATGCATGCTGATGTTTCCCTTGAAGGTGGGGGTCAGCAAACGCGAAAATGAATCAAGTAGAGGCCACGAAGTTCAACTGGTCGACACATTGTGCGTGTCTGACTGTCTGGAGCCAGAGACAGGATCTTAATACACACAGTGAGATCCTTTTGGATCAGGAGATGGTGGAAGGATGGGGCAAGATCAACTATCTGATTATAAATATCCCTCGCACTGGCAAAATTTTTGCATATATTGATTATGTAAGGTATTGATATTACAAGGGGCAGTGCATTTGTTTAAAGATAATAGATGATAATTGATATATATATATAATTGCACACAATATAAAATGTATGTCGCTTGCTAGTAGGAGGCAATTTCATGAATGCCTGATTGCTCTTGCAACACCGACACAAGGGACAGCAACCAGCACCCACTTCGCGTTCGTCAAGCTTCAACTCGGATCGGCCAGTACGGCTGCAAATGGATGAACCTTCGACACTATTGCACTCGTTCTCAAGTTAAAAAGTGCAGATTATTGTGGACTCGTGGACTAACAAAATACTGTTGGAAGAAGCAACCTCAGAAAATGCTTTGCGGTGTGCTAGTTGCACATCAATCCTGCTTCGCCTCTCAAGTTGCACTACGTCAAGCCTGAGTGTTCTCCCAAAGCAGCGTGAGTTCAACTTTCTTGCCATCGCACTGGAGCTTCTGGAATTGCGTTGATGATTTGATCGAAACACACGTGCTGAGGCCTTTTGAGGGCGAGAAACAGAAAAATACAACTGTGATTGCACTCACTTCAACCAGGTCTATCGCGCTTCTACGTACTGTAGAGTGTGCCCCCACAAAGATCTCCTCCTGAACTATAATGTAGTAGTACGTCAGCTCAGTTTGGTTCACGACTGAACTTTAGTCCTGATAATTAATGCCAATATCGTCGCGATTAGCGCAACACGTTGCACTGTGTAATAGCCTGAGAAGCGAGAATCGCAAGCGGAACGCAAGCGAATAGCCCCATCAACGCCCTTGCTGCGCTGGAGCGGACGTAATAATTAACTGCTCCTCGTGCGGAGGGAGTTCAAATTGCAGAATCAATGAGCACTCCACGCCGACGTGTAGTTTTTCATCCCCGATTGTCAACCGATAGAAGTCACAGAAGAGGTTGTCTGGCGACGTAAACCGTGGGTGTGTTGAATTCCCGTCACAGTAGTACAGAAGGGAGGTACTGTACGCACGTTTAACCGCTGATGTACTGTGGTTGAAGAAGGGTGTCCTGCACCGTCCTTTCAAACCCACCGATGTCTGCGACTGCATAACCCCTTGGGTTCCACGTGCGAGCTCTATCATGGCTCCAGATTTTGGATTTTGAGAATGCAGTAGCTCAATCACGCGGAGCGACACCACTGAGCTTTTCGTATCAAGTTGCTTCCTCGACGGCTACTAGAATGACAAATCGATATGTGGAGTTTAACTTGATACCAAAGTACCAGCTGATATTTCTCGCCAGTTTTGATACCAAGAGTCCATAAAACAGACCTTCACATGGATACACTGCACTCTCCCGCCGTCCACACAATTAATGCGCCTCCAAAGTGCACCAGACACACGCCCACGCAATTCCGTCAAACGGCGGCGCATATGGAGCAGCTCACCATATGGGAGAGGGGAGGTTCTTTCTCTCTCTTTCGCAGAGGTAAGGACAATGCAGAGAGCACCCATTATATTGGCGCACGGGCAGCACCACTACGCAGAACAAACGCGCATCGAAGCACCAGCAAGTCTCTCGCTGGATTCGTTCGCGCTCGTAGAACCGAGAAGAAAAAGTCGCCGCGACACGAAACCACTGCTCCGCTGACGTCAGAGCCGTTGCGCGTTTTTGTTGCTGTTTTTGGACATTGGCACCACGCCGGATCAACTCGATCTTCAGTCTCGCGTTCGCTCTCGCGTCCTCTTACCACCAAAGCAACAAGAGCAGGCAAGCAAGCGTCAGCATGTGCCTTGCGCTAATTGACCGCCTTGATCACAATGTCAAGTTTGTGTTCCTGTTCACGCTTTCGTACTGGTCTGCGAGTAGTATCATCTCGCAGCAGGTGCTTGCGGGGTACATTTACGTGCTCACGGGCTCGAACACGTCCGTTGGCATCGTCAAGGGCATCCAGGGACTCGCTCAGTTAATGGTTGCGCTGCCTGCGGGCTTTGCCGCCGACTTCTTGCGCCGTGATCGCATCTTGGCGTTTGCTGGCGCCGTCGGCGTGCTCACGTCGCTGCTCTCGGGGTTTGCATTCCAGGTCGAGTCGTTGTCGCTGATCTACGTCTCGTTTGGCTTATGGGGCGCGTTCACAGCGCTACAGAGCCCTGCGATGGAAGCGTTGTTTGCAGATTCAGTGCCGCTTGGTCAGCGCTCGTTGCCGTTCACGATGAAGCACATCCTGCTCAACCTTGCGCTTGTGATCGGTCCATTATGCGCGATTGTGCTGTTTTACCACTATGGCGATACGTGGGACCTGCCAGCGCTGCGACCGGTGATGCTCTTTGGCACGTTTCTCGCCGCGATCTCAATGGCGGCGTTATTCCAGTTCAACGACGATATGGCATATGAAAACCAACAGCACTTGCTCGCAATAGAGCGCGAGCTGAACTCGATCGAGCGCAATTTCAGCGTGGAGATCAGCGAGTGCATGCCCGAAGAGCTCGAGGAAGAAAACAACCTCTTACTTCGGCGGGAAAGCAGCGGAAGACTCCAGCCGCTGTCGTTTACATTCTCGCCGATCCAATCTGGCCCGCTGAGTGAAGTTTCGCAGTTGCTACGATCTCCGGGCACTCTCAGTACGCGAAGCCCTTCGGCGATGTACCTGACAAACCACTCGACTGGCGTAGAAGTACTCGATGAGCTGTTGTTTGACGAAGCACTGGAGTTCGCGAGACCAGCTCCGAGCTGCTGCGGATTCAATGTCGCTCATGTACCATCGATCCTGTTCATCTCTGATTTTATCATCAGCAATGGCGCCGGCATGTCGATCCATTTCTTCCCACTGTTTTTCTACAAAGAATTTGGTCTCACGCCGATCCAGGTCGCTTCTCTGTTCGCGTTGATGCCGATTTGCGTCGCTATGTGCTCCTTGGTAGCCCAGCTCGTGTCCAGATGGATGGGGCGGATGACAGTTATCGTGGGGACCCGACTCACCGGCACCCTGTGCCTCGTAGTCATGGCGTTCTCGACGTCGCTCAGCGTACAGTGCGCATTATTTCTGCTTCGTGGTGCGATGGTGCATTGCACGGTGCCACTGCGTCGCTCTTTGCTCATGGATTTCGTGCCTAAAAAACAACGCGCGCGGTGGAATTCGCTTGAAGGATTGTCAATGTTTTCGTGGGCTGGCAGCGCATTTCTTGGCGGATTTCTCGTGGAAGCGCACGGCTACCGTGTATGCTTTGCCGTGTCGTCCTTAGTGTACTTAGTTGGCGTGCTACTCGAGTCGATCTTGATCCCGATCACGACATTCGCCGTCGAAACCCATACGCGAGGCGGCAGCCCGCGTCAGCGCAGTCGAGCCGTGAGCAAGGCACTATCGGTTCAATAGTAACTTGAACGCGACCACCTCGAACGACTATTTCATAATATTACAAGAACTTGCAAGGGCGCACATAGGATACTGGACGCTCTTGACGCTCTTGTGCATCATGGACTGAATAAAACAGCAATTGGGCGTTTTTCCTCTGGCTACTAGTTGTTACTGCTGAAGACAAATACTGCAGGCAGTGCTACCTTTTACCACCGACTAAAATTGTCAGGCATGCCAACTGACTTATACTGACAATTGGCAGACTGAAAATAGACTTCAACAATGAACTTTCTAGTATCTCGTCTTCAGGGATTCCTCCAAGTTGAACGGCTCGACGCCAGTCTTGAGCTCAAACTTGGCGCAGAGAGGGTTCGTGATCGCGCCGTAGACGTTGCACTCCGTTTCTGGCTTGACCGCGACAACAAAGTCTCCATCTTCCGCCACCTGGACGAAACCGTTACCGATCTGAGGGTCGTACACGCTCCAGTCCGCGGCCGTGAGCGTGAACTCCACCGTCGTCGAGGCGCCAGCATCGAGCGAGATCTTCTTGAACTTTTTCAGCTGCTTCACCTCCGGCACGGAGATTGAGCGGTACGGTTGGATGACAAAGAGCATCACCGTCTCCTTGCCGGCCATCTTGCCCGAGTTGGTCACCGTGACGCTTGCGGTGATCGAGTCCGACTTGCCCGTGACCGTAGTCTTGCTGAGCTTCACGCTCGAGTACATGAACGTGGTGTAACTGAGACGGGCCCCGAAGTCCCACTCCATCTGGCAGTAGCCGCTCGAGCACTGGGTGCTCACGCGGTGGTTGTACGGATCATGATGTTCGCAGCATCTTTCGGGTACGTGATGGGCATGCGGCCGCTGGGGTTCAC
>GL376620.1:607937-636622 GCA_000143045.1 Globisporangium ultimum DAOM BR144 | reverse complement strand
CCTTGGAGCGCGCCACGCGATGCCAGTCCTGCAAATTGTTAATCTCAGCATAATCCGTAACGGCGACACCTTCAAAGCCCATGTCCGAGCGAATCAAATCACGCAGGATCTTTGGACTCGACACGACGGGGACACCGTTGATCGAGATGTAGTTCTCCATCGTTGACATCACTCCAGCATTGATGGCTGCAATGAACGGAGGCACAAAGTAGTTAAGAAGGTCAAAGTCGGAGAGCGTGACGCCATCACGGTCGTGGCCGGTTGGAGTCTTCGAGTACCCGACGAAATGCTTCATACACGCAGCCGTGGCGTTGTTGCTCTGAAGTCCTCGGATGACCGAATCAGCCATGACGGACACCAAGTATGGGTCTTCGCCGAACGTCTCGAAGGTACGCGCCCAGAGAGGGTTCTGCGAGATTTCAAGAATTGGCCCAAAGACCCACGGGATGCCAGCAGCTTCAGTGTCGCGGCCAGTGACGCGACCCATTTCGTAGACCAGGTCTGGGTTGAAGCTCGCACCACCGTTGATCTGTTGGCCGAAGAGAGCCGAATTCTCCACAAACACAGAACCGTGGACGGAATCAATGCCGAAAACAATTGGGTGACCACCATTTTCCTCCATCGTGATCTCTTGAACTCGCTTGATGATGGGGCGCCATTCTTGTGCCGTCCACCCATACTTTCCGTTCAGAGATCCACTCGTGAATGGACTACTGAGGTACGAACCCACACGCGACTTCGCAAAATCTCGGACCTTGTCTTCATTGAGGCTGAAGTCTGCGTTGAGCACAGTACGAAGTGACACTTGAGTCATCTGACCGATGATATCGTTCACAGTGAACTGACTCACAATTGCGTCGGCCTTGGCATCCCAAGCGTCTGCCGCAGCGACACCACCGAAGGCCTTGCATGCTACCAGCGCGCAGCACCAGACAGGGGTGAACCACGAACGAAGCATCTGGGAATGTCGATTGAAGGCCTACTGTTGATTTTGCGTTTGGGCTGATGTGCTTTAAAGAGAGTAAATTGGGAAATGAAGAGAGCGGTGTTGAAGAATGTGGAGGGCACGAACGAGTTTTCATCCAGCGCGCCCAAAGCTCCGGTGTAAGACGCCTCGTGGAGCACTGCATGTTTCTCTGCAGCATCATCCCAAAATCAATGATCACACCATCATGAGAGACCTCCCACATAGAGCAGCATCCATGGTCATATTATGGTAGGTGGATAACAAGTACGACTTGCTGCATGCACTATACGAAAACTGAAAACTGAAACACGATCAGAATGGTTGTGCAATTTTTTTTAGTAAAAAGTACTATTTTAATAGAGTTTTGTACTATAGACAAAAATACTATTAAAAATAATTTTAGTCAATAACACTAAACTCCTGGTCAGGTCGTCGACGAGAAATAGTGCTCAAGTCAAGTCGATAGAAAGCAGAAGATTTGGCAAAATCACTTCGACCAATATATCGTGATGGATGGGACAGAAAAGTTTCCTGTCTTGTAATGGACATTTTTCTGTTCAATATATCCCAATTAGAATAGCGAAGGAGAAAGTAATGCCAAGAGCGGATTAGCTGCAACTTTTATCATGTCTGGACGCGTTGCCTCGTCATCGCAAAGTTGCAAATCCAAGAGATTGACGCTTCCCGTCCTGATCTCATCCCACTGTAGGCCACAATGCGCAATTTGCCACGCTCAACTTCAACTTCAAAGTGAACCCTGATCACATACGTTATCTATTGACCGCCCGTCACACATTATCAGCAAAGCTCAGCGTTTTTCTGTTGAGCACAACTCCGAAGGAAAAAAGTACACAACAAAATATACTGTGAGAGGTATATTGAATACAGTATGAGAATTGACGTGGTGAAGCCTTACTTTAGTACTGTATGGATGTACACAGGAACTTTCTCATCTCCCAGTTCGGCGAGACGCCTGCGGTGCCTGGGCGCCGAACAACCTCCGAGACGAAGTCGCCATGGTGACGTAGCTAGGGGCAAGGATACTTCTGTTCGTATAACGTAACAAAATATACCTCACTTTGTAACTGTAACTGTATGGATGTACTGGGTATGCTATGGGCTCTTGTCTGCATTCTGTGGTGCGTTGGTACTGGACGTGTTTAACTGACATTGCTCGTTCAACGAGCAATGAGAATGCGCCTTGTTCTTGTTGCGTAGGCACGTGGACATATACTATATAATTGTTGTTACAGTCGCATCGTTCGACCACTTGAACATAACTTGATTTATGCCCTCAAACGCGCATCATCAACTGCATACACGGGATGACTGAGAATAAACACACGTTCGCAAAGTGCCTCGGATGCCAGTGTGGTTACATGACATTGTAACCAGGGTTAGCGGCTATTGCTTCCATCTCTACACATTCAATGCACTTGTAGCCGGATCTCCTAGCAAGTGCCTCAAAATATCTGTCTGTCATACTGGTATACAAACGTGCATTAATATGAACCTATCCGACTCAAGGCAGCGTCGTCTGCCTTGAGTCGGTTCCAAGGTTCCAAGCTGGAATCAAGGCACACAACATATCAAACGGTTCTGAGCCTTGAATCGAATACGAACAGCTCGTATCAAGCGTGTCAACAGTTGCCACCTGACCTACAAATTGCTGCTGGTAATCGTGGAGGACATGAAGTTATTGGAGCCGCAGATGCACCACAAATCTCCTGATTGGCTTCGTTGATGTACTTAAAATGCCTGTGTTTCTCGAATTTTAGGGCTTCGTCGAATAACGTTCATTGTATCACCTTAGTGACGGCTGATGTTTGCTTCCCTAGCAGAGTACGAACATTCAGCATGACTGTGCAAAGACACAGCTACTGTCCACTGTAATTTTACAGTGGCGTCAACAGGTGGACGACAAATCTTCACCTTCTTTGACGAGCTCGTGTATTGAAGTTGACCACTGGTGGCGGCAAATCATGATTGAACTTGTTACGAACCAGTGTAATCACAGGTCCGAATGTTGTTGAGGTTTGCGATGTCCAAAGAAGGCCACAATAGTCGCGCACTCAAGAAATTGTAGGCACGCTCTTTGCGCAGCGCACCACAGCCTAGTTCCATCTTACATGGATCCAAATTGTTCAGTTTGGAAAATGGCGCTCTCTTTATTCTTGTGCATCAATCATTTTTTTCGCCATTTATTTAAAGGGGGGAGTATTTCGCTACTTCATGTGGAGTCATTTCATTATTATAATAGCGATACCCTTGACCACTAGACTTACAAGGAGGCTTCATGCTGATATTGTACTGTATTTACATGAAGGCCGAAGAGACCACCGTCTGCAAGACATCAGGGCTCGTGCCCGTTCTTCAGTCTCTCATGTCAGACAACTTCAACTTTTCGGTGATGTGCATCTCAGCTATTATAGCCTCACTTTCAGAGAAAAGAGTTACGTAGCCACACCCCTGAATTTTTGCCTGCAAACAACATGACGAGTGGATGCAGCATTATTACAGTAAAGCATTGCTGCATTAGATCTGTGCCAGCTTGGCTATCATGCATTGAGAGTTTTTGGACTTGGGTCCTTGCATTTGCAACACTTGCAACACTCCCCCCATCGTCTCACATTGCCCAAATACGCACCAGGAGATGCGTCGCTCAGAGCATAAATCAAGTGGTAGTCGCGTTGTTTGGTTGCTCAACTGCTCCGACAAGTATCACGCATTCATATCCGTAGATGAGATGGATACCAAATAAATGGATGATACTCATCTAATCTGATGTTGTGACGGGCAATTAATCGGCACATCATCAAAGGTATCTTGAAGTTGAAGGTGACAAGTTGAAGTTACCCATTTTTGGTGTGTACAGTGGGATTAACTGCAGTATCCCGCCTATGCAGCCCCTGAAAATATGTATTTGACATCATATGGGTATTCGGGCAGAACCACGTATGTAGTTAACTTTCTGTAATCACTTGAGCCAACAACACGTGAAACATGCGGGTAAACTTGGGCACTACCAGCACAACGCAGAGTGAACTGTTGTTGTCACGTTTTGCGTGAAAGGCTTATCAGCTCAAAGATGCGTGAGCGTAGTAGACTACACGCTGGTGTTTTGCGGCAAGCTTTATTTTAGTTGGATTTACTGTAGTAAAACATATAGTATGATTATGTATCGGTTATTGGAAAGAAATGCACTCTGTATAATCATCTTTCACCTAAATCATGATTATAAAGGGCAGTATACTTTCTGCTTGAAAATAGAGGATGTTGAACCAGCGAACACACGTGGAAGATAATATCGGATACGTATTAGAGAGGCTTCTCAAATCATGATGATTTATAATGGAAAATCAGCATAATTCCCTTGAAAAGGAGGTTTAGGTGCCTCGTGACTTTGTTTTAAGGGAAAGTATGCGTTTCACAGAGGCATTTCATAGTTTTACCAAATTGATGTTGAAATCGGAATGCAACTTTATCAAATGGAGTTATTCATGCCTGTTTAACTACATCTTGTTACATTCTGACGGCCAAAGCATCAGCCATGCTTAGTTCATTTCATCTTGAATGCCTTGCTCCGTAATCGAATAAATTGCTTCGGCTTCGGGCAGGATCGGCGAGTCGACGACTTTCATCACGCGATTCTCTCCGCGTCCTTTTTTCAAACGAAGTCTACGAACCCCAAGCGCAAAAGTCATTCACACAGTACATTTTGTTGCTCCAGGCTATATTCACTACTCACCTTGTGCACGATGCATGGGCCATAATGTTACCGCCGATAGGCTGCAGAGGATCTTTGGCAAACATACCCGAGTCGGGATTGGCAGTCATCTGCATGAAACACCAACGACTTCGTTAAAGGCACGCGCCAAGTCATATCATAGATATTTCGTATTGCCTTACTTGATTTGTGATGACAACGGCGACACCGAATTCATCTGCCATTCTTGTCAATGCTCGCAAAAATCTGAATTGCCACAAACAAATATTATGATTCGATCATTTTCCGCAATTTGCTTTAGCAATGTGCGCGCTTGAGTTCAGTACACGTACTTGGCGAGCTCCTGTTGTCTCGCAGCGAGCTCTCCACGTCCAGAGTAGTCTGTTCGGAAGAGTGCCGTCGCACTATCGACGATCACTAACGCAAACCTGGACTCCGCCATCATTGCAGACGCTTGCACGAGCAGTTGCATTTGATGCTCTGAGTTGTATGCTCGTGCAAATGCGACGTTGTCCAGCACGCTCTCGCCTAAGAAAGCACAAAAAATACGAACATGTCACAACGTAAAAGTTAGCAAGCATTGCAGACCCATGAGTAGACGCGAGTCTTCTTGTACCATCCAGTCCATAACGCTCGGCGATGGCCACGAGTCTCTGGGGGCGAAAGGTTCCTTCTGTGTCAATGTACAAGGCCTTGCCCTCACCACCGCCGCGGTCCACTGGAAGCTGGCACGTGACGCACAACTGGTGACACAACTGCGTTTTTCCGGTTCGGAATTCGCCAAACAACTCTGTGATCGATCCTGTCTCAAAGCCTCCTTTCAAGAGTTCATCGAGAGCATTCGATCCGGTTGTAAGCGTGATCAGATCTTTTCTGCTTTGAAACACTTCCGCAGCCTAGCGAAGCAAACAATACGATGTTGCCTTCGTTCAGGTTCTCCACAAAAAACAAATCGTGGTGCGCATACAGAATGGGAGATTGCTTGGGCATACTGTCGTGAAGCCAACGTTGACCATCTCGCGCGCAGCCTTGAGCATCTTTTCTGCCTTCACTTCGCTGATGCCCTTGATCGCGATCAATTGCTTCTTCGTTGCCATCGCAACCTACACAACACCACGCCAATCCATACACAGCCAAGACCCCATCCGGTTAGCATCCAAATCAAACAATCCTCAATCAAACCACAAGCACTTCAATCATCACATTCATACCGCGTCCACAGTATGCATGCCCGCCTCCTTGAGCTTATTCACATCGGTCGCATTCACGCCCGCCTGCTCCAGACAGTTGACCAGCCGCGGACCTTGCTATCAACACATCACAAACGTATCAATGAGTCCATCCGGCCGTGGAGACGTGAGCATCTCTCTCTCTCTCTTACGAATTCGTGCGTCTCCTCCGCGTACTGCTGCTGTTGCTCGTCCTGCTGCTCCTCCTGGTAATGTCCGCCCAGCATCTTCTCGCTCTCGTTCTTCGTGAGTCAAGTGCGCGAATGCGAGTGGCGCAGTCTCCTTCGTCTCTTCTCTTCCGTTGCTGTCGTTGATGACCGATGGAGCGGGTGAGTGATGGTAGAAAAATGTCGTGTGGACCACTTCGCAACAGCGCTCCCGCCAAAAATTTAGCAAGTCAATCAAACGTTTGATTGAGAAAACAAAGAAAAAAACCAAAATAACACCCCCTTTTTCACTGTTTTCGGCCTGAAGAAAAGACCTGTAAAAAACGATGGCGAGATACTATATCTCTTTGGAAAGGGTAAAGAGACGCGAAACGACGCGACTCGCTTGCTGCTTCGGTGCTACCTCTCTTACTCTCTAATCTCTCTCTCTCTCTCTTACTTTCACTGTTCGGTCTGCACTCGGTTCGTCTGGTTCATATGCAGCGGGGCGTCGGTGGCCGATTACGGCTGCGCTTGCTACTGGTGGCGGTGGTGGGCGTCGTCTGTGGTCTGAGTGCGCTTCCGGCATTCGTGGTCGGCAGTGAGCCCGTGCACTACGCTGAAGTCGAGGTTACGGCTCGTGGAGATGCTGTAGGTGATCTAGTGCTTGGGACGGCTGGGCATTCCACAAGCCATCTAACTGCACCCAAAGATGGACCTGACGCCGAGAAAACGGGGCAACAGGACGCTATTCCGATTGGATCCGTTGGTGAACTGAGTGTAGTGAGCCCTCACGATACAAGACGAGACCCAAGCGGTCGTCCTATGCAAAGCCTGACGAAAGCAGCGCTTGCCAAAGAGCTCGAAGCAATTGAATTGATGGTGAAGCTGCAGCAGAAGAAACTGGAGCTGCTGGAGAAGATTCGATTGGAGGCGTTGCGCGAAGAAAGCATCATTGCCGAGCCTGAAACGAGAAAGTTGCATTCAAAGGATTACAGTGACTTAATTGAGCGAAAGATCGAGGCCATGACAGCAGCTGCAGTGCACGAAATGCTCGCGTCGTCTTCGCAACAGAACTTTAATGCGCTTTTCGTTGAGAAAGCAGCGGTGGCAACGCCAAGCCCAGTGGTGGATATGAAGATGATGAAGTTGCGCGCAACTGGCATACAGGATCTACTGGTAGTGGCGCTCGAAGATGGGACGATTGAGTTCTACATTGCACCAGCGCAACTATTACTACGTTTCCAAGTAGACGTTGGTCGCACCGTCCGATCGATTGACGTAGAGCTGCACGGCGAACGACCGACGCTCGCGATTATCTACAACGAGCCGCTTGTGACACTGTATGCCCTAGAACTCACGCAAAATGGACGACACTTGATTGGCAATCAGGCTGAAAACGCAACGTCTTTATCTGATGATTCCGTTCGCTTTGCCTCCAGCCCTGGACTACCGTATTCACTCAAAGTTGCTCCGGTTGCCGGCATTCGCTTCTCGGCAGCCCCAACCGCAATCACCATGACAAGAACATCCAAGCGCAGTGTGGTGAGCGTTGGTACTGACGATGGTGGTATAGCCTTTTTCAGTTTGAACGGCTCGGAGCTGCACAAAATGGAGACCCGCTCGATGATACGCGCCATGGCCTCCCATCGGCATCTTCTCGCATTCACGAACGGATCGAATACGGTGCTTGTGCCGCTCTCTCGAGGCCAAGATCCACCTTTGATTACCTGTCCAGGCTCCACGGGAGAAGTCACCTCGATTGCATTTGACCCTGTTCATGGCGACCTCGTGTACGCTGGGACCAGCATTGGAGAAGTCCTCGTGTACTCCTTTAGAGATTCCACACCATCAATGCTCGAGAACGGAGAACGCGAAGCTTGCACTCTCGTCGCTCGTGCGCTCACCAAGAAGCCATCATTTTCATCGCGTGTAGCGCCACTCAAGCTCTATGCACTCAAAGGATACGTGATCACGTCGGGGGCGGCTGAACTCGTTGTGTTCAATGTGTCTCGGGGGCTCAATGGTGGCGTTCAAATCGAGTCAACGTGTTCTCTGCAATCAGCTGGTTCGGCTACAATCTCGCCAAGTAGTAACGACCGATTCCTTCCTCTGGCAGTATCAGAAGGATCCTCTGTCATCAACGTTGCCTACGCTGCAGTCATGACTCCAACGACGGGGGAAAGCGCGATCACAGTCTTCCAGAGTCTGCTCCCAAGCAAGTCGAGCGAACGAACTGATGGCTCGTGGATCAGTTTCCTGTACATCGGTACGGTTGTCGTCGTCGTTCTCATGTGCCAGTTCTGCGTCCGTCGCCCGTCGCAAAGTCAATCTGTTCCTTCAAATCCCTGGGAAGTATTGAAAAGTCGGAAACATGATGCGTCGTTCGGTCATTCCGGCGCTTCCGATAACAGCGGCTCCAGTGCTGATCTGTCTGGGTACGACTTTGACGGCCTTGGACGAAATTCGAAGTTAAATTCCGCTCGTGATCCTGGAAATGGAGGAAGTCGAGGCCGCCATGACCGAGGTAGCCGCGTCGGAGACGTCGATGGAAACAGCAATCTTGGATCTGATCGGAACTTTTTCAACTCGCCCTACGACTCGCTCAGTGATGACTTGAAGCGAAAAATTTTCGATACCCGGAAGGAAACGCTCGAGTGCTCTTTCGACGGCCAGAAGTTCTAGATTGCAATCTTTTTCCCATAACGAATCAAATCGCACAAAATGCGAGGAGTGTATGAAAAAATATATAACAAACCGTTGCATCGCCATAAATTCCACTCGAAAGTCGGTCATTGCTCGTCAAGTTGCGCTGCAGTCGCTTTCTCACGATACTTGACATTGATTTCCTTCATTTTCGCGACGAGCGGATCCACTTGCGCCTGAAACTGCTGGAGCGCAGTCGGATGGGTGTGCAGCATGTCCAGCGCTGCTTTGCACGAAAGCACGCTGCACCTGGCGGTGTCGTACAGGACCATGTGCTTCTTCAGCCACGTGTAGAGTCGCTCAAAGTACCGAGATTCGACATCTTGCGCCGCAGGATCACCATTCGCTTTGGCGAGAAATAGCTGCTGCGGTTGTTTTTGCACGTGTTGCTCCTTCAATCGCTTGGCTTGATGATGATCTTGAAGCAGCTGGAAGATCTCTGCGCGCGTGATCCCGCGATCGCTCTCAACTGCGTACGTATGAAACAAATCTACTCATAGAAATCAGTCAGAGTTGTGAGATAGGCCGGAAAATGTAAGCGCGTTTTGTCGAGTATTCGTTTGTGTACTTACACTCAAACTGCTCCGTTGCCGTTCCATACAGGATCAGCGTGCTCAGTGAGAGACAGTATTGCTCAAAGGAGAGACTGAACGAGGAGGAGGAGCGCGCACTGTCCGTGACCTGGAGCTTGTTGTTGCTGTCGAAGTCGCTGATCACATCTCTAGGAGTGTCCGCGAAAAAGCCTCTCAAGACGCGATGGTGTTCTGCGAGAACACTCAACGCAGCAATATCGACTGCAACGGAGAAGTCAGGGTCAAGTCCACACAAACACGCAAAACGCATCCCGACTTACAGGATGTCTCCGTGGAAAGAGCAGCCCATGGATGCGGCGGTGCTGTGTCTTTCTTCTTGGAGGTTTTCGTTTTCATTACGTATGGTTCGCTTTTGAAGAAACAAAGCACTGGCGTGTTGAACAAGAATTAGGCCGGCCGTTATAATCTGTTTTTTGCTTTTGCACATCCCGTCTGAAATAGATCAACCAATTCGCAGGAAGTGGCAATCAGACAGCACCTCACATACAGGGATATGTGATCTTGTTCCGTTTATTCGTCTGGTGTAGTCGCAAGCAGCCATACGCTTCTGCCGTATTCGCCTGGCTTATTGCCACATGAACAAAGTCACCGTCGTCGCGCACGAGTCCCTCAAATCGCATCGACGCAAGAGACCTGTGGTGCTATGCCACCAAGTGGAGATCAATCAGTACCGAAGATACGAGACCTGGGTGCCCTTGGAGTACACAGTCTCCCAATTAAAACAGGATGTTGCACGTCTGTGGCAACTTAAACATGCGAAATACCAACTCTGGAGCAGCGATGATGAGCTGCTGCTGGATGACTGGCGCCTCGATTTTCTTGGGCAGCAGCCGACAACGTTCACGCTGAAGAAAGCGTGCTCAGGAAGGGTGCCAATGCCTCCGCTCAATGCTACAGCGTCCTCATTCTCGACAACCGTTAGCGTTCACATACCGACGCCGCTCTTGGCCAACGAAGACTGGAACCGCTCCCAGTCAAATCCATTCTGGGTCCAGGACCAATTGTTCGAGCTCTTTCTCTTCCGCGCTCTGCAAAACGTGAGTAGCAAAGTGCTCTGGATCACGTGCTACCAATTCAAGAATCTGCTTCAGAAAGCGACCATTGACAGCTCATTTCAGAAAAAGAAAGTCCAGAAACTCGAGTTTGACACGCGCGTCGTCCTCGCGTTTAAAAGCTCGGCACCGAATTCGAGTGGTGCAGGCGCAAACTTTGACGAATTCCTTGATGCACTGGTCAACGTAGCAGGCTTCATGTTTCCGAAATTGTCCTCACTCGAGCTCGCCTTCGAAAAACTGATGACTCAGTACGTGATCCCAACGCACCAGCGCGAATTTGAGTACACGGGTGTCGCCACAAACCTTTCATGGACGCAAGTAGACGAGATGCTTGCCAAGAACAAGGTGAAGCTAATCATTCACCGGTTCGCGAAAACGATCGGCGACCTCGCCGCGTCTTACAGCTCAACAATAGGTGGCCCGCAGCACTACCGTGGCCTCCAGTTCCACGAATTTAGCAAATTTGTGCTCGACATCAAGCCAAAAGCCATGCCTCTGACCACCAATGATCTCTGTCGAGTCTTTCTTTACTGCTGTCGCATGGAAGTGAGCGCTCAGTACTCTGAAAGCACCACGTTAGTATCGCTGCACTTTTCCAGTAACAACAGCAGTAAGTCTACGTCGACATTCACCGGAGGTTTCGAGTCCAGCAAGAAGAAAAACAACTCAAGGGCGACGATGAACGTAACCACAGGCGGCATCGGCGGACCAGTCAGGCAGGAAAACGACACTATCACAGACTCGGGCGGTGCACTGGAGATCACCTGTGGGAAAATGATGGGTGTGTTTGGTTACCTTGCTCTCATCGCTGTGCCACAGCTTGTGAAAACAGACAGCCACCTTCGCAAACCAGAGTCTTCCACGCTGCGCTTCAATAGTCGGATGGCGATGCAGAGCATAAAGGCCTTACTGCATCACAGTGCAAACCATTTATCAGGAAAAGGCTTTCAGAATTCACACAAGCACGCAGCATTCGGACTTGCTCGCGTCCAATTCCTCCATGAATTCCACAAATTGCACCAAGAAGACGCCATGGAGGATTACTTGAGCAGTCTCACGGAGGAATTTCGAGAGCTCGCGTGCCAAAATCGCCCCAGTCAGGTGCAGATACAGACCCAGCCAGAGACTCTACATGAAGCGGAGGATAACGTAACTGCACAGGAGAAGACGGATGCCGACGAAAGTTTTGACTTGCACTTGAATTGGAACGGAGAGGACGACGAGGGCGAAGAAAGTGGCGTCGACGGAGTCTACAACGAAAGATCAAGAGCATCTTCCCTCGACCCACACACGTTGAGCGTCTTGCAGCAACAGGAGCTTGAGCAGTTGACGTCGGTTCTCAACGAAGGCGACGACACTTACTCGTTTCTCGTGAGCGAATTGCAGCGGCACGCGCTCAACAAACGCATCGTCGATGTCACAAACACGATCCCTCAGATGCTGGATATCTGGGTTGCTGCTGGTCAGAAGTACTCACAAGTGCTCGCTTATGTGGAGCATTTGCCTCCAATCAAAGCAGCTTTCCTGGAACGATTCGGCTGCTCGTTGTTCGTGTTTGCTCTCCAATTGCTAAATAGCACGTCCACGGTATACAGGTACGAGGAGCTGTACGGCTTGACAAATGCTCGCGTGTATGGTATAAAGTCCAATCTCTGGGACGATCCGAATGCCGCGTTCACGATGGATTTGGCCATGGAGACGCTTTCCTTGGCTTCTGAAAAGCTCATGCAAGCGTGTCTGGTATTTGCCAGTCAGATCGAGTCGTCTTCTTTGAATCATGAGAGTGGTGGTGACAGCGGACAACAGCTGAACAGTGTGAAATCAGCAAATATCAATTTGGATTTGTACGAGAGATACCTCGAGTGCCTGTTTCATCAAGCCAACTGTCTGTGTGCGTACGGTGACATTCTTGCGCACAACACGGTTTGCACAAACGACTATGAGCTTGGCTGTGCTCTCGAAGAGGAACTGGAGACATTTCACGGCGACCAGGAAAGACTTTCAATGGTAGACAACCGCAGCGGCAACAGCCGATCCAGTGAATTGTATGACAGTACAGCAACGCTCTCAAAGTCATCATCCCCTAGTCGATTTTACCGAGAAGCTAACCGAATGCTTCGATTTGTCGCTTTGCACGCCGATGGGTCCTCTCACCGACTTCCGCTGCACCGAGTTCATCGGGAACTCGCGATGACGCAGTTCAAACTGGCGACCCACCTGCCTCGCGGTTGTGTGGCTGAGAAGAAAATGCTCGAGGAAGCGTTGGTGAACGTCGCGATTTGCCAGAAAGTTCAAGCTCCGCACAAGACAGACATCGAGTCGCTGGTTCAGAAGAAAGAGTATATCAGCGCTATCTTGGTGCTTCGTCACAAATTTTTCCAGCCCGAGGGTCCAAGCCAAAGCAGCCAGCCCTCTCCAGATCCAGCAAGGAGCGAGCAGAATCATCGAGCGCAGCACTCGGAGGAAAGCATCGCGCCATTCTATCGGTTCGTGCTGGCAGCAGCTGTAAAAGACTTTGACTCGCGCAGCGCTGGCATCTTATCTCAGCACGACCTCACTCTTCTCAACAAAGCATGCGGGCGCGGCAGCGTTTCGGATGCCGTCATGTCCTGGCTGCTCAGCAATTTTGACCACAAGAACAACGGGCTAACGGAGAAAGGACTGCTGGAATACTTTTGCTGGATCGCAGAGGCAGGTAGGTTTCCTCGCGGGAATTTGATTGACGCACGGTTGTCTTTGCTTTGCAGATGATGCACTCTTTCACCACTCGAAAAATGTTTATTGCAGACCCGCTCGTATTTTGCGAAGTACTGGACATCTTCACCGCCAAGTACACGGAGACCCACCACGCATCGATCACGTCGAGTCGACCACACATCTCCAAAGAGCCAAAAGCAAAAAGCTTGCGATCCATGGTGAGTAATCCGTGCAGTGCGTGTGGCCCAATAATCTTCAGACGTGGTCGAATCATCCCTTGTGCCTACTTTCTGTTTGTTTTTTATTTATTTCAGTTGTTTGTCGAACGACGGCGAGTCCCTTCGTCTTCGTCAGCTCGACAGACTTTTTTCAACAAGAACGGAATCGCCGAGTGTGTCGTTGTCCTCAGTGGCAAAATGACCACAGAGACGTGCGGAGATCTGCGAAACACCAAATCTCCATCCGACGTGCGTCTCGAGCCAGAAGTTGTCGACGTCTTGCCATCCAATGCCAGTATCCCAGATGAGCTCTCGAAATTCTGTTTCCCTGACGACGTCTTTCTCTATGACAAGCCATTTCCGCCCAAGACTTTCGATATCGTTCTCACAGGTACTGCTTTGCTTGTACTATTTTTTCAGTTCATGCATGAATTAGCCCACTCATACCAAATTCGATGCTTACCAGATATAAAAGGCGACCGGCTATATGGGTCATGCTTGCATTTTCTCGAAGAAAAGGATCCGATGGATGTCTTGGCGCTGATCTCGAATGTGCAAAATGGCCGGACCGCGAGTCTCCCGTCCTGGATAAGCTTGAAGGACATCCAACAGCGCAAGACGCAATGGAAGTGCTTTGTCCCAAAATGCATCTGTGTCTTGTCAAGCCATCCGTTGTTCCAAACATTCCGCGAGTTTTTAGCTCAGCTGTATCGCCTTTCAATAACGACATCCTCGGTTCAAATACCGATAGAGTCGTTCGTGTTCAATCTCGTCGAGCAGATCCCATTACCGCCGACGAGCTTGACTCAGACAAGTTTCACGCTGGCGGATCGGAAGTGCCTCGTGACAGGGTGCGCACCGACTCAGCCGCCGTTTTATCCCACAGAAGTCGATTTCACCATCCTGTTTCAGTGCCTCAGCCCAGAAAACATTCTCAAGGTACGCAAGTCGGTGTGGTGTTTCCATACTCGTGCTCTCTTCATGTGTATCCCAATGCTCACCATCGAGAATTGTTCGCTTGCTTTTGGAAAACAGGTGTACGGATATTTGCTGACGGAAAAGAAACTCGTGGTGTGCTCTGCCAACTGCTCGATTCTCACGCCAGTAGCCGAGACGCTGCGAGCACTTCTGCACCCGTTTGAATGCCAACTTGTTTACATTCCAGTGTTGCCACTCGTACGTAATTCTGACCATCTTGCCACTCAACCATGTTGATGGAGTTTAACCTAAACATCATCGAATCGTCCGCTTGTTGTCGTTGATAGTCACTACTGGACTTTGTATCCGCACCAGTGCCCTTCTTCATGGGCGTGCGCTCTGACAAACGCGTCGACAACCTCCCTTCTGAAGGTGTAATCGTAGTCGACTTGGACAAAAATGAGGTCTCGCTGCCGTCCAACGAGTTGATGCCGAGTCTCCCAGACGTGAAGGCCAAAAAGCTGCTTCAAGCATTGCGCAAGGTGTCAGCATGGGCATCCAACCAGAAATCGAGAGACCAGTTTGGCCGGGTGGATACAACGTTTTCATCAATTGATCTCCAATCGGTTGGGCAACTGGACCCGTTGGATCACGAAATTGCGCAACTTGGTCGTCGCCACGATGATCTCATTGAAAAATGGGGAGAGCTGCAATCTCTATTCACCGCGTTCGCCGCAAGGTTTCTCTCTTGTGTCGTTTATCACGTTAATCTTCTTGGTTGATTCGCTGACACTGTCTGTGTTGATCATTGAGTAGACTTATGAAAGATTTCCGCAAATATTGCAGCAAAACGACGCAACCGAAAGAGCCGAACGAGGCCGTCGCGTTCGACAAGCGAAGCTTCTTGACCATGCATCCGAGCGCTCGCGAGTTCTGTACCCATTTGTTTCAGACGCAGCTGTTCCAGCGCTTTATCGAGAAAAATGCCTCATCATCGTAAGTAGTACATGCAGTTAGCATCTTTCCATATCCCTTAAAATGCACTGCAGCAACAAACATTCTCATCGGTTTTAATGTATCACGACTACCAGTGAGTCAGGGAATGGCGCGGAGCAAGAGCCATCGTGGCTTAGTGTTCGATCCATGAGCGTGATGTGGAAATCGTCCGAGTCTGTCGACGAGTCCACAAAGACACCACCACGACAACTGATTCAAGCACCGATGCCGTTTCCATCCAGCGACACAGCAGCTCGAAGTAGCTCTACGACCGTCACAGCTCACAAGCGCGCAAGCCAAAGCACACTCGAAATGTTCCCGGTATTCAACTCCCTCGTCTACGATGAGTTCCTCGCCCGGAACAACGCTACTTTGGGTCGATTGGGTACGACACATCCACCAACCACATCACCAATAGCCATACAAACTCGAGCGGATGAAGATTCCAGGACCCCGGTATTGCCGCCCACTCTCCAACCCTCTTTGTCTTTCCATACCGGACACTCCGCGGCATCGACGCTTGTCACCGCGGCTCGAATGCGTCTGGAAGGATCCACATGGGAAGACAAAACGTGACTAATCACGTTGCACGCGCAATGTACAACGCCATCGCCTCCTACGTAGTTTGTTCGTCTCATTGCCTGCACAATATCACTTGGGAGGAGAGAAAAGCAAATACAAAGCTGCACATGTATTCCACAGGCACTTACCCCAGTCATAGATCGCGGCAAACCTATGGATTTTCTCTCTGGTCTCTCTTCTCTCCTTCTCGTTCTCTCTGTATCCTTATGCTGTTCTTCTAGTCCGAGAACCAGCATTTGTTTTATTTGGTCTTGGCTTTCTCGAACGCGCGCTTCTCGTAATTCTCGATTTTGCTCTTGAAGAGCGTCGGCAAGAGCGCAACGAACTGGAGTGAGAACAGGATCGCAAAGTTGAGCGCATTGCTTCCTCCGGATTCTCCCGCCGCGCTGTTCAGCGTCGCGCCGGTCGAGATGTGCAAAAAGTTGGCCGGAATCAAGCCTATATGGGCACATGTAGATAGATACACAACAGTGAGCTCAAATAGAAAATCAACCTCAGCCAGCCAATTGGACAATGCCTTGCGTACCGATCAAGGTCGCGAGGAAAAAGTACTTGAACGGGACGTCCACGAGCGGACTCGCAATGTTGACAAACCAGTTGGGCAGCAGCGGCGTGATTCGCAGGAAGAGCAGGTAGTAGAAGAGATTGCTCTGGTTCTGCTGGATCTTGTCCTTGAACGTCGCGATCATGGACGCAAAGAGGCGCTTGAAGAGGCCGCGGCCCAAAAAGTATGAGAGCGCAAAGCAGAGCGACGCGCCCGTGGTCGCGCAGAACGACACGAGAAGCTGCGCCTGCAGGAACGGGTACATGGCGCCCGACAAGATGCTCAGCACGATCGGGCCCGGGATCGCGAACGTCTGCAGTGCGATGTACACGATGCAGAAGCTTGCGAGCACGAAGCCCGGGTTCTGCTCCTTGTACTGGTTCGCGCACGCCCAGAGGCCCTGCACCGTGCCCATCTTGTCGTTGCGTCCATTCAGCCACGTCGGCAGCACTCCTGAGATCACGTACGAGATCGAGATCGGCTCGCACTCCTTACTACACAACACGCACATTCACAACCAGCATGTTAGTCGGCATAAGGTAGCAAAAAGATATCGCAGACAGGGACGGAGCGTAATGAAAAAGGGGGAGGAGCTCCCTTCCCTCCATATCCTGCCTTGCGCACACATATCTAGAAGGAATAACGCGTCGCTTTCATGGAATCCAACAGAAAAACAGTAACGCGATCTTGGCACATAAAGAGATTCCCATGCATGCATGTGTCGACGTACAAGGAAGCTTCGGGCGCTGTCTGGAAGAACAGGTAGACGCCCGCCGCGACGGCGACCACGAGCGCTAGCAGCCCCGCCACGCGTTGGTCCACCATCCTCTTCAGTGCTGCAGTTGATCAATCCCAGAGAGAAGCGCGCGCGATCTTCTTCGTCGCCTTCTTTCCCTCTCTTCTTCGGTCTCTTCGACCGCCCATTAGGAGGAGGCAAAAAAGCCTGCAGCGGCGGAATGTGTTCTCCGACGCTCCTTTTCAACCAATCCACTAGCCTAATTTTGCATTTTACGTATCATTTCAGCCAGTCAAAACATGTTCCCAAGCACAACCACGCGATTTTTATTCCCTTGTGTTGACGCCAAGGCGACCATCACTCTGCATTTACCACATGATCATACTGAATGAAGACTGAAGAGATCCACGGGCGGTCGTTAGGAGCTCATTCCGCGACTCGCAGCGACGCGCGCAACAGAAGACACGCAGAGAACCCGACGCCGATGGACGCGACGCGAAGCAGCCGCAACGGCGAGTACGTCGCGATCCCCGACGACGGCGACGCGAGCGCCGCGATGCGCGCCAAGCAGCGCGAGCGCAACGAGTGGACGTCAGCCAAGTTCGTCGCGTACGGCGTCGGCCACGTGCTCAACGACATGTGCGCGTCCACGTGGTTCTCGTACCTGCTTGTGTTCCTGCGTCAGGTGCGTTTGCAAGCGACGTTTGCATCTGTGGTTGCGGGCGGCCATGGTGCTCATTTGGCTGTGGTGATTGATGGCTCTTTAGGTCGCGTCGATGTCTCCAGTGGACTCGGCGATCGTGATGTTTGCGGGCCAGATCGCGGATGGCGTCGCGACGCCGCTGGTCGGCGTGCTCTCGGATTTCTCGAACGGCATCCCGTCGATCGGCTTTGGCCGGCGCAAGACGTGGCTCGCAGGCGGCTCGTTGATGGTCATCGTCTGCTTCTTCTTCGTCTTTGCAGAGTGTGCGCCGCGGTGGTTCACGGACACGCCGAGCCGCATCGTGATGGTCGTGTATTACGCGGTGGCCGCCAGTTTGTTCAACTTTGGATGGGCAGCAGTGCAGGTGTCGCACATGGCTCTGGTGCGTGATCGACTCGTTTTCTGCCATATCGCATTCCGTTTTAGCTGACCCGTTTCACGATGTCCCTATGAATGCAATACCGCTAGGTGCCAGAGCTTTCGACGGATGACAACGTACGTTGTGTGCTTAACAGTACACGCTACGCGTTCACGATTCTCTCGAACGTGCTGGTTTTTTGCGTGTTTTTCCTGCTGCTGCGCACCGTGAAGCCCTACAACGTGCCAGATGAGACAAAGTTCACGCTCTTGGCGTACACGTCTCTGATCATTGGTGGCGCCGCGACGCTGCTGTTCCTCGTGGGCACGCATGAGAAGCTGTCGATTTCCACGAGCGAACGCCGTGAGAGCAGTAATGTGATCACGCAGAGCCCGCCGATGGCCAACACAAAGGAGCGCGGACCGAACACGCTTCCGTTTGATGGTGACGCCGAGGTGTACGAGATGAGCCACATGGAGATCACGGCGTCTGTGGCGAGCAGCAGCAGCACGTCGACGATGACGTGGCGCTCCTGGTTCAAGATCGGTATGTTCTACGAAGTCGGTGTCGTGTACATGTGCACGCGGCTCGTGGTCAACGTCACGCAAGTGTTCATTTCGTTCTACCTGATCGTGACGCTCAAGATGTCAGCGACGTCGATCGCGATCGTGCCACTGCTCGTGTACGTCTCAGGGTTCCTTGCGACGTTTTTCATGCGCTACCTGAACGAAGTGTGGGGCCGCACGGGGTCGTTCACGCTCGGCTCGGCGCTCGTCGTGCTCTCACTCGCGTTCTGCTACGTGCTGACGCCGGAGACCGCGACGTGGATCTATGCGTTCTCGATCGTGCTCGGCATGGGCAACTCGATCATCATGGTGACCTCCGTGTGCCTCGAGGGCGACCTCGTGGGCAACAACGTCGAGAGCGGCGCGTTCGTGTACGGCGCGATGAGCTTCACCGACAAAATCTCGAACGGTATCGCGATCCTGCTGATCCAGAACGAGCGCGAGAAGCTGCAGGCACTGCCCGAGGAAGACGCCGAGTTCCTTCGCCAGGTGTACTGCGTGCTGCCGTCGCTCGCGGCGCTGCTCGGCGTCGCGACCGTCATGTACATGCGCTACTTCAGCTCGTCGAAGCGCCGCAGCGACACGAACGGCTCGTCTGAGACCGAGAGCCTGCTCTCGCTCGAAGAACAACGCGCAGGTGACTATGGAACAACCAACTTGTGATTGCGTCACGTGGCAAACCGATTCATAACGCCCCTTTCTATCATATATATATATATATTATAGTAGTCTGAGTCGAAAAGCACAACAACAATCGGTTGGCTCAACTCGAGAGATTGAGAAATGGGGAAAAATGGAGACCGACAAGAAGCGAGTGAGTGCTCGCGGGGAAACAGGACTCGTCTGGTGCATATGCAGACAGCCTGTTGCGTCGCTCTCCTTGTGAAAGGTGCGAGTAGCTGGCACTGCATTAGAAAAAACGTGGCGTCATTCACGCAACTCCATACATAAACTAACGTCAGGAAACGGTGCCCGCCAAGGTTTGATTTATAACCGGTTACTGATAGCGGCGAGATGGACTGTATAGCTAAGTGTGTGTTATTAAACCGATTAAAGTCGTTTGTAGCTAACCGAGTTTTACTTCGCGTTTGATTGGCTAAAATCATGGCCAACTGGATGACGACTCGCACTGTATCCCATGCCTCTTTCGATGGTCGCGGCACAGCAAATGCCCAAAAGTAAGAGACCGAGACGCTGTGATCACTAACGCTAACTGCGAGTGCCTAGCTTTCATTGCCTCTTGAAACAAAAACAATCAACAAGAAACTCAAGCAGAGACCAAACTATGAGGAGCGTAAATGGGGAATTGCTGCACCCTGATGTGCCCTTTGTGAGCTTTTGTTGCTAGTGACCCTCATATATAGTTGAGTTTTTTTTAGCGAAACGATTCTAAAATAGTAGTCGATGGAAAGCAAGCAACATGTATGTGTCAAGTGCCATACAGTAACTCACTTATTGGACTGTACGCAAGGAAGACCAATGGCAAATAACAACTCTCAACTTCTTCCTTCACTCTGCGATCGTGGCTATGCTGAGCTATTTTGACGTCGTGAGTATGGAAGATTCAATCGTCTTCACACATAACTCTTAATGTCGATATCACAGTGAAGCTGTGGACGATGTCTCTTTCGCCTACAACCACAAGTATAGGCTGCAGGCCATCGAAGCGACGATAATGCGAGCACGGCCATGATCTTAGCAATGGGCTGAAAAGCCAGAGCACCGACCGAGTGAGTCAAGAGAGATACCACACTAGTTTCCTTCCACAGAAACCGATCGCCCAGCAGTCGAGACAATAAGAAGAAGTGGACGCTGACGTGGCGCGTGCGGCGAGTGACCTAGGTTCACACAGCGCAGCGGGTCTGTGATCGTCTTTCTCTATCCCTGTTTAGCCAATAGTCAACTCTTTCTCTCTCTTTGGTCGGATGTGCGCTTTATCCCTAGAAGCAATCAACGGAACCTGTCGACTCGAAACGCATTCATCTTGGAGCAGAAAATCCGTTGACTTATTAGCCAAAGAAACAGCAAAGTATCCAGGCAAAACTACTGTCATTAGTATAGGGATTGTATACATCAAATTTGAGAGAGGGAGCCACGTAAAGTACACCCAAATGATAATACAATACAGTACATTGCATGATCTCACTGGTGAACAAAGTACTGCTTTATGTAAATGTGGCCATGTAAATTACACGCAAATATCCAGGGTCCTTGGCCCAGGATCCGCAGAAAGAAGAGTCCATTTCGCCACTGACGACTTGGTCGTAGACGTTGAGGCGCTTGTTCCGCCCCTATTGCTGGATTAAACGGATGCACTCATGCTGATATACTGTGCTATTCCACTTGCCTGCGTGTCTTTCTTTGTTCCGTGAGGCAGTTGCACAATCCGACGCTACGTCACGTGGATCAGATAGTTCAGTTTGACGTCGCACTTCGCAACGAGCGAGTGTGTGACGATCGCCATTCCTCGATTGTCGCTCTAGCGCCGAGTAACCACAATCTGCAGGTCCACAAAGTGCCGCCACCAGCTACCTTAGCTCTCTCCGTTTCGTTTCTTTCACGAACGCATGGTACCATGACTGCCGAGTTATCGACAAGCCCACAGAGTCAACCTCTAGCCTCTGCATTAACAACCGAGTCACAGGGAACACCAACAGCAGATCTGACGATCATCACTGAGTCCTATCGCTGCCAGTATCCGAGCAAGCGCTGCACGAATGAACGTTCCACCAAGCGCGATGGCGATCTCCACAAGTTGTGCGAATGGCATCGCTCAAAGGCGAATCGGAACCAGCGGAAGCTCGAGCAAAAGAAAAAAATTGAGGCTAGATCGAACAGAGCGATCTCTGGGAGATCACCGAGAGTGAGGAATCGACGGCAACGCACGTTGTCGACGAACAGCACCGCGTCTATCTCGGTGAACGAAGATGAAGATGAGTTTGCGGACGAACATGCGACGTGGGAATTCCTGGAGGAGCTCGACGACCAAGACCTACACGCGCTTGGATGCCTGGTGGACGCATCGAGCATCAGTTTGTGAAGTCTCTAAAATCTACGAGTAGCAACCCACTCTCGTCCTCTCGGTGCATGTTGCGAGTTGTGTAAATACCATCAGCTGAAGACATTCTGGATATTGGATATCAGACACCGGTTAAAAATACCTACAATAATGCTACCCCACATACCGTGTTACGTCTCTTTCACTAATCAAACATGGCTTCAATGTCTAGCATTGCTTTGACTACGTTTACTCGACTACTAGAGTGACCTGGGTACTCGTGGCCGTTTGCAAGTTGGTCCATTGCAGTTGCGTCCATCTCCACAGGTATCATCTCATGCAAACCATGAGAAACCACCCGACTGAGTTTCTCGGTCCGACCTGATGCGTCACGCTTCACGTCTTTTATTGTCGTACACGTACGAGAGCCACACGCCGTTGGGTTGCTCTCACTTTCGAGAACCCTCAAAAGCAGCGAAATATCCCGAGACGCCACTTCAAGTTTGCTCGTGATATGATTACCCAATCCATTGCCCAATCTATTCCCTACTCCGCAAACTGGAGAAAACAAATCGTGCTACTTCTAGCCGATTCGATTGTACTCGAGAGCTCCAATTGCATACCATTATTCGTTTGAAGCTCTTGAGCACAATATCAACGCATCTACACAACTCTGCAGTTGCTGCACACAGAATCGCAAAGCGAATCGAACCCAAGACAACCAAAATGCATCCCATCAGAGAACTAGCAGCCGAAGCCGAGCTCTCGATCATTACAGATTCCTACCGCTGCCAATACACAAACACGCGTTGCATAAACGAGCGCGCTGTGAAACGCGACGGCGATCTTCACAAACTCTGCGAATTCCATCGCAGTAAAGCGAATCGCAATCAGAAGAAGCTGGAGCAAAAGCGAAAGCTCGAGGCCAAGTCAAAGCGAGAGGACGTCGAGAATGCTTCTGAAGTGTCTCAGCGACAAGCCGAAGCACCATCTTTGTTTCGAGGTTGCATCGATCTGCCTACAGACGATGAGACTTCATATGGCTTGCTGGAAGATCTTGATGACGAAGATTTGCACGCGCTTGCGATTTTGCTCGATGTCAGTGATAGCTGCTAGGCGAGTAGCGTTGGGGGGCTTACGGATGCTCGCGCAGTTATGGCCGCCTTAGAAAACGCATTTGTCTCCTTCCTAATTCGCATTACGCATATTGTTTATCCTAGATGCACAGCGAAAGAAACGCCCTCATAGAGAAGAAAAACATGAAAGTAACTAGAGATTCCATACCCAAATAATATAAACAAAAGGGTGTATTTCTTCATGTATGAAAGTTCAATGTACATTGTTTTATCTTGATGCTGAACTTGTTAAGCTTAACTGATAAGCTGGAGGGCGTAGCTCATGAGCTATTCCATCGAGCTGCCTACAGAGAAGATTGCAGCCAGCACCCGGAGATCTTCTTCATCCAGGTCAAGACCAAGCAACAGATCAGATGGCTGCTGGTGCGTATCGAATTGTGTAGCATACGTGTCTGAAATCCCGTACTGCTGGTCTAGCCGCGCCATGTACGAAGCGAGTGACTGCTGTTCCTGCTGGCTCTGCACATGTCGTCGCCTTTCCTCCAGTTTGCGCTGGTTCAGGTTCGCTCGTGATTGGTGCTCTTCGCAGAAGCGGTGCAGCTCGCCGTTACGCTTGACCACCCGTGGCTTATCGCATAGCTTGCTTGGGTAGCAGCATCTCTCGTCTGGGTCGTCGCTTCGCTGTTGAATGGCTTTGGCGACGCTGAAGTAGAAGTAGTTCGGCACGGCGTGTGTAGATGGAGCGGGCACAATGTACGCGTTCATGCCTATCTGTCCTTGTGGAGCTGACGAAGTGGTTGCGTGGTGGTAATTTGATAAATGTAGTCAAACAGAAGCGCCTCAACATCGGGCGTTCAGCCTCACGTTAGCATTCTCTTTAACTGCATTAATATGCCGACGAACATGGATATAGTGTGGAAATTAGGAGTATCCGGACCAAAGTGAATCGCTGACACGTGAGATTTATGAGATGTGTCCATTCACCCACTGTATCCACTTGTGATAATTTCCAAAGTATTTGACACGGTGCTTCGCTGGCATCTAATGCATGGCAAACGAGAGCTAAACCCAGAATAAAACAGCGTAATCAGTGTTATACCTCAAAAGTGTGACACAAAATCCACGCTCGACCACACATAACACAAAACAAACGTTGTGTCTCTAGCGCAACGTAACTTGTACAGCTTACGGTGGAGTCCTTCGGAAAACGTTGCACCCATAGTTTTGACGCAGAAATCAGCCTTAGGAGTGTGACACTGACCCAGGGAAAACGTCAGCCTACAGGCATATCCAAAAAGCGAAGGAGTTTATGTCACGAGCCCGCCAAGATAAATAGACAACTATATATCCACAGAACTTCTTCAGAGAAGTATCAAACGCTAACAAAAGTGAGAGAGAGAGAGAAGGTCATTCTATTTAACTTATGATCTACATATAGTTTAAGAATCCCAGAGTCTCATTAACACTGCTGAGAGTGAGGTGTTTCTAAGTTTTGACGGTGTGGCACCGACGTCATTTTCGAGTAGATCTGCGACTTGAGACATAAGAACTCGATCATTTCCCCGCGATTCGTCGGTGAGTATCTTCGCACTCTGGGAGTTCATTGCCATGTTGGCGAGAAGATCTGCCATTTTGTTTTGTTCTCGTTTTGTATGATTCCAGGAGATCCACGCAAAGTTGTCGATGATTTGATTTACCCGAACTGCTAGTGGCTGCAACTTGGTCTAGCGTATTGTACGGAGCGCCATCCGTTTGTGTTGCCAAATCATGTGTCAATCTTCGTCGCATTGGTGGTTCGGGGGGATAAGAGGGAGATGTGTAGCCATCACCGAACTCCGAGACAGTGGGACCGTTTCTGAAATCGTCATTCAGCAAGCTCATCTTCACGCGTTGAAGTGAGCAGCACGAGCAACGTAGTGTCGCGACATCATATCTCCTGGAGTCGCCTCGGCGAAAAGTAGAAGCAGCCGCGTGGACGTTCTCGAAGCAGCACTAAATGGCAATTTTGTGATGCAGTGTAGTGGCAGATACGGCGATCACCACACAAAAAAACTGGCAAGACCACACGACACTCGTATCATGAGTGCTGCCTGCTCATGTGCACTCCCCGTTTGTGGCGTCAAAACTACGGATTCTAACCAGTTATCACAAAAAATGTGGCTGCGAGGGGCCACTCGTTTTGAACAAGCGTTCAGGGCTCACTACCCATTATTGCAATGGCGGCATGCAGACCGCATTTTCTTGCAGCTTGTGTCATGCTGCCCAGCCCTTGTGTCACGGGCCAATGCACATGATGAAGTTCGTCATATGTGCACGAAAAGCAACTGTGACGAAATGCACTTGATGCAGTTCGTCACGACTTTAGAACCACCGCTCATAGTCTCACCAAGAACAACCTGCGACTCTGGATCTTTTTCTTCCTATTATACTCTGTAATTGATTAACATGCTATATACTGTCCTTATTAAATCTCGACCTCATCAGCGTCATTCAAGAGAATCGATGCTAGCACGCGCAAATCCTCTTCGTCTAGGTCCAGTTGGGACAAATTGTCCGACAACTGGCCTCCCCCCGGGATTTGTTGCTGCTGTTGTTCTTGTGCGCGCTGACCTGTCAGCTCAAAGTATTGAGCACTCAATTGCTCCATGTACGCTTGCATTGACATTTCCTCTCGAAGTTGCTGCTCGAGGCGGCACCGCTCGCGTCTGCGCTGGTTCTCGTTAGCCTGTTTGCGGTGGTACTCGCAGAACCGATGAAGGTCGCCTGTGGGCTTCACGGCCCGCGGGTTATCACATCGTTTGCTCGGGTACCCGCACCTTGGCTCCATGCTCGCCGCTCGGATTCGATTCATGATCGCGAAGTATTGATACGCAGCCGGAGTACTGGGAGCTTGACAATTGTAGAGGTTGTTCATATTGATCGCTTGCGTGGTTGACTGCAAATTTGTGAATACGTACTACCAACGGCGCATTCGTGTACTTGGGTGTAAGCAACAAGAAACAACATACAACAAAGGCTCCTTCGCAGCAGTCGAGACAGCAAAACATAGTATGACGCTAGTGCAGGCATAATCGGTTAAACGGTTAGATCACACAGAACGTCTCTACTTTTTTGTTTCCGAAGGTATCGAGTGCGGCTTCAACATACTGTACGTTGAGCCCGTGCATATCTTTGATGCGCGTGTGTGATACATGCCGTTTGCTCTCGCTCGGGGCTGTAATAGGCACAATTCTTCCCTTGCCCGAATGCTGGTCATTGCAGAGCGCCATATCGAACCAAAACCACTGATCCAGGTCTGGAGTCGCATGGAATGTGCGGATTGTTTGTTCTTCTCTATTCTAAATTTGTTACTCGACACCGCGTCTGTTTGCTTGTGATGTATTCTGAAATACTACTCACTGGAGATGCGAGCACGGCGACTGAGTACAATAGAATATAGCTTTATCGGTTAAAGTGGGGGTCAAGGTGTACACAATGATATTGTGAAGTGATCACGAAGGCGTGACAGGGCCGTGTAGATGATGCAGAATTAGCTACAAACAGTAGCGAACCCAGCGAGTGGCGTTGCGTATCTGCTGCGTTAGACCTCTCTGTGGCTCTCTTGGGTTGCAATGATCAGGCGTTCGCTCTAGTCGGATAGACGGTTGAATGAGCTCATCTCAGTTGTTGAGTGGTAAGCTTTTTGCAGTTATCCCTCTGGGTTGGTGCGCGGTGATTCCATAACTTTACGAGGTTCCAAATCAGGCATACTGGTCTTGTATTCATTTATAGATAAGCACCAAAGAGTGAAAAATATGACCTGAAATCCAAGATTGGACACTTGTTTATCGCTTCAAGTGATAAACAAGTGGATGTATATATGGCAACCAAAGCCACTCTCCAATTTGCGGCCTTCCGCAAACGACTCTTCGCGTCTTCCTAGGCCGGCCCTTGAGAGTGGGCACGACAACAGACCAGAACTCTCGTGCACGCTGTGCACGAGGAGAAAGCGTGATGCGGAGTGCAAGAGCACATACGACAACCATCGACAGCAACACGAGCGGTTTGCCGTCAAGGGTGCCTGCGTTGGCCACGAACCCTCGTCCAACGCAGAGCGGCGATGTCAGCAGCGACAGTCAAAACTGGCATATTCCCGGACGCAAAAAGCGGAACAAGAAGAAGGTCGAAAGATCGACTTTCGAGGCCCGCGACCCCTCGCGAACAAGTGCTAGGTTGCCCAAACAAGGACAGCAGCGAGAGACTGGCCCCAGGACGACAACAGCCAGCGTGGTGCATGCCCAGAACAGGCAGAACCACTCTGCGTTGAAGCCCAAGCCGCACGATCATCGCAGAGCCCACGCACTGCGTTCGGGTACCGAAAACGGAACCGGTGTGGAAACTTTCCGGCAGCTGCAGTACTACTCACGGAACGGCGCGGATGCGGCATACGTCCTAGATCTTGCTCTGCGTATTCAGGATTTGGCCCGGCTGCGTGCGATCTCGCAGTACTTGATCACCAACAAGCAGCTCATTGGCCCCAAGTCTTCAAGGCAGCGCCAAGCGGAGAAATGGCATGCTAGCATCAAGCCTCCGGCGGATATCCGTCACCTCGTCTCTGAATGGGACTGTGACAACGAAGAGGACGTGGATGGGCACGCACAGGTACTCAATAGGTGGCTTGTAACAGAACGAGTGAACCAGACTGAACTGGAAAGGCGACTCGCGACGTTCAAGTACAGCAAGCTGTAATGGGACGCTGTTCACAACAGTTCCCAATACACGGCACACACGCTTGTGCAACGAGGAAGCGATCTCCCGACTTGGAGGGAGAGAAGACGACTTGAGGACTTGGAGGTAAAATTGCAACTGAATTGAAATGAGCTTATGGTTCCTGACACTACATATGAAACACCGCTAGGGCTCCTAGAGGTTTTACAACTAAAACCTACACATGCAGAAATAAAACCTATGAATCTGATATATAAAACCTTGGGTACACTGAGGTTAAACCCAGGGGATCTGCTGGGAACTTGAACTTGAAGTACCGCGGAGATTCCCTGCGAAGTGATTGGCGGAAGCCACTTACTTCAGAGGATAGAGACACGTCAGTCTCGTCGCCCAGACAGTTTCCCAAGTAGGAACCATCATTCACATGTCTAGAGTACTGTCGTGCGTAATCACGCCGAATCTCAATGATTGCGAGCGATCAACACTCAACTCAGACACAGATTGCTCTGACATCAGACGATGACGTCAACTGTGCATGTGGGATCACTTTTATGTGTTTCACCCAATATCTTCGCACCCACAATGCACTTCCACAAGGTGGCGTGTGACACACACAAAGAGCCACCTTGCATGTAATGGCAGCCTTTAGCCCATTACAGGTAACTATGATAGTGAGAGGCACGTCTCTTGATATGGCTGAGATTTTCCACCTCTCCCAAGACCTCCTAGAGCTCGACTGCTACAAAGTCACTGAAGTCGTCACTGAGCAAGGGGATGTGGAACACAACAAGTGGCAGGTGCACTTGCGGAGCGAGGGTAGCCCAGTGATCCTGGAAGACTATACGCACATTCGATGGAAGCAATCTGAGATTCTTCTTCACCATCACAAAGTGTACCGATACCCACCGTGTGCCAAGTGCGGATCGGGTTTCCATCCTCACAGCGTATGCACCACTGGGGAGGAAGGAAGTTTCCAAAAGGTATTGAACTTACCAACTAATGAGCAAAAGACTACGCCACGCAGTCTGGAGCCACCCCAGCCCTTCCCCAAAGCGACCAACCTTTCGGAATGGACCAGGATGCTAAAAACCATGCCCAAGATGAAACAGATCAAAACCAAAGCCAAAGCCAACGGTGAAAGTAAACTCCAGGGTCGCGAGGTA
>GL376620.1:296625-589855 GCA_000143045.1 Globisporangium ultimum DAOM BR144 | reverse complement strand
ACAAGATTTCTCGCGCCAACTGGAAGCATGGGCGACGGCGCGTCTGTATTTCGATGGAGGTGCACGCGGCAATCCAGGTCCAGGAGGCAGCGGATGGGCACTCACCTTCCTGAATGAACGCTGCAATCGATGGGAACTCAAAGCATGCGGCTATGCGTATATGGGACCAGAAGTTACGAACAATTGGTGCGAATACAGCGCACTGAAAGAAGGCCTGGCATACAGTGCACACTACCTACAGCATTATGAAGTCAAGTTGGAAGTCTTCGGAGATAGCCAAATGATTATAGCAGCCCAGAACGGGTTTTCCTCAATACGCCAGACCAAGTTGCAGCCACTAGCAGTTCGGGTAAATCAAATCATCGACAACTTTGCGTGGGTCTCCTGGAATCATACAAAACGAGAACAAAACAAAATGGCAGATCTTCTCGCCAACATGGCAATGAACTCCCAGAGTGCGAAGATACTCACCGACGAATCGCGGGGAAATGATCGAGTTCTTATGTCTCAAGTCGCAGATCTACTCGAAAATGACGTCGGTGCCACACCGTCAAAACTTAGAAACACCTCACTCTCAGCAGTGTTAATGAGACTCTGGGATTCTTAAACTATATGTAGATCATAAGTTAAATAGAATGACCTTCTCTCTCTCTCTCTCTGTTTCTTCTGCTTGGCCTATTAGTAGTTGATACAAACCTCCTGCTACCTCGAATGTCCAATTCTGGCTTTGGTATGATACGGCAAGTACAGACTCGTATGCTTTACAATAAATGCCGACGAGAGAAAAGGATAGATAGATGATACGCCTTTTGTACTTTTGTTTGAGTTTACAGTATGGCTCGCATATTAATACATAGAAAAGCACTCTTGCTACAAGTTCGCGTCGACACTGAACGCATCCAGCGCATTTTCGTCAAATTGGAAAACTTCTTCGAAATTCTCTTGCAGCAGCAACACCTGTAGGATCTTTAGGTCGTATTCGTCAAGTATCAGCGGGGTAGAGTAGCAGGCTTGATGATCAACTGGCGTTTCGCACGAGTAGCTGTATTGAGTCATGAGCGGTTCGTTACGTTGCAGCTCCATCTTGCACTCATCCGCTATCTGAGCAACTCGGCAAGAGACAACCGCGCTTCGCCTTGTTCTTCTTCGCTGCTGGAGCCGTTGCTGGTTGCGGTTTGCGAGCATGCGGTGGTGGTGGCAGAAACGGTGGAGTGCGCCATTGCGCTTCACAACTCGCATATTGTCGCAGCGTTTACTTGGGTAGCCGCATCGTGTGTCTTCATCTTGAGGTTGTTTTGGGGTTCGAGCGGCTGATTTCATGTTGTTGTTGCTATTAATTTGCGCTGGACTCTCAAGGAGACTGCCAAATGGAAAATGCACGCCTGCCTCAAGGACGCAAACTTCGACCTAATCACATCGCAGCTTTGCAGAACATATCAGGGCATGATAAAGGGCAGTGAATATGAATGCGCATAGCTTCTTTGCTCCGGTTTTGTTAAATATAGCAGTCAGCCACTGGAATTCATGCCTGACCTATCAACTCGAGCGCACCGAGTTGGGCCAGCCGTTCTGGACTTCCTGGATAGTGGTTTCTGATATTATCGATATGGCCTTTCTATGTGTGACCCAACGCAAAGGGACCACTTCCACTTTGGATCCCATTTGCCTCGAAGCCACTTAATCGCTTGTTGCAAAGAGTTTGAACCCATTAGCATCATAACAAGTACCTGTGCAGCATTGAAATCAACTCAAGGAGAGCAACATGGTGATGCTCAACAGCGAAAGCGGTGTTGCCTTATTCCGATCCGAATGAAGCACCTCGTTAGTATTCGCAGCTTCTACAGCACCGCTCGACGTCTGGTATCCCGTGGAAACGACGGGGGATTACAGTAAGTGTTGTACTGGCCGTATCTTTACTCAAAAAGCGTAGTGATCCCAATGCAAAACAACTCACTGACGATTCGCAAATGGCTACATTGATGATGCATCAAGCGTACATAAAAGCACTAGATTTTGGGGTAGTGTGCATCTGCGCTGATCTGTGATGAGCACCTGACACTGATGGATTTTCTGCCAGATTTCTCTCAACGTCATCACCTCTACTGTGCAGGCTTCAGCAGTTTGCTTCAGCTTTCAGGAAATGTACCATTCTTGTGAAATCGATTGAGACGTGCAGTGTTCCATCGACGATTGCTAGGTATTGCCGTGACTAAGCAGAGGATAGAACAGAAATAAACGTGCGTCAAAGTGGTCGATAAATCAAGTTAGAATCCGACATTTTGCGTTGAATTTTTTCACTCGAGCATTCCATTACAGGAGTCTGCTCTGATGCCTCTCTTTATGGATTGCTCGTCAGCAGGTGTAGACTGCTATTGTATGGTGTATACCTGCCTGAAAGCGGCGGAGATATATTGTGTCAATGACGGCGTACAATCAACCCCTTTGTGTAGCAATGCGACACGGATATAAGCACGTTCTATCGGGACGTATTTATTTTATGATTGTACAACAGTATCTAACAGTTTTTGACACAAACTCTATGGACGCCTAGAAATCCAGAAATCCATCGGGAGGCTGAAGAGGTCAAGCAGTCCAATGTCCTCTCCCACCAGAATAACCTCCAAAGTCTGCAGATCCTCTTTGCTCAGCTCTATCGGCATCTGGCATTCGAAGTTACTTGCCATATTCGGCAACTCAATGTGTTCATATTCGTCGACTTGGCGGGTGTGTAGCTGTTGCTGAGTCTGCAGGCCAGCGATCGCAACCTTGGCGTAGGGGTGCTGCGACGCTCGTCGCTGAATCCTCCGTCGCTGCTGGAGTCGCTTCTGGTTGCGATTCGCGATCACGCGATGGTGTTCACAGAACCGATGCAGGCTGCCATCCCGCTTCACGGCGCGGAGATGCTCACAGCGCTTGCTCGGGTATGCGCATTGAAGAATGTCCACGTGCGTTGGTACGTGCTGCATAATTGGGAGTTGCTGGGTGGACGAGAAAGAGATGTTCATTGTGCTTGCTCGGTAAGACTTGTTTGAAAGACTGCAAAATGGGAAATGATCAACGTGGCCCTCGTGGCATTTGTCCGCCTGAACGCGAGTCTACACACTCGTAAAAGTAGAAAAGACGCTGGATTATTTCGCTTTTCGCGCAGTGCTAGTACATGTCGATCTTTACACAGTGGTACACAGGTTACTGTATTCTCATTTAAAGATGGGCCTGAGTTTTTTTATGGATTTTCGGGGAATGTAGCCATTCTGAGAACTGATTCTAGGAAACTCACCGATCTTTCGTATAAAGGCATGAAGCACCTGTGCGCAAGCACCTGGAACCTGAGTGTCACAGCTATGTCTTCATAATAATTACTCTTTGAGCACCATGTACGTTCAATGAGTTAATTACAAGGTAGAATCGCGCAACAGATGAGAGCATGCAAGCGAAATGGCACAAGTGCACCCGCATACTTTGTATACATATTAAATCGTGTTGCTCACTTTAGGCGCATGTGCTCCGTACTCAAGCTATCCATGCGAGCTAGCGAGTTGAGTTACTACAGCTAAGATTCATACTGCCATTGCGATCACTATTTAAGAAAGTTCTCGCGACTGTCGCCCTCCTTCTTAAAAAGTAGTGCCTTGAGTACCCGCAGATCTTCTTCACTTAAGTACTTGACTTTTGATTTCTCAAAGTAGTAGTCAGTCTGGAACTCAAGTGTGTCTTCACCTTGATGCCGTTGTAACAAGTGCTCATTGAGGTGGCGGTAGTGGTCGCCTGGTGTTGCTCCAAGAGTTTTTGCTGTCATCTTCGCTCTTCCAGCGCGCGCTGGTGAAGATTCACTTTGTCGCGATTGTACTCACAGAACCGGTGCAGTTTGCCATTGCGCCTTCGAGCGCGTGGGCCTTTACAGTGCCTGCTCGGATACCCGCAACTGATTCCCTCACTGCGGATCTGCACTTGACGAACGGCTGAAGTCTTTTGGGCCATTGTGTGTCAGGAGGTATTGCCGCAGCTGTAGAAAAAATGGATATGAAGTCACTCAAAACAGATGTGTAGCTCGGAACGACCGAGCCGTGCATACATCGTCGTATCTTGAGACATACTTATTTACATGGTTACTCGTCCAGAGTTGTTATTAGCGTGACATCTAACTGTCACAGATAACGAACATAATCCAGCGAGTCTGCGTTTAAATGACACGAGCACGAGCATTGAGCGCTTGCTGTTGTTGCCCTCTCCAAGACCGTGGGGAACGACACGCAATGCGATTTCCATTTCTTTAGCGACAAACTGTCGCCCCGCAAGATCCTCAGTTGAAAGGTGTCCGTATATTAATGGTAATAAATAATACGGCGAACTGACTTCTAATTGCTCGCTACGCCCTTGCGTATTCTATGATGCTAGCGTTAATGCTTCTCTTGAATTCTGGTTTAGGGTGAGATGTTGGTCGTTGCTAGACGATTCCGCAAGATCCTCAATGGGGGAGGAGCCTGAGTTGGGGGAGTTGGATTTTCTCTCAATCTGAGTTGATGTATCGTATTTCAGTACATTTTGGGCTGACATAAAAAGGAAGATAATTAGTCGATTGTACCCACTTTGGCTCGTCACAGACAGGGACAATACGCAGCTTGGTATCTTTATGAATTATGGACTTCATTGCTGCTGTATAATGCAAGGCAACAAGAGTGATTGGTAGCGCAGACAGAGTAGAAAGTTGAGGTCGCGCACTGACCGGCTTGTCGGTGTTTTTGAGGGCGACGAGGTTCGATCAAATGGATGGTGTTTTACAAGATAATGACTCAAAGCATGGCTGCTTCTTGAGTGTACTACAATACGCTTCATGCTGATGGATTTGTACCAGTGTTGTAGAAGCCATTCAAGATTTGGATAGTATAGATCCTAGAAGATGGAGCTATGAGATGCTTGAATTATAGAGGTCGTAGAAGATGTGGCTGGGAGATGCGTCTGAGTTGTCAAAATCGTGGATTTTTCTGAGAACAAGGTGTGATATCCATGGTGCTGTGCATATAGCGTGTTTTAAGGCAACGGGGTTACAGGTTGCGCATCCATCTGAGAAACTCGGGGCATTTACAACTACAACATGGCATGTCGAACAGCCTTCGTCAAATGCCGCATGATGTTGTCTTCTAGCCTTTCTGTCTAGTGGCGGCAATACATTGCACTTCAAAGTAAATCATATCGGGACTTTATGTAAACGACACAAGCAAACTCTACCTTGTAGCAAAAAACATGAAAAAAGATGCTGTCTATTTTCTACCGATTTTAAATTTATAGGCTTTACATTCGAGGTTACTGTTATGCGGATAAACTCCGTTTCGTCTATATGGCACAACTGCGTGAAGCAAGTCGTGGTCGCAATCAGACCTCATCGTCCACGGAGAGAACCGCGGCCAGGACGCGCAGATCATCTTCGTCCAGATCGAGTCGCATGAGCAGGTCAGAAGGCGGTAGCTCTCCGCGCTGCTGCTCCTCCTTCACGAACAGATCGTACTGCTCGTTCAGCTGCTGCATGTACTCGTCGATCGGGGGCAGCTCCACCATCTCGGACGCTTCGCGACGACTCTCCAGGTTGCGCTGGTTTGAGTTAGCCTTGGCGCGGCGTAACTCGCAGAAGCGGTGGAGCTGGCCGTTGCGTTTCAACGCGCGCAGGTTCTCGCACCGCTTGCTCGGGTAGCAGCATCGTGCTTGAGGGTCGGAGCTTTTGGCTTGGGTCGTGTGCGCGACTTCAAAGTACTGGCGGGCGGCCTGGGCTGTTGGTCGTTGGTGGATGTAGGAAGCGCAGCTCATTCTTGTATGTGGTATATATATATATATATATATATACTATTTGATAGTTGCCGGACCGGGGACCTGTGTGCGAGGTAGGTTTGAGTATTGGGAATTCAATTGGGAAGTGAGGATGATGCGCTTTTGCCGAGAGAGAGAGAGAGAGAGAGGGAGGGAGATGAGAGTCACATGGCACTGAGCATGCGTGGATGCATCCTTCCTTGGAGAATGGAATGCACTCGTTGGTAGTATGAACAGAAGAAACGTATTGCGAGGGCTGTGGTGATAATACCTTGAATGCAATTATTTCTTGTATGTATAATATACGACTCTGGAATTCAGTTTGGTCGGTCGTAAGTCGTGCATATAACTTCCAGTGTCTGGGTTGTCTTTCTACCTATCGCTTCCCTTGCTATTTTTGGGAGGAACGTGTGCCCAAAGCAAGACCTTCGACAAGCATACTGTATACAGTGTATACTAACTGACTTCAAGAATACCCAAAATTATAGTGTGCAAAGGAGTAAACTGCACTTCAGAATTGGCGCCTCTTCTATGTCCTGGTATCAAGGGCATGGATCTTTGAATCAACCACAGTAGGGAAGCCTTCAGAAGCGTGCCGCGGACGCTCAGGATACTGATTTCGTGCGGTGTGGCGCGTTGTGGTGTGCTTTGGTCCGCTCTCACGATGAGTCACGCTCACCACGCATTTGATACGTGATTCCGTGTTGCAGAGGCATATCATATTGTACTGCTAACAAAGTAGCGTTATGTAGCCTGTGTGGGGTCCAATGTTATGCTTTATTACGATCACGTGGTCGCGAGCGTTATTATAGAAGGTGACAATGCGTTGACTCGCTCATGATATTATAGCACGTCGCACGAAACTTGAGGTGAATGGTCATGATAGAGAGAAAGTGGTGTGACATTTGTCCTCTGCTGAGTTGCTTTGCCATATTCTCAACTGGAGTAACGATATAGCGCACAATCTGTGAAATCTACGTTCAGATTATTCGATCGCCACTTTATAAGTCCGTTTAGTTAATATATGCTGTATCAGGTGTCAGCATCTATGGAGTCGAGCTAGTATAATTATCACAATGTGGTGGACTCTCCATCATCATCATCATCATCTACCGACAGCACAGCGGCCAACACGCGGAGGTCGTCCTCGTCCAGATCCAGCCGCACCAGCAAATCCGACGGCGGCAGCTCTGCACAACCTTGCTCCTGTCCGACAAGCAACTCGTACTGCTCGTTCAGCTGCTGCATGTACGCGTCGATGGGGAGCTGCTCCACCATATGGTCCACCAGGCGTCGCCGCTGAAGCGCGCGCTGGTTCTTGTTCGCCTTGGTGCGGTGGAACTCGCAGAAGCGATGCAGGTTCCCGTCACGCTTCACGACCCGCGGGTTCATGCACGGCTTACTTGGGTAGCAGCACGTCGCCTGTGGGTTGGTGCTTTTGCTTTGGATGGCATGTGCGATGCTGAAGTACTGTTGAGTTGTTGCCAGAGGCATGTTGGGGTATTGGTAGATATACGAGTTCATGATCGTTGTCGGAGCCTGTTGTGATGTTCGGGTTGCTTTGATAATGAAAGCACAAATTGAGTTGTGAGGGCACAGTGCATATCAGTGCAAGCGGTGTCTGCGTTTGGATCTGCAAACAGGAAAGCATAAGATAAATTCTGCTGTTATATGATGTCAGATTGATATCCTTCGATGTATCCGGATATCCGATATCAAGTCCCGACGAACTGAAATTCTTTTCCCAATCTAATAGAGAATTCCAAGAGACATAGAAAGGCCATGAAAGCACCCAATTTGACCCCCAAAATAACAGTAATTGAGTGGGTCAAACCGATATTTGACCCACTTGGAGGACTTGTCCCGTCTCGGCGCACTCGGTTGCAGTCCGGATATTTGGAATCCTGTGGGCATAGCGCCGTCCAAATCAGCAGCACAGTACGAATGCGCATCAGTGCCACGTTGGCCGCGCGAAGCAGGGGTGGACTATGCCTCGGCACTGCAGTGCTCACTAGACTCTCCATTGTGGAAGGGCAAACGATCTCTGAGCTCTGTTCGGCCTCCCAGGGAGGGAGCACCCTGGAGCCAAACGGTGCAAACACTATCAGAAGGTGGCATGGCCTGTGAACTCTTTGAATCAAGTCTGGGGATGATCATGTGAACGGATGCGCGTGTAAATGATATACCATGAAGATTACACGCAATCATGGCCTCGCTTGTATGCTTTGGCATTACAGTAATGTAAGAAAGCAGCGCTACGCTTCAAGAATCGAGCGTACAATTTCTGTTTCCTCTCAGTCCAAACTTCCAGCAGTATCACAGGGCGTGGACGAGGGGATATTTTGAATCATGTAATTGGAGCGTTGTTAGGCTGAGAATCTCGATATTATCTACTGATCACAATATGTGCAGTCACTAAGTGTAGAGAGAGAGAAGGTCATTCTATTTAACTTATGATCTACATATAGTTTAAGAATCCCAGAGTCTCATTAACACTGCTGAGAGTGAGGTGTTTCTAAGTTTTGACGGTGTGGCACCGACGTCATTTTCGAGTAGATCTGCGACTTGAGACATAAGAACTCGATCATTTCCCCGCGATTCGTCGGTGAGTATCTTCGCACTCTGGGAGTTCATTGCCATGTTGGCGAGAAGATCTGCCATTTTGTTTTGTTCTCGTTTTGTATGATTCCAGGAGACCCACGCAAAGTTGTCGATGATTTGATTTACCCGAACTGCTAGTGGCTGCAACTTGGTCTGGCGTATTGAGGAAAACCCGTTCTGGGCTGCTATAATCATTTGGCTATCTCCGAAGACTTCCAACTTGACTTCATAATGCTGTAGGTAGTGTGCACTGTATGCCAGAGCAGTCACTAAGTGTATATCATTAGCGGATAAGAGAACACAGTACAGTACTGGATAGAAGCAAAACAATGGCGACATTTTTTGTAGTGCGATATATATTATATTGCGTGTAGTGTGTATCTGGGGCAATGTTTCGGTTATAGAATACTTGAGCGTAGGATTCTATAACCGATATATTTACCATCTGTCGGGAGTCATACAGACTTGTTAAAGCAAAGTGGATCGGTTGAGTTGTCGAAGTCGATATCGAAGTCAAACAGGAACGCTTCTAGGACGCGTAAATCGGCTTCGTCGAGGCCGAGAGGTGAGATCACACTGTCGAACTTTTCTTGATCGTATGTAATTTGGCTTGGAGCTGATGCTTCCATTTGCCGTTTTTGCGCCAAGGCCCGCTGCTTGCGTTTCTCATCTTGGCGTCTCTGGTTTTCGTTGGCCCTCTTACGGTGAGCCTCGCAAAAGCGATGCAACTCGCCGTTCCGCTTTATGACTCGTGGGTTGTTGCATAATTTACTCGGGTAGCAACATCTCAAGTCGGGGTCTTCGCTTCGTTCTTGGATCAAGTGAGCAAGTGTATTGATACGAGTAACCTCAATGCTTGGCATCTATGTTTCGGGTTGGGCTTTTGAGGCTCTTGTTTCTTGTGATTGGAGCCGGAGAGTCGAATTTTTGTAGAATCATGTAAATTGGAAAATGGAGCTGTTCGTCGACCTGGACGGAAGCAAAGAACTGTTCGTTCCCATTCAGCTGTCTTGTAGGTGCATCCCCGTTGTCTCAGTATTTCTTTTGCAACTAGCTGATGGGGTGGGCCAAGGTCATGCCGTGCATTCAGCGCGTCAATAGCGCTCCAGAGGAGTCACACGCTGGCAGCTCGATCTCAGGAAACGTGTACCCGCTGTGTGGCACACATCGCGCGCAACAAACTAAATATTATACGTACAACGAAAGTAGTATATGTGATCCCAGTCCGCACATTGCGTTTGTGGAGCTCATATTCAGTATTTGTGGCCGAAATGCAGACCCCAAATCTATCCAATGGGTACATCAAGGTTCTATTTTCGTAATTTTGCACAACTTTAAGTACATGTTATGTTAATTACTCTATACAAGTAGCTGAGTCTGAGTCAAATGAATATTCTGAGTCTGAGTCGTTGCGGCGGGACGCACTCAGTTTTTGGGAAAAGCATGCGCCAAAATGTGCCACTTGCCGCCGCATGACTGCGTGGATTGAGACGAAGCGCAGCGCGAGTTAGAGCAGGAGACAGCGCCAAACAGTAGGCGAAGCATATGGAGACGCGTTAGGCACGTGTGGTGCAGTCGTTGCGACATAATTGAGAGCATGGCGTCCAAGAAGGCGAAGAAGAAGAAAGGCGAGGCCAGAGAGCTCGAGGAAGAGGCGCTTGTCGAGTGGCTCTCGCGCGGACTCACGCTCACGGACTTCACCATGGAGAAGATGCTCAGTGCGTCTAGTTTTCTGTGTACCGCATGTTGCATGTTTGCACTGTCGTTACGTTGTGCATATTGTACTGAGCAGCGGTGCGTGTTCTTTATGACGTAGAGCTGTGGATGGAAGAAGACGGCAACGAGGACGAAGACGGTGAGGACGCGTTGGCAGACAAACAGGAGCTTGTCCAGAGTTTCAATATGCTCGGGCCGGTCGTGGAGCAGGCCAAGGAATACGTGACCGAGTTTAAGGAGATGGCGATCTCAGAGGTGAGAGCGGATTTGTCGTGCTCATTGTTATAAACTGTCCTGTTGACATGACCGTGGTCGTCTTGCTTTTTTATATCAGGCCAAACGGACGATAGCGGCAGCGAAACGAATGGCGGAGATTCCGCCGCTGCGTCGTCGCCGTTTGTTGCGCGAACATGTCCGTGATGTGCACCAAATGGATGCCGACACCCAAAAATATGGCTACATCAAGCGCCGATTCCTCAAGGAGTACGAAGAAGCCACAAACGCCGACGCGGAATTACAGTTTGGGCTCAAGAAGCGCAATAAGAGCAATGCGCCGTTGCTGTCGCGCTTCCGTGAAATGAAGGACGAAGCAGACAAGGAACAGCATGCTCGCATTCTCGCTGACATTGAACAGAAGCGAAGAGAATGCATGGACTGCGACTTGCAGGAAAAGCGTTGCATTCGTGAGCAAAAGGAGCAAGACGCAGCAGATCAACTAGTGTATCGCCGTCAGATGAATACGAAGTTTTGGAAGAAGCAACTAGAAGAAGTCAAGGCGTTTGCAGAATCGCAGAGTCACGCTCAGGAGGTACAAGAAGAGTTTGAGTACCACATGGAGCAAACGAAGAGCGAGATTCAGTACATGCACCAACAGGAAAGCGAGGATGTACTGCGCAATTTTGATCGAATCGTCACGAAATCGTCGATCGGTGTGTTTGACACGTCGTTTCAGGCTGGCGAGTGGAATTCTGCTTCTGGCGGGGGTCACCGACCTGGCATGGGTAAGTTTCTCGTTCTCTGTGGAAAACGAATCCATCATTATTGTTTGAGGACTAACGAATTCATCATGTTATTTGATATATAGATGAGTTCACAGTTGAAGTAACAAATGCACGTGGATACATCGCTGAACACGAACTCAAACGAATTGAACTCATGGAAGTCCGGTCCAATGTCATGCGGCTTCGGGAGAAACTGGAGCAAATCGAACAAGTTACAAGTGTACTTGCATTGGAACGGAGAACAATTTTGGAGCGGAAGGGCAAAGTCTTAGCCGAGATCAAGCAAATTGGCAGTGAACATGACGAGCTCAGCCAGACACTCGCAGGTCCACCTCGACGAGACGCAAACGAAGATGAGAAGATGCAGTTTCATGTACTAGTGGCACGGCGCGCTTCCCAGATGCAGCAGCTCGCTGACTTGAACTCTCGTTTGGAGAACATTGAAAAGCGAGCGCAAATCACTGTACGATCGGAAGCTTCGTTCCGAATCTCACTCAAGTCGGCACAAGAAAGCGAAGCCAGGCTTGAGGACGTTGTCAGTGACATCGACAAGGATCACGCCAAACTGCCGGTGGTGATTGGTCGTGGTATCTTCCGGTCAGAAAACGCAAGCAATGGCTCCACTGATGGTGACCTCTCGCTACAAACCGTCACTGCTCCCTACACCGATCCCAATGCATTGCTTGCTCAAGTCACAATGGCGAGTAAGCTTGAGCTCTTGAAGAATGCTGCGGGTCCTGTTCGTGATCACTACAAGAAAACCAAAAGCCTGGCGACCGAAAAGTGGAAATGGGGAGAGCACAAGGTGTTAGCGGAACAGGAACTTGAAGTCACCAAAACCCGACTTGCAGACGTCCGTGCCCGATTTGTGGAGCAGCAAAAGTCAAATCTTCGCGCAGACCTGATGCACGCGATCATGAGATACCACGTAAGTTTTTCTCGCTCGCGGCTGTCGATATTAATTGCTAACGTCGTGAAACTTGTGTTGTAGCAAGGAGGAAATAAGCTTCGCAAGTGTATATTCCCGCTAAAGGGGTACATCGAATGGTGGCAGCGGCGAAACTCGGCGAAAACGTCCAGGGTGTGCTTTGCTGAGCACTTGGATGGGATGCATTTAGAGAAACCTTACATCAGCGGTCGACTAAAGGGAAGCTTTCGGTTTCCGAAGCGTTGTGGCTATAGGGTGCAGATAATAATTCGTCTTAGTCGCATTGATAACTCGAGTGACGTCGAAGGCGAGGGAACGGCTGGAGATTCAAGTGTCGAGGAAGAGTCGGAGGACAGCTCTACCAAAGCAATTCAGAGTTTCAAATTTTACATTGGAGGCGACTACGACTGTCTACAGGAATACGTCTTTCAGGACCCGAGTGGGAAAGTAAGTAAATGTGATTTCATTGCTAACATGGGTGCTGATACGGACATCAACTGAGGCATATGTTGGACTGCAATAATGTACGTAGGCGCTACGGACTGGTGAGCTCAGTTTCGAGTATTTTGGTAGCAAAATGTGCTACTGTTTTGAGTTTAATCTTCGGAGTGAACTTGGATGGAGAGAATCGCGTCAATTTGTCGTGAGTAATGTCGGCAAATACGACGAGCGCATTGACGATTTTAGAGACGAAGAACGGCGGATTCAACTGGTTCAAAAAGAAAAGCATTTCGTGTCTGAGTTGGTGAAAACTATTCGATTGCAATCGAAGCAAACAAGTAGTGAGAGATGTGCTGAGCTGCTCAAAGAATTGGTCCTAATCGAAAAGAGTCGCGCGAAAACTTGGGACTCAAAGCTTCTCCATGGTCATGAACAGCGATTCAGTCGTGGGGAATATGCGAAAATGTTGCGAATGGAGATCAAGAAGGAGGTTCGCACATATGTATATCCCAAGTGCATTGTATCTCTCTATAATCAATTGTGCTTTGTTTTCTTGTTCAGGTTTCATACCAGATCGACCAAGATGTCGCAGCACGCAAAGCCTTGGGGCGAAATCATGCAGATGACAGCAGAATAGATCCAAAAGCAAGCATTACGCCTGGATTCCTCACTGACAGTGAACTTTCCCAGTAAGGATAAGCCTACGTAGTCATTTTAAGTTGTAGTTTGGTTGTAAGACTAAAGGTCGTTGCTTTATGTTTGTAGGATGAAATTTTTAGCGCGGAAGTTTGCTCTAGTCAAGCCGCAAATGCTGAAGTCGAAGACTAGTCTCGGAGACTACTGCAGCTTTAAGTCTGCAACGGAAAACGACCATCCACATATCGGAGCTAACGCAGCAAATATGGCGAAAATGAAATCGGATCTGCACCCCCAGTCATCATCTGATGGATCATACCGGAAGGAATTGATGATGGTGGGGCTCCGATTTGAATGGCGAGAAGGAAAATCCAAGCTATGCGTCATGCACAAGGTATGTAATCATTTATGGTCGTCACCTGCTGGTTTTTGTTGCCTTCAATAATAATGCTAGTTGAATCTTACAGTTGTGTGGGATATCATCCACAAACGATCAAGAAAGTGGCACGGTGGATCTCCAGGAGCTAGTCAAGGATAAGTGGTGCCAAATTGACAGTGTCAATGCTGTGTTTCTATCGAGCGCGTATGCGAAAGCAATACAAGCAAAACGAGATGAAGAGGCAAAAACACGTGTCCTTCATACGAAAAAAGAGGAGCAGGTTCGACAACTGCAGAACGAGACGAGCAAGACGATTTTGGAGGAGCAACAAGCTACTCAGCGAGAACACAAGGAAGACGAGTGGTTCCGAGAACAGAAAGAGCATGATTTGGCGAGAAGGAAAATGAAGTCGCACAGTAATGCCATTCGTCTTACGACATATAACGAAAGCATATCGGCGCAAATTGACTTCCAGATACAGAGAAGGAAGAATGCATTGATGCAAGAAAAAAACGTCATCTCACTCGACATCAAAACCGACGATATCGTGCATGACGTCAAAGAAAAGTATGTGCAGCAGTACATGGAGGGACGATTGGCGCTGGCAAAGAAAACGTGGGAGCGAAAAGAAAAGCGCATTGCTGACAAACGGGAGAAAGATCGAAAAGAACGAGACTTCCGGATTCAACAAGAGAATCAGCTTGTTGAAGAGATAGTGGCCAAGAATGAGAGAGAGCTTGCAAACTTACAGGCTGACCATGGCCGTGCAGCGAAAGAGCAATTGAAGATTCCCAACTTCCAGCTTGCCATTCGTGGTCAATATCCTTGTGAGCATCGAGATGTGAAAAGCTGGGGATCGAAATATGACATGGGTGTAAAATGCAAGCAATGTGGGAAAGAAATGTCGAAGTCGTTTGATGAACCAAACCATATGCGTGGAGTAGATCCTAGTCTGGATCGCGATGTAAAAATGCATCGCGGCCACGACGCTGGTGGTCCAGCCTTGAAATTCAAAACTGCAAAGCACTTGAAAAGCGTCGAGGATGAGCGTGTACGCCTCGAGAAGGAGGCGGGTCTTATCCAGTTGTCAGATTCTGTTCTCTACGATCGAATGAATCCGGAAGCGATCGACAAGTTCAACTTTCGACATGGGTTTGATCGAGGTGTGCTACTGGCCAACGTATCGGGGTCGGATCCATTATATCAACGTGTTACTCAAGAGATTCATCGCGCTTCCTTTCAGGGTAATGTTTTGTTTCACGGGCGACTCAGGAATTTTCACTTTCGCATCAATCAGTTGAACGAGCTTCACGCCCATTTCACGACACTACTCGCAGTTCAGGTGAGGAAAAGCGTGTTTTCATATCAACAATGGATCTTCGCTTTTTCCATTGTTGGCTAACTCGAGTTCGTGTATCATGTTCGTGCAAAGCGAGATTTTCTTGAGAACGCTCAAGTTGAGAATGAGTTCGTGATGGAAAAATTGCCGCTGATGGAGTATGATTACGCGCGAGCTGTTCGTCTCAGTGAGGAAGATTTGACGGCGTTCAAGAGACTGGAAGCGGCGAAAAAGGAATTATCAAGCGCACAAAAAGAGCGCGAGGTGGGTATTCATAGTCAATTTGCTTTGAAATCGTGGATTTCTAATATGAGAAATATTGGTTGTTTTGGATCAGGCTGCAAGTCATGCTATCGAAGGTGTTGAGGAAGAAGCAGAGTTTGCAGAATTCCACGTCCCATCTCTCGTGAGAAGTAGCAACGAAATGACTCGAATCCGTGATCGGATGAGTGGTGAGTATAGGATCGTGAAAGAGAATATCGTCCTTGCCCAGAGCGAACTCGTGAAAGCGGAAGACGAGAAAGCAAAAGCAGATGGGTTAGTCAGTTATTTGAACTACAGAACTCCTGGCACCATCGTCAGGACGAAGTTCGGATTTGCCGAGGTCACGTACTATCGTGAAGAGGACAGCTGCATGGTGTTAAGCTGTCTTGATTGGGAGGGAGCGTTCTTTTTTCCCCTACGCGAAGTGACTGCGTATGAATTGATCTTTCGAGAAGAAGAGTGTATTGCCATGGCTTGCGAGGAGGAGACGACTCGCAAATTTTATCAGCGTGAAAAAGTCAAAGAGAACGCAGAGCTGAAGCAGATGAGCTTGGAAGACAAACTAGTTCGCACTATTGCCAAATGGCGAGTGAAGAAAGAAGAAGAAGAGGTAATCGTACGACAAGTTTTGTCAAAGGCAGAGCTCTCGCTCCAGTTGCAATATCAGCTCTCGGAGAGAAAGAAGCTATTTGAAGCTGCTGCTGTTGAGGCTAAACAATTGCAACAATTTGCACGCGTGTCCCTCAAAAGGCGTGGCAAACCAGCTCACCCCCACCAGAGTCGATTAGATCATATGCGTGTGACAAGAGCGTGTGAGAAGCGAATGGCCATGGCGTTCATGGAAGGCAAGCTAGCAAACACAGACAGAGATCTACGTGCCGAATTTGCACGAGGGCGAGACGCGATGTATGTATCTGAGCTGTCCGAAGACGTTCTAAGCGAGCTTCTTGGAAGCGTCATGGAAGAATTGTGTGCGGAAAGTGCCAAGGAAGGATTGCACGTTTCAAAAGAGCTTCAAAGCGTTCTCAATAACGCAATCATCCCGTCTGAGACGCTGAAGCACGTGTTTGTACACACTCACCTTGGGCTTGATCGTCTCTGGTTTGCTCGTAAGAAAAAGTATGAGCTTTTGCACTCGACGTGGCAGCAAGAAATGGCGAAACTGGGTATTCTAAAGAAGGAAATCGCGCGACGTGAAGAGATTCGTCGGCTCGAGGAAGAAGAGCGAATTTGTCTCGAGAATCGAAGAAAGGAGATGCTCGCAGAGGAGCGATTTTGCCGCAAGTTTTATTTGGAGGAGACGGTTCTTTACATGCAGGAACGCAAGGCCATGGCAAACGCAGAGATGGAGATGCGTGAGTATATTCGCCAACTTGAGATCGAGGCAATGAAAACAAAGTACGCAAAAATGATGGAAGATCGGAATCACAGTAATGATAAGGCAGCTCGGCGACTCGAGATCAAGTTAGGCAAAAATGAAAAACACCGCCTTCACCGCGAATGGACTCATATTAAGGAGGAAGACGAACTTGCAACCCAGATTCGAGAACGAAAGCTCGCTATTGCTCAGGCTGAAGCACTCGAACGTCAGTTTGACAAGTACCTTATACAGCAAGCTATTGATGGGAAAGTGGTTACGGAGCTGGAAGCAAGCCGTCTGGCAGAGCGCGTGCGCGAAGCGCAACGAGTCGCTGCAGAAAAGCGAGCAGCATTTGAAGCGAAACTCGTGCAAGAAAGGATGGTGGCGACAGTGGAGATGTTTCACACACTCTCAAAAGTGGAGCTCGTCTGGATGGAGAAGGTGGAGCGAGCAACGTATTGGGTCCAAAGGCTTGTCCCACTGGAAGCCAACCTACGCCAATTGGAGCCCGAGCTCAAGAGGATCATGGAGGAACGGGAGCATGTTGTCGCCGATGCGAGAATGAAGCGTGAACATGCACAAGCTTGCCAAAAACGGCTCAAGGAAGCAAATGATGCGCTTGAAGAAGCAATCAAGAAGGAAGACATCACTGCGAAAGCTTACAAGAAGATCCATTTCACAAACTCGACGATGGACTCGGAAGTCATACATGGACGGCCTCAACGTTTCAATACAATATACTTGCGTGAACAGCTTCATCAGAAATATTTCTTGCTGCTGACAGAATCGATCATCCGGAAAGCGATTGTGCAGTGCAGTGAACGTGAAGTGGTTCGATTAGAGCAAAAACTGAAGGATTTGCATCAAGAACGAATCGTCAAAAGTAAAGAGGTAAGCCGCGTCAAGAGAAAACATCGCCGCGCTACGCACTACAGTCTGAAAAGATCGGAGCTTGGCAAGTTGATGTTTGGTGGAACACAACGACACTTGCTCAAAGAGAAGTTCCAGCAGTGGGTAAAACTGTGGTCCCAGCGTATCATGGTGCGCGCCTCGTTTGAGCTCAAACACAGCCTTCTTCTCCAGCAACAGCAGATTCAGAAAAGCACCACATTGGCAAGCAGAAAAGTAACGGAAGAGCTTAGCACCAAACTTTCCATCTTGCACGACCATCAAAAGCGGCGCGCGCAGTGTCGACTCTGCAAACGCGAGTATTCCGAGGAACAAAATAATCGGTATGGGTGCTTGTATCACCCTGGAGCGTACGAGTTAGCGTGTGTGCGCTCGTGTTCAACCCGAAGAACCGATCCAAGTGGGCTGACAATATCGTTGTCGGCGTCGTGCATGATACATCGTGCGAGAAGATGGCTTTGTTGCGATGAGACAGACGAAGGTCGGTATGGCAGCAATGGGTGCGCGCGACGCTATCACATGCCAGTCCGCTCAAATCCAGCGCTGGACAAGTTGGTAGCAAAGACAAACGAGAAAGAACAAAATCTGCTGGAGCAAATCGATCAACAATTGCTGGAGTTAAAAGAGCGCAATGTGGTCGGGAAAATGAAAGTTGCTACGAAATCAGTCATCACCAAGATTGAGCAAGAGCTGGCCGAGAAGAGAACCATCGCGGCCAAGTATTACAGCCTAGATCACCGATAAGGCGTTTGGGGGAGTATGGTATGAGCGCATTCTTTCCCGGCTTAACTCGCATGTGCTTGATGAAAGAGACTGAAGAGATAATCTCTGGAGACACCACAATCTTCCGCTAGCTGGTCGACATGGCTGGTCTGGTGAGCCGCTTCCGGTGCAGTTTTCTTCCCAGCGTTGCCAAGGAAGTTGGTGAAGTGAGTGAAAACGTTATGTTTTGGCGACAGTGAATGCGGACTGGTAGCTGAAGCCTTTCTCTCGCTCGGACTAGAAGCACCGAGAAGTGCTACTTCGTTTGAATGGCGGAGTGAGTAATCCGTCACGGCCTGGACGATTTTTGCTGCATCCTCAGGCTTCATAACGGGTCGCAGCGGCATCTTGCGCCATAGATCTTCGAAGTCGTGATGCGCCGCGCTGCCTTCGTATCCGCGCAAGAAAGGATGAGAAAGTGCCCGAGTCGCTGTGAATCTGGAGCCCGGGTCGCGTCGAATCAACCCTTTCATGAAATCACGACACTCGGGAGTAAACCGGTTCGGCATCGGTGGCAATGGGTCGGTGCAAATGGCTTCTTCGAGTCCGAAAAAGCCATCGTCGACTGCAAACGGATAAGCGCCGGTGGCTAATGCAAACAGTGAGACTCCGAGAGACCAGACGTCACTGACATAGGAGTAGCTTTTCCCTGTGATTCGTTCGGGGGCCATGTACATCATAGTGCCTTCGAATTCGGAGAAATTGGATGCCGACTTGGGCAGCGTCCCCGCGAGGCCAAAGTCAGCGACCTGAGCACAAAAAAGACGTGGTGAAACATGAGAATGGTGGCTCAGGCACGCGAGAGGCAAAGTCGGTTTGTACCTTGAAGTCTCCCTTACGATTGAGCAAGATATTAGCCGGCTTAATATCGCGGTGAATCATTCTAGACACAGCAGAAAGCAGAAGTATCGAGCACACAACACTAAGCATGACTGACGAAACAGCAAAAAACAAGCAAGTAAGCAAATCACAAGCGCTCTTACCGCTGGTTGTGCATGTGCTCCAGCGCAGTGAGACAACAGAACGCAGCATGACGAACGACTGGCTCCGGGGTCGAGATGTTACAGACCAGATCTTGAAGACTCCCCATGTCCATGAATTCCATCACGATCGACACAGCACACTTTGCTGGCGTCAGGTACGCGCCATAGAAGGAGACTTGGTATGGACACACTGTCGGCTTTGCGTTTGCGGAAAAGAAACTGCCGAACCCACCACCGCTGCCTCGAGTTGGTGAATGTGGGGCGGTACCAAGCGGAGCGAGGTTCTCGTGTAACGCGTGGAGCTCGTGCTTGACCGTGTGACGCTCTTCCTCCTTGTAGACGAGCACTTCCTTCACGGCGACCAATTTGAGCTCAGGGAGGTAAATCGACAAGTACACGGTGCCACCCGCCCCTTTTCCAAGCCGCTTGACTTTTTTGGTCCGTTTGCCCAGTTCTGCTGGCCCGTCATGTGCAACTTCTCCGAATTCGGCGCCCTCGGGAGAGTCCATACTCAGCGTCACACTCGATATGCGCCGCCGTCCGTGCGCGATCAGCACAGGTTGCTCGTCCTCGGGGTTGTCAGCTGGAACTGCAAATTGAACCCTTGGAGGCGGCGCGTTGTTTGTTGGCTGCGTTGTCATCATCACGGGAAGCTCGGGCTTTGTCACGGCATCCATATTGAGGTGAAGGTGGAGGTTTTTCTTGACGTGGAATTGCTTTTCGGGAGCAGAGTACGCCAAATGGTTCACTGGACTGGCCACGCGAATTCCACCGTCTTGCGAGTTGAAGCTCTTGCTGGAACCAGCACTTTGAGCACGCTTTTCGCGTACTTGACGTGCATGGCGCGCTGCCATGGCTGCCGCGCGCATAGTTCCGCGAGCTTGGGGAGACACAAGGCGTTGCCGCATTGGAGCAGGGATCATTGCAGGCGGAGTGTACACATGTGCATGAACGTCGTTCATTATGCCACTAGGGGTCGTGGTAGGTGCTGCTGGTCAATTGGAAAGTGCTATTTGTGAGAATGAGAAAGAGGTGATTTTACTGAGATGCTGAGAAGAAACGAACCTCACATGTTGGGCTAAATCAACAACGACCATCAACTATTCTTGGAAGATGGAGTTGAAAGGCAAGGCAAGCTAGTTATTAATGGCTGGTTCGGCTGCAAACAATCTCAAGTAACTCGACAGCCCGAGCTTCTGGATGCTTCGCTTTCCCGAAGGATCGCTCCAGGAGATGTTGTGTGCGAGTGCTTCCATGCTCTGTCGCAAAGCGCAGTCGACGGTCTTTTCCGTAATGTCGGTAAAGTAAACGGCGCCGCTGTGACGATGATAACTCGGAGGTTTCCGCTCATCCAGCTCGTATATGAGGATCAGACAGTACGCCGGATCGCAGCATAGGTTGCAGAGGAGATCAGCGAGCGCAATTTGGAGTGTAGAGGCCCCAGTTGCTGCAAAGAATATGGTGAGAATGGACGCAATGCGAGATTGGGTCGCATTGATGAGGGTTGGGCCGTGAAAAACGATGTTTGCGAGAATATCAGCAAGCACTTCCTGATGTTGAGTCTGTGGAGCGCATGTAAACAGCGTATCAACACAATATGGTGCAAGAAACGGTATGTGAAGCTATGGAATGTGATACTTACCTGGTGAGATCCAAGGAGAGCTAGCCACAGATCGTCAGTGAAGCTTGCAGGAAGTAGTGTCCAGTCAGGTTCGAGAAAGCTCAGGTTGCGAATGCATTCCAAAGCATAGAGTTGACACGCGTGCAATGAGGCACTTGGTAATTCATGGGCGAGCTTGAACAGTAGCGGGATTGCGTGCATCTCATTCATCTCCTTGGCAGTGTTGGCATCGATACTCGCATGGCAGATTGAAACCACTGGATTTCAAGCACGTGATCATTTTCACTGAAGAGAGTTAGCTAAGAGCGACTGTCGATACAGAGACGGTAGAAAGCTGGGTGCGTACACGTCAGTGCGAGGGATTCGTGGACTTCGTGTTCAACCCAACTACAGGCACACACAAGTAAGAACCACCACCGCCAGTCAAAAGTGCAAATCAATGTCGTTCTATACCAAAACCCCAGCAAATTTGAACGTACGTGGCACCAAACACTTTGGATTCTCGCCAGGCGTTGGCCAAAGTCGCTTGCTCTTCCGAGATGCGCGCCAAGTGGTCCACTGCAGCGCAATCAGCCCCACGCAGGTGGTATCTTAGTCGAGATTCGATGAGCACGGCCACTTGACACAATTTGGCCATTACGCAAATGTGTCTGTCATACACCAGACACCAGAGAAAACATACGCAGTGTGGTTACGCCATCTGCGCGCTGGAACAGCTCGCGGTCCTCTGCGTCCACGATCCGCATCGCGATCTGCGCCAGCGCGTTGCGCATCGCGTCGCCCGAGTTCCCATGGCGGAACGTCTCGAGATGCGACACGATCGGCACGTCCAGCCGCACTCTCCGCGTCGCGCTCATGTCAAATTGCGTCTGATACTTTGGTATCAAGCCCCTTTTTGTTATAATTACTGTGGTTTAGATCTTGAAAGGGTACATAAAAGGTAATCCAGGAAGTCAAAACTGTTACGGACGGTTTCTTTTTTGCAAATCCCGAATATTTAAGGTTTTATTGCGGATAGGGGTATTTAAAAATAGAATCATTATCAACTGACGTCTAATAAGGGACCGCTTGCAAATAATTCGGGGCCAAACGTGTCCCGAATGAGACTAGCGAACCAGTACGAGTGTACCTCTTCATGCTATGTTGCAGCTTTTTCTGTTTTCTTTCCACAGACCCAAAAGCATCAAACGATCGCATCGAAATCCTTCCGACGCTACAAAGAGCGCGTCGTCTCTCTCTCTCTCTCTCTCTTTCTCTGTGTGTGGCCACTGTAAGTGTGGTGCTTGCTGCGCGTATATGGAGGTGCTGCGCGTGGACTTCAAGAGCACCGAGGCGTTGGCGCTGGCGTCCGCCAACGACAGCACGTGCGCTTCAACATCAACCACTGGCGACAACGGCGCGTCGATGTGGTCTCGTCTGTTCCGCCACTTTACGCTCCAGACGCCGCTCTTGAACCGATTGCTGGTAAGATCTTCACTTTGCGTTTGTGTAAATACGATGCGTTGCGGGTACTAATGCTGTGGTTATATGTATATACATGCGTATGTATTCGTTTTGTAGCCAAAACTGAAGTGTGGACGGTTGATGCTCGAAGTGGGCGATCCAGCCGTGTGGAAGCAGTTTGACGTCGTGCTCGCGGGCTCGAGTATGGTGGATCTGGGGCTCTATTACTATAATCTGAACAAGCGCGACGCGCCGCCGCTTGGTTGCGTCCACTTGCACAGTGCGCACATCGATGTGTTGGAGGAAGTGGTGATGGTCGTGACGACCGACAAGACGTGGTTTCTCTGTGCAGAGCATGCGCGAGAGGCAAACGATTGGGCCGAAGCGATCTGCGCCACGATTGAGAAAGTGAGCCAAGGAGTATTGCTGGAGGGAAGAAGCGCGGCGCGCCGAAGGTTGTCCAGTACGGTCACTGCAGTGACCTTGAGGGAGATCCAATCCCGAGAGCCTCACGCCCGCGTGGACGAGTTCCTGGAGGTTTTCGTCAAGTCCAACAGCGAAGATGTGCGCATTCAGACAATGAAAGGCGCGTTGTCGTGGTCGTGCATGCGGAATCTCGCGTGGAAGCTCTGGCTGGACTACCTGCCGCTGGATGTGCCGTTCAAGGATTGGATCCCGATAGCGAAAGAGAAGCGGCAGAAGTATTCTGCGTTGCGCAAGCGCCACAGCATTTTCAGCGAGTCTCTACATGTAGCTGAATCGTGCGAGGTACGTCGGTTTTAATGTTTTTCTGGGTTTTGCCAACGATATATGCGAGGTGAGTCTGACCGATTCGTGTTGATTGTATAGGACTTTATCCATTCCTGTGAGGCGACCGAAGACGCTCTGCTGTACGACATTTACAAGGATGTTCGACGAACGCGCGGATCGATGCCGTACTTTCGAGACCCTGTCGTACAGTGCATGCTCATTCGGATTCTGTACACGTACTCGAATGCCCACCCCGAGGTTTCTTACAACCAGGTACTTGTTATCTGCTCTCTTGGTGGCCGCACGCAGTGGCGTTGCATTTAACTAGATTGGTTTCTTTCTGTATCCACAGGGCATGGGAGAGCTGTTGGCAACAATCGTTTACCTCCTCCATATCGAACAATGGCCGTCCCAGAAATCGACAAAGGACGATGCGGATATGAGCGCGAGCATCTTGTCGACGTCGTCGTTTGAGAACGTGCACAGCGAGGCAGAAAGCGATTCGGACGATGGCTCGTACGTGTACGTCGAGAGCTTCATCGATGTTCAACCCGATGGCTCGTACTTGGACCGAGACACGTTTCTCCGCATGAGTCCATTTACTGGCGGTGCAGCGCGATACTCAGAGTACGCCATTCTCACTCCTTTCTAGATGACTGTACATAATTCTTCTACAATGCCCAACTCGTTGCTTTTGTGATTTTGTTTCTCTCTTGTAGCTGTTGTCGAGACGCCGTGGAGGAGATTATCCGCGAGATCACGAATGGCGAGTTTCTGGAGCACGATGCGTATCTGTTGCTGGAGGAAGTGATGATTCGAATGGCGGGTGCGTACTGCCCCGAAGCACCGCCGCCTTCTTCGTCTCGAAAGACTTTTGGCAGCAAAAAAGCAAATGCTGCGTCATCTCCGACTTCGATCACGTCGTACGTCATGGGTCACGACGATTCGACCACGGCGTCGCCGCTGTACGACCAAATGAACAGCATCCACAACCACATTCTGCGTCGTTGTGACCCGCCGACGGCGCGGCATCTGTCGCATTTAGGCATCGAGCCGCAAATGTTTTCGCTGCGATGGGTACGCGTGCTGATGTCGCGGGAGTTTGAGATGGCGCAAGTGTGGCAAGTCTGGGACGCGATCTTCAGTGTCACGCCCTGCGACTTCTCGTTTATCAACCTACTCTGTGTGGCTGCCGTGCGCGAATTCCGAGACGAAATTTTGGCGGTTGAGGATGCGACGAGTGTGCTATTGTGCTTTCGCGATCTCTCGGATCGCATTGACGCCGATCGGCTGGTCGATAATGCGCGGGAATTGTACGAAGCGCTGTTGCTCGCGGCCGCCGTCGAGGCGTCCAATGGGTTTTCGTAGCCATCGAAATCATAAGACAATCACCAAAGCCGCATGCAAACTTGAACGGATCAGCGGCAGACGCTTGCTGGTGATCGGCATTGGTGAGAGAATCCGGATCGCCTTTATGTATTCATTGCAAAGCCCAAGTCAGACGCATCGGAACAGCAACAATGTAAGAGCTCTTCAAGCAAATTTGTTCGTGCTCTTATGTTTTGTGTGTTACAGCAACGCAATGTGGTGAGTCTTTTCTATTTCTTCTTGCCGCCTTTGCTCTTTCGAACGCCCGCGGGCTTGCGACCGAGCAGGTTGTGCTGCCCTTTGCCCTGGAACGCTGACCGCTTCTTCGGCAACGCCGCGGTCGACGCTTGCGCCTGCTGCTTCCACTCGGTGCGAGGCAGGTCCGTGCGCACTTCAATCATCTTTTCCTCGTCTGGGATCATGCTCTTGTGCGCAGACTGCATAGACAACAATAAACAACAGAGTTAGGTCGCATATAAAAAAATCTATAATAACGAGGCAATGGACCAAAGTCGACACATACAAAATCGGTGCGGAACGTGATCATGCTCTCGAGCTTCTTGCGGTTGTAGAACGTGCCCTTGACGTCAACGAGGTAGAACGCGCGGTGGTTCGCGACTTTCATGATGATGTTGTTGGTCATGTTTGGGTTCGCCGACACATACGCCGCTGGGACATCAAACGGTTTGCCAAAGTCCTAATGAATATGTAATGGAGACAATCAGCTTTTTTTGCATATCGGTATACACCAAAGTAAGGGGCGTACCCCAAAGAACTTGTGCGTCGTGATGCGCAGCTTGTCGCCGCCACTGACCACCGAGATTCGCGCCACCGCTCGCTAGATCAACAAAGCAGATGAATCAGTCTTTGAAGTTTGAAGCTGACAGCAAAAGCAAACGTTTGTTGGACGTACGCGAGCGTGGAAGCCGATGAGGAACGCGAGCAGGATACTCGAGCCAAAACCCAGCGTTGAGCCGAAATCGTTCGTGAGCCACGACAGCGGTGTGGGCTCACCCACAGAAAGCGGGAGCACTGCAAGCAAGACGCATAATAATGAGGTCAGTTGCAATTCAATGCAAGAGCGTTGGCGCCAGAGGAGAAGGCGCATGCACGTACTCTCTGCAAGACTCTCTTCGTAGCCCTTCAGCCACGACCAAAACGCGATCTGTACATACAAAGTAGTGAGCATAGCTGCAGTTAGCATTGCGGGTCCCCATCCAGCGTACACATAAGCATATAGAGACGACACGTACGTGTGCCAACGATCCAGCAGAAAGGATGCCAAAGTAGCTCTGTGGTCACATACGCACAACATAACCGCACGAAAGTATCAGCACCAACGGTAGCAACAATGGACTCAAACGTATCGTTTGAAGCGCACCTTGCGTGGGTACTCGTAGAGCAGGTCGCCATTCTTCTTGTCGCCCTGCTCCGGTTGGTTCTTGAGCACCGAGTCCCAGAGTTTCTCGTTCGTCAACGGCGCGTCGTCCTCCTTCTTGCTGTCGCTCATTGCGTCGGCCGCTCCCTTCGCGTCTGGAGCTCTATTGCAATGCAAATGCGACCGAAAATCAGACTCAACGCGAAAAAAAAGCGATTTGACATCCCCAATGGCACGTACTTGGAGCTGAAGCTTCGCCAGAGCGGCGTCTGCAGCTCCGCAGCAGCGAAGCGCACGCTGCAGCTGCCCCCAAGAGTGGGTGCACGCACACTGGCACCCGCCATGCGCTGCAGCGTCAGGAGCTGCACACCCGAGCGCACAAGCATCACCATCTTCACGTCTTCTGCTCCAGTCCTAATTGTAGCGTGCCGTCTATGACACATCGAATTGAAGTTGCGCGAAGGTACGCTCCACAAAACTATGGCGACGCTCGTGCAACGTAGGAAATGTGTGTCGCACGAAGGAGCATCTAGCTACCTTCGTGCAACACTCTTCTCAAACATGGATACTGTTGTCAATAGCAATAATGCGGCGGCCGCGTGAAGTGCCTGTCAACAAGCCCTCGGCCGTGCAGACCTACGTGTACGTGCGTCTGCCTATGAGTACAATACTAACATCAAGAGACCCTCAACTTATGCCTGTGTATATGCTCTGTAGCCCACAGGTGCTGCTGCGGCAGGACGACCAAAGCTCTTCAGCGCGGCGGCGATGGCTGCCGACCGAGCGCCGACCTGGTGCGTCGAAGCATTTGCTATCGAACCAGTCGCGAAGGGCAAAGCAAGCGTCGGCCACGTAAGTACTTGCTGTATGGATTATGTGCCTGCTTATCTGCGCAATGCGTTGACTCTCTGCATTGTTCCATGTTGGCTTGTGGACGCATTCAAGAGTGGTGCCCGAGATTGAACACTGCTCCGAGGACCAAATAGAGCAACTGCAAGCAGTCGAAGACGAGGTACTGCATCGTCCTTTATCTGCATGTAGTATTATATATACTGAGCGATTGGTAACTCACTGTTGTATGTTGCTGCTATTGGTGGCGCAGGTGGCGTATCTGGAATCCGAGGTATGTCCGCTGTTCGCATCAACTGTCGCTTATTGTCATTGCAGCAATGATTGTGCCTGTGTGCGCATAGATGGAGAAGTTTGTGCAGGAGTTTTACGTCGCAGCAGCGACATTTTCTACCCAAGCGTCGGCTCAACAAGCGTACGATGTGCTTGCTCGCGTGGTGCTTCATTTGATTGTGTTTAACGCGTCTTAACCAACCGATGATGATGCCTAGGCTTCTGAGAACGCTACTTGAAAAATAACCAAGAATGGATGAGGAGCGTATCACCAAAAAAAATCATTGTCGTGTCGTTTTTTAGCTATGAACATCTATATATTGGCTAATAACATTATTCAGGAAGGTCCACAGAAGCGATTCGCGTGGGTATATACGCTCTCTTTTTCTTCGTACGTCGTCTATCTCCAGTAGCCGCCTCCAGTGGTCCCAACGGAGCATAAGTTTTCGAACTCAGCGTTCTTTCTCGTAATTTTTACACAGCGCCGACGCAATTCTTTGGTGAGCAATAGCAAAAATGCGCTTTTGTCGTGCGTCGCGTTCTTCCTTTCGATACAGACCAAGCTTGTCCTGCGCCCCTCGGTACTTTGTTTTTCCTTTAAAAAAAACGAATCGAGTTCCTCAAAAAATATCTGGCGGACGCGGTGGCATGAACGAGCTGTGGTTGCGCGGCTCGTTCTGCTGCACGACGTACTGCAGTCGATAGTTCGTGAGTCGCAGCTGCTTGACTTGGCTCTGCAGCTCATCAATCACGAGCTGCTGGTCCTGGATCTGCAGCTTGTACGTCTCGGCTTCGGACGCCACTTCGCGCAGACTCTGGTTCTCGTGCTCGAGCGCATGCATCCGCGCGCGCATCATCTGCATTTCGTGCTGCCACGAGTGCATCTGCTGCTCCTGCTCCTTCATGCGCCGCTCGTACTCGTGCCGCATCTGCTGGAGCTCTAATTGCTGTTGTTGCTGTGATTGTTGATGCTGATGATGGAAATGGCTCTCTTGGTTGCTGTCTCGGACATGCGGCGCGCCTTTCTCCTGCAGTTTGAGCGCGTTCAGGCGCTCAATTGCGGCGTCCACGTCCATGGCGCCGACGGGAATGGCACGCGCAGTAGTGCGCTTGATGCGTAGGCAGCTCTCGGTCGCAGACACGCGCGTAGAGGCACCAGGGAGTCCGCTGACAATCGAGTCAAGCGCGGCACTGTCCTTTCCGGCTCACGAGGAGCTCGCATCCGGGTCTGGGCGGGCTTTCCGACGCTACTATTTATTTCCGTCACGGGAGTTGGTTTGCGTTGCAGTATTGCAACTGTAGCTCCCCTTTATTTAGCAACTTGTATCCCACAAGTTGCTTATTTAGAGTGCATGGAATCTACGGAAGTTGCAACTGTCATTGTTGTTAGATCAGTACAGTAGACGACATAAACAATGGAAAGAAATCCAGATTGGCACAGACATGAATGATGATTGGCTGAAATAAATGTGAAAGAGACATGTGAGAGGTTAAAAATTATTTAAAGGGGTAGGTTTGCAGAAATGCTGTTTACGCGCGGAACGCGAGACCATCACTCTTTCGCGCCAAGTGGCTACATTTCAGACTGCTGCAAGGTTGAACGAAGGACGGAATAACTAATAGTTGTCGTGCTTTATTACATTATGCTGCTGCTTTTGTGCGTCTCTATTGCGTGCATCGATCTCTAATGTACATGTCGTGCTCTTTGATATAAAAACTGGCTCTTGTGGGTAGCCGTGTACGTACCTCACCCCAAAGCCGTGGTGCTTAGACAACACAGCATCGGTATTTCGGGAGGTTGTCGCTGCTGCTGGAGGACGCTTCCATCATCGGCAGCAACTGCACTGCGCCCGATTCCGCCATCGTGTCGTTGTCCAGTTCACAGTCGTCGTTCTCATAGCTGCATGTTCTGGACAAGCTGCATCCGCTGCCGCGCCGTTCCGTCGCGCCGACTTTGGACATTTGCTTCTCAATCTCTTTCTTCGTGTAGACGACGAAAAATCCCATGGTCGCGAGCGTGCACACCATCCCAACGACAAACATGATCATCTGGGTATCCGAGGAGGTGGGCGGCGCTGCGTTGCCCGTGGTGCCACTGGCCGAGCCTGCGCTCGAATTGGAGAGCATCTCCTGGGTTTGGTGCCCAATCTGGGTCAACACTATCGTGAACGGAAACGCAGTCACGACCGACGAGACCATGAAGCGGTACGTTGACACATCGGTTATCGCGAGGCCGTACGACTTGACTGCGTGTGGCAGACTTGAGAGCTGAACGAGGAACAGAGGCTTCCAGCTGTCGCTCTGCAAAATCTTGGTCACTGCAGCGTACGTCGGGAAATTAGCCGCCAAGTACCCGCCCACTTTGTCTCTTCCGATTTTCTTGCCGAGCGCGAATGCGATCAGAGCGCCTCCAGTCTTCCCAATCGTGTTGAGGATGATCCCGTAGTAAATACCAAAGACCGAGCCTCCGACGAGATCGAACATGGACGCCGGGAGGCACAACGGGATCAGAAGCCAGTACACGAGCGGGAACACGATGGCGCCGGCGACGCGGTTGTGCGCAATCCACGCAGTCAACTCGTTCGAATACTCTTTGAGCGGCAGCGCCGCCGCGACACGGTAGAGCACGTAGCTGCTCGCGATCAAGAGCGCGCCGAGCTTCGTCCAGCGCACGAGTTTACTCGCTAGAGAGCTCTGATTGCGCGCATGGACGATCGTGTATATCGTGCTCGGAAGCTGCGGCAATCGGACCTGCTCAAACTTCATCTCGCTCTGGTTCAGCTGGCGACTTGACTTGTGGACTTGGCGGCTGGCGTCGCAACGCCCGACCGAATGCCGTTCTGAGTCACTCGCTGGCAACGCAAGGACAAGCGAGGGAATAAGAATGAGTGGATCGCTCCCCGCGTTTTGTTTTTAGGACTTGGCCGATTACGCCACACCCTCGCGCTGCTGATGACTCCTCCACTCTGAGACAAACAGCGCAGGCAGAGCACAGGGAGCTGCTGGAAAGGACAAAAAAATCAATAGCAGCATGACCGAATCTATAAATGCTGTGTTCACTAAATACAAACGCAAAGGGTAGATGTAGCGTGTTCCAATTAAATACTAATAAAGCTGCTTCAAGCTGATAACGCGGCAGCTGCGAGAACTCTCGTGATGCTGCGTCGCGTAATCGACTGTAGCTAGGTGCGTCTGCTCTAGTTTAAGGCGTCCCGAGTTAAACGGCGGAGATGCTGCTGCTGTAGTGCATGCTCCCCGTGCGCGTCTTGGACAAGCCGCTGGTCTCGGCGTGCAGGCCAACAGATGGCTCGCACGCGTCGCCGATGTGCAGTAGGTACTCTTCCTCGCTGCCGCTGCGGCACTCGCGCTTGTGTAGCTCCTGGAGCTCTCGCCGCGTGTACACGACGAGCAGCGCCATGGCAAACGCCGTGAGCACGCCGCCGGCCGCGAGCATTGCAAACTTGCCCGAGTTGGCGGCGGTCTCGCCCGAGATGATGGCCGCGAGGTCGCTCGCCTGGTCGCCGATGTACGCCCAGAGCAGCGCGTGCGGCACCGTACCGATGGCCGACGACACGGCGAACCGCAGCGGCGGCACCTTGGTGATCGCGAGCGCGTAGCATTTCACGATGTTGGGGATGCTCGCGAGCTGGAAGAGCACGAGCGGCTTCCAGGACGCGCCGTTGAGCACCTGCGAGAGCGCGCGGAACGTTGGGTATCTGTGGTTCAAGTAGCCGCCGATCACGTCTTTGCCCAGGCGTCTGCCCAGCAGGAACGCAAAGAGCGAGCCGCCCGTCTTGCCGATCAGGATCACGACGACGCCGTAGAGGACCCCAAAGAGCGATCCGGCGATGGCCTCGAGCAGCGTCGACGGGATGCACACGGGGATCGCGGCCCAGAACAACAGCACGACGGCGAACGGACCGAGCACCGTGTGCGCCTTGACCCACGCCGACAGCGCCAGCAGGTACGTCTTGATCGGCAGCAGCGAGAGTGTCACGAGCGCCATGACTACGACGGCGCCAAGCAGCGCCGCCTTGGCGGCCGCAAGGCACCACGACGGCAGGCTTCTTCTCGTCAAGTCGCGCCGAGGGGAGAGCACGGGCAACTCCATGGTGCGGCCGGCGTCGCGCGCCAACACGTCGGTAGCGACAGCGCTCATCATCGTAGTAGCTCTGTATGAGTGGGGGGCTTGTTAATAGCTTCTCTCCTGTCCTGTACTTCTCTCTCTCTCTCTCTCTCGTCTTCGCTTTCTTCTCAATGGCCCACTCTCTTTCTTGTGGCTGGTCTCTAACCCCCTCCCATAGAAAAATAAAACACACCCATATGGAAAAGGGGTACAAACGGACGTCGGATGTGAGGGGATGAGATAAAGGGCGATGATTATGCATGCTGCTTATGCATCCATCCATTCATCCATTCTTTTATTACGAACTGCCGCTAGTTATTAGTAGTGGTGGGTAACACGGGCTCGAGCGCGGCGCGCCCGACCCAGAGCAGCGCGGCGTCCTCGCGCGTGAGCACGTACGCGTCGTCGCGGTCCTCGAAGCCCACGGCCCCGAGGAACTCGAGCGCCTCGGGGAACGACGCCACGCGCGCGCCAAAGAGCTTGTTGCCCTTGCGGATTGCCTTAAACTTGGGCTCCGACGGGTGCTGCATGACGTTGAGCAGGATCTTGTCGAGCAACGAGACCGCCTTGGCCACGTGCTCGCGGCCGTGGCGCTCGCAAAGCGCGCGCACTGCGCCCACGATCCGCAGCTCACGGTCGCCTACCGAGCCATAAACACACAGAATGCATAAGTATTACGACCTGCCTGAGGAAACCATGTAAACGTACTTGGTTCGTAGCCTGGGATTCCGACGATGGCGGAGGAGGCATCTGTCATCTCGACGTCACCATCATCGACGGCGGAAGCACGAGGGGACGACGACTTGACCTTAGTCACGCCATGACCTGCAGACGGAGCTGCTGGCGTGGGGTTCATGTCATGTGACAACGGAGGTCGTGTTGTCTCCTCGTGCGATTGCTGGTCTCCACGTGATGGAAGAACACTCTCTGAAGTGGCAGGCGTGTCTGGACTTAATGACGCGGGCGATGTTTCCGTCAGGTCTTTGGGCGCTGGCGTGGGCTCAGTCGAGACGCCACCACTGTCAGGGAGGGCAGCAACATGACGAAAAGGCTCTTCCTTAGTCGCCACTTGCTGCTGACTTAGAAGTAATCGACTCGTAGACGTGCCACCGCCAAGCTTGTATCCTGTTGACCTCGCGCTCCTATCATCATCGTCGTCGTCAATTCTGGCGATGCCGGAACCACCGCCGACCGAGGCGCCGCCGGCGTTGGTCCAGTCGAGCGCGGCGCATTCCTTCTCAACCTGGGACATCAGCGTGAAAAACTTGGCGTCGTGCTCCGAGTACACGTTGTGTGTCAGTTCATGGAACAAAACCTTCTTGATACTGTGAAGGTACACATTCACACACGAAAAAGGCAATTAGAGTGAGGCTGCATCCACCAGGTGGTATGGCACAAAAGCTAAAGTGACGTACTTTAAATACTTGCGGAAGCCCAGTAGATCGTCCGTTCGGAGCCGCAACAAGATCTTCTGACCTTTGTTCTGGTTCAGACCGAGCACGCACACGGGGTCGACGCCGACTTTGCCATCCGGGTACATCTCGGCCAGCGTCCCAACGGTCCACTTGTGCTTCGCCATGACAGCGAGGATACCGCGGTCGTTCGCGAGTCTCTCTAGGATCTCGCGCGCGCGATCTTTGTCGGAGAAGTTTGGCAGCACTTCAATCGCGTGAAACCGATAGTCTATGGAGACGGCATCGCGCACGGTCGCGATTTGATTGAGCTTGGAGATGCTCACCATGCGTCGATTAGCTCTGTAAACGTCCGCATATGCATGCACACAAACCTGCAATTAGCAAACTCCCTTTATCGTTGCATGCCATATTGCAACAAAAGATCGTACCGAATGCTCTGTTCCACGTCAACGCTCTGGTGCACCTTCTCCATGTGTTGAATCTGCGAATTCGACGCACCGGCCATCACATACAGCGTCGCCTGCTGTGTGTCTTCACACACGCCGCTAAACAATCTGTCAATTGCGTTCGTATCGATCTTCTTTTTCTTTTGGAACCATCGCTGCGCATCCGGTGGCACTTGAAGCTCGTGCGCAAGCAGCTCCTGCACTTGCGCGACCGTCGTCGCGGCGCCACTGGGCAGCGGGAACGCGTAGGACTTGCCTTTGAACAGCACGTGTAGCGTCTCCATCTCTCTCTCTCTCTGCGTCTTCTCTGTGAATGCGGCGATCGCTCAGTGACGGCAGAAGACAGGAAGGCAACGTCAAGTTATCTCGAATTTGCCATTGAGCTTTCCACGCGACACCTTGACCAGCATTCGTTTTTTTGGCAAGTCCAGCGTTGCGCATGACGTAATCCATACCGCTATGCAATTGGCTATAAATCGATATTTGGTGATAATGATGACATCAACAAGGGTACACTTCATCATATCCTCCAATCATTTATCATTTTGAGACTTGAAATAAAATCAATTGGCTAGAATAGGAGTTACATGAGAGAATGTAGCTTGATGATTGGCTGATTTATTTTAGAGCTTTTCGTCAAAGCTGGCGGAAAGAGTTATAAATGGCGCTATCTTGAAGCGCACCTTCGACGCTCAGCGAGAGCGACTCGGCTCTCTCCATCTTTCTCTCTCTCTATAGCTAGTTAGCTCTCCAGTACGCCTGTGTAATGGCTGCTGCTTTCAATGCGCGCAGTAGCGCTGCCGGTCAGGGCGGCCGTGGCGTGGGCGAGTCACTGATCCTCAAGCGCCGGCAGCGCGAGACCCACCTCGCGAGCTATGTGGACTGCGTCAAGGGCCTGACCAAGGCGAACTCGCGCGCCGAGTGGGAGCACTCGCTGCACACGCGCACCGAGGGGACGCAGGTGCAGCGCACGCTGCACCACCTCAAGAACCAGCACGAATCGCAGCTGCACTCGCGGCGACTGCGGTACGGTCTTGTCGCTCTGTGTGGAAGGGCAAAGGGGACTGATACGTTGACGAAATGACCACATCTGTGCTGCTGTCTGCTTCTTGTGTATGAATCGCTATTTAGACTGGCGGAGCTGTATAATAGCGAGATGGAGGCGTGGAAGGAAGAGTGCCTCGCGAACGTAGAGACCCCCGAAGACCGCAAGCAAAAGTGCGTCTGCTCGCCTCAGTGGCCCTTGTTTCGATCTTCATGGCGTGACCATTTGTGTCTATGGAAATACGCGCTTATGACGCCAATGTAGGATGATTCAGATGGCACTGGAACTCAAAGCGCGCCGCGAGAGAGAGCGACGTGCGATCGTGGAGGAGAAGCGGCTACAGCAATACCGGTACCATTCACGCTGCTTCTAGTTGGCCATCACAGGTCTCATTAATTGTCTTTTGTTCTATGTTGTTGTTGGTAGGGAATCGTGCGATGATTGCCGCGTAGAGGACTCGCGCAAAGTGCAGACGTACGTGCTGCAAGATCGCGACAAGCAGTTGGACGAGCGGAAGCGGCTCCAAGAGGGCGAGGTATGTGTGTTTGTCTATGCTTTAGGTGGTCGCGAAGCTGATAAACTCATGCTTTTCTCTCTGAAATGTGGCGATAGCGCGCGTTTGAAGCCAGGATGGTGCAGCTGTGGGAAGAAGACCGCTTGAAGAAAGAAGAGCGCGATCGTATGGACCGCGAGATGGTGATCAAGCGCAACGAGGAGGTGAAAGCGATCCTGGATCTGCAAGTCGATCTCTGCAGGAAAAGCAAAAGTGAGGAAGAAGCGCACAAGAAAGCCGAAGACCGCGCGCTGCTGGATGAGTGGCATCGCTTGAGGCAAGTCGAGGAGGAACTCGAGCTCCAGAACAAGCAGAACGAGATCAACGTACGTCCGTTCTGTGTATTTTATAAAAGATACTGTGATGGTTTGGATGGGGAAACTGAGTTGCTGTCTCTGTGACTTGTACAGCGAGCCATCGATGTGAAGACGTTTAATCAGGAACGGGTCGAGGCGAGTCGGTACGCCGCTGAGCGCGAGCGGCAGTACGATATGCGGCTTCTCGAGTTGGCCCTCGCGCAGGAATCCGACGCCCAGCGCCGCGAGCGAGAACAGCAGGAGAAGTTCAAGCAGGAGCAGCTTGAGTACCAGCGCATACTGCGCAAGCAAATGGACGCCGAGGCCGAAGACATGACGTACCTCGACCGCATCCGCAAGGACATGGAGGACCAAGTGTGGGCGAAGCGTGATGCGCAGCATAATGCCGAAGAAGCTGCGCGTCAAGAACTGCTTCGTCAGGTGCTGATCTCACGCACCAATCAAACGGAGCTTAAACAGAAGAACCAAATGCAAAAGAAACACGAGGACGCCGCATACATGGAGCAGATCAAGCGCGAGACCGAAGAAGCGCTGCAAAAGGAGCTCCGCGAACAGGAAGAGCGTCGCGCAGAGCTCAAACGCAATCAGTCGGACCTCGTCAAGCAGCTCGAGGAGCGTCGCATCGCCGACGAACAGAAACGCCAGGCCGAGTACCTCGAGTTCAAGCGCATGCAACTCGCTGAGAAGCAGCACAAGGAACGCGTACAGCAGTTTGCCACGAATGCGCCACCGATGACGTACCGACGAAAGACAGCGCAGTGGTACTTTGATGCCTAAGTACAGGGCCTGCTTCTCATATCTTTCTCACACGCACATAATAATATATCCAAATTTTCACACAAACGCACCATTTCGGAACGGCTCTCGCTTTGTCTTGACAAACATCAAAAAGACGCGTCCAATTATCAGTCATTCTTCCGCGTCTACGCACTCGCCTCCTTTCCTTCCTGCTGTTGGTCTGCTGGCGCATCTTCGTTCAGCCAGTCCACCGTGAGCGTTGCGTCACTCACATGCTCACCCTCGAGTCGAATCAGCTTGTTGCACTCTTTCGACAGCTCCGAGAGCGCCATGCGGCCCTTGCGCTGGATGTACTTGGCCACTTTCTCCATCTCCTCGTCCGTGATGTAGATGAACTTGCCACGGTCGTCGATGATGCCTGTGATGCGATTCGCCTCCTGGAGTGCTTCCACGCGCTGGATCGCGTCCTGGGTCGCCATGTTGAACTCGACCGCAAGGTCTTCGAGCAACACCACCTTGTGGCTCTACATTCATAGAAGGAAAATACCTTTGTTAGTCAAGCAAATAACCTCTGCATGCCTGCCAGCGCACATTAACCTAGATTTGTTACCTTGATGTAGTCGACAAACTGCTGCAGCAGGTTCTGAGATTCCTCGCTGTCTTCAGCGAGTCGCGAGCCTTCTTCTTCGACGACAAACATGTTCTTCCATTTGTCAAACTCCTCCTGCTCCTGTTTCACTTTTTCCTCTTTCAGGCGTAGCGCTTCTTCCTCTTTGGCCTGCTCCAACTTGGCGTCTTCCTCGCGTTTCTTTTGCAAAGCCTGCGTGTATAGTTCATAATAAACCACAACACTTTAATGTATCATGATGACAATGTCGTAGTCGTAATGGAGCACCTACCTCCTCCTTGGCTTCGTTCTTTTTTTTGAGCTCTTCACGGCGTTGCTCTTCAAACTGCATGCACATAGACAAAATGAGCTATGTCAGCACGAAATTGATATGTAAAATAGAGCTTCGTGAGTGTCAATTGAACTCACTCTTCGCATTTCTTCTCGCTCGCGCTTCTTCATCTCCTTCGCCAGCTCCTTCTTCGTCAGCGCGCGACTGCATGCATATAAAATAACAAATACATCGTTGCATGATCAGCATGCTCATATCATATGCTCCTGCCTAGCGCTATACGTACGGCTCGACGAGCCCGTCCTCGTGATCAGCGCCATCGACATCCTGCAGCACTGCGTCATTGTCCTCTACAGGCGGCTGTCGTTGCGCGGGTTGATCTGTCGCGGCGTCGCGATCGCTGTCCTTCTTCTTCTTGTCTTTACGTCGGCGTAGCGCCGCAAGACCTCCTGCGCCGGCCGCTCTCCTACCGCCAGCGTTTACAGCAGCGTCCTGCTCTTCAGTCGCAGTGTCAGCCACGCGCTGGAAACACAGAGGGAAAAAAAATGAAGTGGAGTATTAGATGAACAACTACAATTTTAGACACTAGACCGCTAGCGTTGCGCATATGCTACGCACCCTGGGGCTGCCGCGGAAGTAGCCAGCGAAGTAGAGCACGATGAGCACCGTGGCGCTGAGTCCAATGAGCGCCACGAGCAGCAGCACGACGTCCCCGGATGCCATCTTCCTCCTCGTCGTTCGTTCTCTTTCCCCTTTTACATTGGTGTGTATGAATTGCAGGAGCAGTTTTAACCAATGGAAAAATCAAAGAATGGATAAAATGGTCTTGATTGGCTACATATGCTATAAACACGGTACGGCTTGCAAGACAAACGATATTGTACCTTTTGTGTGGTCTATAACAAAAACAAAAGCTCTGAGACTTCCAAGAAAAGAAGCACGGTATTCCTGACCTACAAGAAGTGGTATTCGGTAATGCTTTAGAAATGGCATAAATCCGATCTGATCGGCGGCAATATGCAGCGGCAAGCACCAACCAACAAATAGCAGACGAAGCGCGTGGCTGTCTGTGTGCATATTGTACGGATTGCGTTCGCTTACGATGCGTGGACTGTACGCGGAGCCGAGCGAAAGAAAAAAAAGAAGAAGCAGCAACGGCATTCCGGTGGCGCACACGTTTTGAGAGTGGCAAGAGCGAAAAGCGGCAGTGGGAGCGTCCGCTTTTGAATTAACGCTCGCATAAAGCCAAGAGTAACACGCGGACGTCTTCAGCAATAAGTACACAAACAAGAATGTGAATTCAAATGAAAGCAGTTCGTAGGTCTGGCTGTGAGCGTGTGCGTTTCCATTAATGAGTATACAATGTGATGATCTCTACATGACGTAGAGAGTACGTACAAGTGACCCATATGTGCGTACACTGTAGAGTGATACAGGCACTTTTTCTTGTTTCTGTGTTGCTCTACAGCGGCAGTAACGAAGTTGATGCTCTCTCTGCTGACGCCGGACAGTAGCTCCGTATGCAGCCGTTTGACAAAAAACAAGTAAATAAAGACAAACCAGCAGCAGTTAGTTGATCCAAGAGAGGAGGGTTGTTTGCATGGAGAGCATGACGGACACGAAAACGTGTAAACACGGGTTCAGGCGTCTGCATACATGGCGTGAAATGGGGCGGCGTGTGTTACGCTCTTGCGCCATGCGCGGTCTCAATTGCGGCGACGGGGAAGGGGGTTGCAACCGCTTAGGGGGGGGGGGGTTGTGATGAAAACGGCGACGCGTGCATGGACGCTGCGGCGCGTAACAGCAACTCCATGTGTATTATCCATAGCGCGTGATCATGGCACATTCTTTTTTGAGGGAAAGAAATCGACAATAGAGCGCATTACTCGGCTTCATCATTGGCTGATCACTCCAGCTTTGGTACACGTACGTTTCACCTAAACGAGAAAACAGGGAGAACACGAGTGTGTCACAGGAAACATACAAACGAATATAGAGGGGCTTGCTTAGCCTTCCATGGCGGCGCGAATATGGGCGCAAATGTATGAAGCAATTCCTTGCTGGGAAAAAAGGTTGGCGGCGTTTGACCATGGTCCACATTTTTGAAGCTGTTCCTTTTTCTGTCTGTCATAATACACAAACTATCAACTTACTCAAAGATTTACTGGAGACTGACAACTTTAGTGAACGTAAACGGTACCATATCATGATGGCAGTGGCGTCAGTCATCGCGTCAGAGAAAGGCCAGCCTCACTTCACTTTCTGCAATGTGACGACCGGATTTTCTTTTTCCCCATCTCTGACATGTGAGGAACCACACGACAAAAACCTGTATATTACAATAACCTGTTTAACAGAAGTAGTAAGTACCAGGCTTGCTACTAGCTTGTGTCCTCCAATTGCCTCCATTATCGAATGTACTGCTAGCATTCGATGATGCAAGTATCAATGAGATTTGATCGATTCTCACAGGATTTTTGCTTTAGCAAACAGTTTCAGCCAATGAGCGCGCGCAAATCGCTGAGGTTGACAGAGAGCAGCCATGACGCACGCTCTCTTGCGTGATGTATCCGCCGCGCTCCTTGGTGGTAGAACTGGACCCAACGTGGCGGACAACGCAAACGCCGCCTCAGCTGGTCGGGATTGGGGCCACGCTCTATACTCTGGCGGACTCGCTCCTGCTGTTTTCCATCTCATTATAATAGCAGAGAGCAGGCAGGGCCAACGAGCGCGCGTGAAAGCAACTCTGTGGCGAGTTTGTATGCGTGTGTGTGCTCACTCACCCATAAGTGACTGTCATCATTGCTGCCAGCGAAAAGAAAGATGGCCAGTCCACCCTCCCCATTTAGAAGCAGAGAGAGAACGCATAATAGAGAGCAATCAGGACATCCACCAGTTATCTATTGTACATACCTACCGTACCAGGATCCTCCACCTCTGCTGCAAATCGCGCAAGACCTTGCAGTCAAGACACTTTGGGCGTACGTACACTGGAGTATCCGGTGCACTTTGAACCTGCATGGTACACCCTCGAAGTGCCGTTGGGTTGGGTCTGTCCACGCACTCGCTACAATCAGTCGGCATGATTGATTGTATGGGGCGGGTCTTATCCAGATCAGTTTTCTCTCATGGTTGGCTGCCTCGGCACCAGCTGGCGGCGCAAAACCAATCCACCCACTACCTACTGTATGCACCCTTTGCACCACTCAACGTGTCATTTTGACCTGACCTGAGCGAGCGGCACTGGTCTAAAAACAGCCCCATCTCTCCGCTCGCTTCCCGCGCTCAAATCCCAATTGGCTTTTCCTCACAGATAAGAAAGCGCCAAGAGCGCCAGGTTGCTTCTCCATCGTCGCATTAATCTCTGTGCACGGACGACGCTCTGCCACTCGCCACAGCAACAGTTGCGCTTCTCGCCGAGCCACAGCCGCACTCGCTCACAAGCGCATCCCCCGCAACCCCATCCCATCTCTCCGGGAGGTGCGAACCGAGAGGAAAAAAAGCATGTCGACCGGGAGCTTCAGTAGCTCTCGCAGCGGCGGAGACGCGAGCGCCGTCGGCAACAACAGCAGCAGCCACGCCAACGCGTACTCGATGTTCCCAACGGTCGAGAAGACGTACCGCGTGCGGATCACCTCGGACATTGAGCGCGACCTTAAGTTCCTTGGCCAGTCGCGCGTCGATGCGCTCACGTCCAACTTTGATATGACGCTCGTCAAGGACAAGGGCAACCTCCAGCTGTACGAGCTCCAGGAAAAAGAGTTCTTCACCATGCGCGGCGTCACCACCGTCAACGCGCCGCTCGACGAAGTCATGCAGCTCCTGCGCATGGACACCACGGCCAAGCTGCGCGACGTCATGGGCGATATCTTCGGCACGCTCTTCCTCGACGGCGTCGTACTCTACAAGTCCAAGGACACGCGCAAGCACGAGAGCCTCTCGGTCAACTGGACGGCGCTGCAGTCGTCCAAGCCCCACTTGCCGCACCGCGACTACGTGTTCCTGCGCTACGGCGACGTGTTTGAGAAATCAGCCGACCACGCGAGCCACTCGTACAACTCGCAGGGATCGGGGCTCTACATTGGCGCGTCGGTCTGGGAATCGATTGAAATTGACGGCACGGACCCATTGCCAGCGTCGCAGAACGTCGTGCGCCTCAAGATGCGCCGCTGCGGCATCGTTGTCGAAGAGACCAGCGCCGTGGACGAAGGCGTGAAAGTGAGCTTCTACCTCTCCGAGGCGCACCCGGGCCGCGCGTCCGTGTCGACGCTCACACGTGGGTGGATGACCAAACTCGTGAGTTGCACGGCCGAGATCTCGAACGTGATCGTGGCGCGCGCGCTCGCGTCCACCAACATCCTCTCGAAGAATCAGTTCGTTAAGGACGGCGTCAACTGCTACATCTGCGTCAAGTCGTTCTCGCTGCTGCGTCGGAAACACCACTGCCGCATCTGCGGCGACGTTGTGTGCAGCAAGTGTTCGGAGGTCAAGAACCTGAAGCAGGGCGGTATGAACAAGGAGATCCGCGTGTGCCTCCAGTGCCGTAATAGCAGCACGGCGTCGATCCGCAGCTCCGGCTCGGACTCGCGCACGCTGCGCTCCAACGGCGGCAGCTCGAGCAAGCCGAGCTTCTCGAATTACTCGATGGGCTCGTCCGATGCGTCCGTGTCGTGCGATGAAGATACGTCCAACTACGGCTCCATGTCGTCCATGAACGCGCACACGATCCACGAAAACTCGCTGTCGTCCGACTCGAATAGCGAATCGGCGCGCGTGCGCTCGTACCCTCCGCAGCAGCGTACTGGCGGCGTGCGTCCTGGCCCTGAGCAGCCCAAGCTGCTCGCGAAGAAGTCGAGCATGAACTCGTCCGATATGATCCTGCTCTCCAAGCAGAGCGAGTACCCTGGCAACGACATGATCCTGCTCAGCAAGGGCGGCGGTGGTACCCGCAGCGCCACCGATTCCTCGGGCTACTCGGAGTTCGGCATGTACACGAACGATGGCCCAATGAGCGGCCTGTCGTCTGAAGAGATGGCCGAGATGGAATTGGCCTCAACCGTGCGCCAGAACACGGCGTTCAACTACGCGCTGAGCTACACGAGCCGCCAGGAGTGGCCCAAGGCGCCGCTGCCGATGAACGAAGCGTTGCGATTGAAGAAGGTGCGTGAGCTACACTTGGCAGACCCGGGCCAGCATTTCCAGGAAATGTGCGAATACGCCGCAGCCGAGATGGGCTGTCAGATGGCGGCCATTTGCTTCATCGGCGACAAGAGCGGCTTCCTCATGGCCAAGGTCGGGTCCGAGAAGCGCGAGGTGCCACGTAACGTGCTTTTTGACTCGCACACGATCATGTCGGAGGAGCCAACGATCATCCTGGACGCGACCGAGGACCTGCGCTTCATGAACAACCCGTTGGTGACGGAAGGTCAAGTGCGCTTCTACGCCGGCTTTCCGCTGATCACGTCGGACGGCTACATCGTCGGCTCGTTTTGCGTCGCGGACCCGTTCGCGCGCGAGAGCCTCTCGGGCGACAAGTTTTTCTTCCTCAAGAATCTCGCGGACGTCGCGATCCGCGGCGTGGAGCAGAACACAGTCAACCAGATGGCAGGCGTTGGCCCCACAACCGTCATGGGCTCCACAAGTAGCACGGAGCTCGGCAACTTCCAGGTGCCGCCGCCGCCAGCGATGAACATCTCGGAGGCCCACCAAACGATGCAGGAGCTCTTGAAGACGGCGTACTCGACCCAAGTGCAGGTGCGTATGCAAGTGAATCCATTGACCAAGTAGTAGCAGAAAACCTAAGAAGATCGAGAGACGAACCACAGGGAAATAGCAGGCAGAGACACCACCGGAAACCCCACAAACAAGCAGATAGTTGATTTAAGTTATGGATTCGATCGAGAGCAAAAGAACAAAAGAAACCGACACGAGAGGTGCGAGTGAGGACGCGCCGAAGATGCGAGGCCGACGGAAGCTCCAGAGACACAATGCGTAGGTAATAGCCCCCAAGAGAGAGAGAGAGACCAAAGTAATACATGTACATACCCCATGCTTCCTTTTGCACACGTGCAGACACATACACACGTAGAGACGCAAAACGCGCTCGTTGGACTTGTTTCCCCCACTCTCCATTCTCTGTTACTATGATTAAACAAGTTGTTTGTTTTTCCTGTTTTTTTTGTGTGTATTTCGTACGTATGTGTGTGTTGAGGAGCTTCACCGTTCGTTTCTTCTCCCCTGTTTCTGGTGCTGCTTATCGCTTCCTCCTTGGCTCCGATGCACGCCAACGCGCGATGGCTGTGATCTTTGTATGCCAATTGCATCACGTAGCCACTCTCGCTCGCTCTAGTTCTTGGCTTCGGAGAGGTCCCAGTCGTCCTCATCCTCGTCGTCGTCGAGGCCGGCGTAGAAGTTGGCGAGCGAGTCCTCGACGGTCTTGACATCGTTCTTCTTGTCGGCGCGCAGCGCGGCGCCGCTCTCCAGCAGCGTCAACAAGTGCACCTTCTGTTTCCACTGCATCAGCGTCTCCTCGAGCTCCATGTTGGCCTTGGTGATGAGCATGTCGACCACGCGTGGGTCCTTGACGTCGGCGTGCTTGCGGAAGAGCGCCTGCACGGCCAGACGCGCCTCGGCCGGCTCCATGGAGATGTCATAGAGCGTGAGCACGCGCGGCACCTGTTTGGTGATGTACCGGTACAGCGTCACGGCAGGACTCGACGTCTTGCCGGCGATCTTCTCTCCTGCCACGCGCAATGCCATGCTTCTCTTCCTGCTCTCTTGCTTCCGATGGTTCACTTGGGGGGCTTCGCCAGAGCCACTTGTATGGACCCCCAAGGGGCAACCACTCTTCTCCCCCCATCGTGCAACATGTTGCAAAGAGGTACTGTATCCTACCTCAACAGAAGACTTGTCTAACAGGACCGAAAGTGACCGTAATAGAAGTCTGTAGGTTGAGAGTGTACCGTGATAGAGGTTGGCTTGCTGATGGATGTGCGAGCACGAGGAACCCGACTGTTTTATGGCCGCTGTGGTACTACTACTTTGGCTGCAAACTGACTCCTTTTGCGTTTACAGGACCGCGACGACGCACAAACAGCAAGCGTGAGCTCGTGCGGCACGCGACCCGGTCGCTCGCTCGCTCTGCACATGCACAATACCGCAGTACGTTAATACAGCGCGCTGGATTGTTGGTGGAGATACAGCAAATTGCATTCTAGGCAAGCCATCTCAGAAGAAGAGCGCTAATGTATGCTATGCGATCAGCGCGCCAACATATCAGAAACTTGTAATACGTAGATAGACTGAGTTGTTGACGCATGTCGTGAGGATGTGGCGTGCGCTCCTGCCCTAGTCGGTCGGATCGTGGAGGCACTCTACCTAAAGCACGTTCTCGAACAATGTTCGGCGTCAAAACCGACGGTCTTTGTTTAGTAGATACCTTGTTGCGGTTGTCGATAGGTCTCCCTGTTTGCTTTGTGCGCTAGTTCGTACTGTACTTGTGTGTGAGCAATGCGTGGCTCATCAGTGTGGCACTTCAGAAAAAGAATACACGTCAAAGAAGAGTGTCAGTGCTGTCAGGACCAACTGTCGTGACAAAAAGTAGATCGCGACGACTGAAAGTATACATGGCATGCTGTTTGAAGCAGCATGCTTGCACGTCTACAGACCGCAGACGCCAACTTGAAAGCCCATGCTGCGTGGATGTGTGTACAACCCTGGAACCTTGTGGTTCTCCCCGGATTTTCTTTTTTTTGCTCTCGTTCCACTGGGCAAACAGGACAAGTCCGCCCTGACACCACATTGTACCACATCGCGTGCAGAGTGGATCAGAAAGATCAGGAGCAGTGTGGATGTTGCCACCGTCTGGACCCGATAAAGTATCCTTCGAGAAGTTTTCAAACATTAACTGTATCAACATATATAAACTTTGTCGAAAACGATTGCACCACATGCGTGGCACGATGTGTGTGAAGAGGGCAGGGGATGGGGGAGATGCGAGGGTACAAAATAATTTGCACACAAAAGGGTGCTATTAGCATAACAAAAGACACTATTTCCTCATTTCTGCCACTCTAAAAGCCAATTGCGGTCAAAATACAAAAGCAAATAGTACCTCTTTTTCATTTTATCTGTACACTGCACCCTCTATTGCGAATTCCTCACCGTTAGGTGATGATGACCCGAGGAGCGGCCCCATGTGCTGCTGCTGCTGATCAAATGTGCGTGTATTTGTGGTTCAACCTCCCTCTTCCACCGTGCATGCAATGCGCAATTGCGAGGGAAAAGAATGTCCAAAACACAACAAGCGAGTCGCGGCGGGTTGTGTGTCTGTGTCGTGCTCGCCAGTGTCAAACTCTCTCTCACACACAAGAGAGCGCACGTGAGGTTGGGTCTCTGTCGTGTGCATTGCCGCGCCAATAACCCACAGCTGATCGCAAGCTTCTCCACACTCGCACACACACGCACTCTCTCTCTCTCTCTCTCTCTCTCACACACACACTCGGCAGCTGAGCGCCGCCATCGCCGCCATTTGTGCAGGTGCCGCGATTCCATAAATAAAACGAGACGATCCGCTCTGCCGATTGTTTGGTCGAAAAGCGCGTGAGTCCGGCTTCCTCCAGACAGACGTACAGTCCGCAACGATCTGTAGATCGCGAGTTGTATCGCATAGCGCGCTATTGACACAGTCCAGCTCCGCGAGCAGGTCCGTACACGTCGACAGTCATGAATATGAATCGGCCGGCCGGGATGAGCACGACCGGCGTCTCGACCGACATCTCGTCGCGCGGCTACGGCGACCAAATCGCGGCGCACTACAAGGTGCGCGAGAGCCTCACGCGCGACCTCGAGCGCCGGCTCGAGGACCTCGGCGAGCGCCGCGTGCGCAAGCTCATCCGATGGGTCAACGGTGACGACGAGCTCGAGGCATCCGGGAACAGCAGCAGCCTGAAATTGCTCCAGGAGAAGGAGAATTACCGCATCTACGAGCGCATTGATGAGAAGGAGAAGCTCCTGGTCGTGAAGGGCGTGCTGCTGCTGCAGAACAGTTCGTGCGACGAAGTCATGGAGCTCCTCTCAGGCAAGACGGGTTCCGACGTGCAGGATTTCCTCACCGACGTGTTCGCCGCGCAGTACGGTGACAGCACCGTGCTGCACTTCACCGATTTGGGCGCGAATTTCCAGCAACAGAGCTCCGTGAGCAGCGACAAGACCAGCCGCTCGTCGTCCGTGTCGTCCGTGACGCTGCCGTCCGCGACGACCATGCTCTTCCAGTGGCTCGCGCTCAAGGACATGAGCGTGCAGCTTCCGCTCCGCGATTTTCTGTTCATGCGGTTCAATCAGAGCTTCCCGGCGGACGACCCGACATCGCAGAGCAAGGTTGCGTACGGCGCGTCGATCTGGGAATCGTTTGAAATCCCATCATGTCGACCGATCTTCGGCGCGACGCAGATGGTGCGCCACAAACTGCGCAATTGCGGGTACGTCGTCGAGAGCTCGGACGAGACCGATGCGACGCGCGTGACATTCTTCATCACGGCGCCGCTCGACCAAGCAAGCAATCAGAGCGACCGCGCGTGGCTGATGCGCATGGCGGGGTCCGTGCGGCTCCTCCCGAGCGCACTCGTGAACTTGCGTATCCGCGAGAACCGCCTCATAGACAAGTCGCAATGGGACTCGCGCGACAAGTGCGCGCTGTGCACGACGTCGTTCAACATGCTCAAGCGCGCGCATCACTGCCGCATCTGCGGCACGTCGGTCTGCTCCAAGTGCTGCTCTGTGCGCCGTGATCCGCGAAGCAAAAGCTCGTCGGGCATCCGCGTGTGCATGTCCTGCTTGAACGGCGAAGACACAAGCGCGCTCTGGGGCGCGAGCATGACCAAGAAGCATTTGGGCAACAGCAGCATCACGAGCAGCGGCAGCAGCCGCTCCCATCACCAGCAGAGCAAAACGAATCGAGACAGCAACACAAGCAAGGACTCGTGGAGCTCGGCGCGCGACCTGGAGCGCTCAACGCGCACATCGTACCAGAGTAGCAGCATGGACTCATCGTTCAGCAGCACGTCGCGGTCCTTCGACGATCTCTCGGCCGACGCGGACGCAAGTGCAGCGCTCTCGAGTCTGCGGAGCAACCTTTCGCGCACGATTGACGAAGACCCGGTCGACGAGGACGACGTGCTCGCCAATACCTCGATCTCGTACCCGCTGACGTACCAAAAGGGCAACGCGTGGCCCGACGCGCCGATCCCGGCGACCGAAGCCGCGCGGCTGCAAAAGATCAAGTCGCTCAACCTCTCGCAGACGTACGCCAAGTTCCACCTGAAGGAGCTGCTCGACCTCGCGCGCAGCAGCATCAGCTGCCCTGTGGCGACCGTGTCCGTCATCACGGCGGCCACGAGTCTGCTGGTCACGGCCGTGGGGCTCCAGGGCGACCAGCTGCCGCGCGATCTCGCGCTCGAGTCACACGTGATCATGTCGGCCACGCCATGCGTGGTACTCGATACTCAGAAAGACGAGTGGTGCGCCCACAATCCGCTCGTGTCGCAATTGCACATCCGCTTCTACATCGGCATCCCACTGGTGACGAAGGAAGGCATCGTCGTGGGGGTACTGTCACTCGGCGACGTCGCCACGCGGGACAAAGTGAAAGGCTCGGACCTGCGCTCGCTGCTGCGCATCGCCGCGCGCATCGTCGACAAAATGGACTCGAAGAACTACATCGAGCCGTCGTCTGCAATGCCATCGTCCAGTAGTAGCGCGAAGACAACACGCACGTCGGCTTCCATTGGCGGCATGCTGCTGCTTTAGAATATTGCCTTTTGTCTGTGTGTGGTTTGTCTTTCTCTTTTGCATTCTCACCCATAAAATAATTTTACATAAAGCAATCCAACAAACAACGCAAGAAACAGTAGCCACGACTTACTTGGTGTTTGTCCATTTATGTTATTCGACAGACGCGTCAAAGCTTCTCCACCCTGAACAATGTGTCATCATGCCGAGCGTCGACGTTTACCGGCCTTTTGAGATGACGATCGACTTGCTCGGCGCTTCTTGCCGCCGCCGTAGTCCGAGTCGTCACTGCTTTCGTCCTCGTCGTCCTCATCATCTTCGTCTTCTTCCTCTTCTTCTTCGAGACTCTCGTCGTTCGTAGAGTTGCTGCCCCAGCTCTCCTCGTCATCGTCGTCCGAGATCGCAGGCTTTCGCCCACGCCGGCCACCAGTTGTGGTAGTACTTTGTTTCACCTTGAGCCTGGCTTTCTGGCTCTTGGCGCTACTTTCTGTGGATATCGCTGCGGCCAACGTCGGCGCAACCTTACGCCTCGACGAACCCGACGGTGGGTGTTCAGGTTTCCCACCACCGATCGCATCGAGCAGAAACTTCACATAATGATCCTGCAACTCTTTGACAACCTCCCCGATAACTCCTTCCCACGTGTTGTATGTGATCGCATTCGCAAACGTCAAGTAGAGATCGTCCTATAACCATTTACAACAAAAAAACACGCGTCAGAGCATGCAAACAAACCAAAAACTGAGCAAGTTGAACGTACAAAGTACTCGGTAAAGTGCTGGTACCGATCGATTCGCTCCGAGATCGTGCCGAAATCCATAGGGTTCTCGATGATACTGAAATAATTCGGCGCGACTGCCTCCGTGACGGGCTCGGCAAAGATCGCGTATACATCCAATTGGCAAAGCGCTTCGTGGAAATCGCGCAGCACTTGCGATAAATCTTCGTCGCATTGTCGCTCAAGCCGCTCGCGCTGTGGCGTCGTGAGCTTGTCGAGCAACGCCTCGTAGTCGAGTATACCATCGACAGCAGTTGAAGAACTCAGATGTCTCTTGTGCTTGCTTGCTGCTACGCCTCGCGTCGGTGTGCGTTCCAACGAAGTCGCAGTATTAGTGCGGCTACGCTGATTGCGCGCAGGCGACTGGGTGATAACAGGTTCCTCCTTGGTTATCTTCACTAGTGGTTGAGTGCGGCGCGTCGGTACAGTGGCCAAGGCATTGTCGCTTTGGGAGTCTGAATTACCCATCATAGGCTCCGGATTATCGTCCGTCTTTGTCTCTTCATCGTGTTCCAACATAGCCGCAGTAGCTGCCACATTTCGATGGACCCTTCGGCGAGCTGGCGATGGTTGCTGCAGCGGACTTTGCATGACGCGCGGCCGTCTCGCTGGACTCCCGCCAAAGCCATTGCTGACCGGCTCAGAAGCAGGCGCTGTGCCCACTAAGTTCGTCGTATACACTGCAGCAAGTGGTGGCGCTGCCGCCACAGTAGAACTTTCGTCTTGTTCGTCATCGCCGTCGTCATCAAATCCTTCGACAAAATCGTTGGGAGGATACGTAAACACTCGGCAATCTCCTTGGGGGTCCCAGTTCTCTCCCCGCAACAATGTGGGAAAGTGTCGAAGCACTTGGGACAATAGCGCTGCATAAATACTTCTTGAGTTTTGCGCAATACTGCTCGTGGGGACATTGTACGTCTCACAATTGATGTACAGCAGCTGAGCATCAGCGATAAACGCTTCGACTTGGCGATAGTACCCGCTGCGCACGCGCTGTTGAATCTTTGTCAAATCGATCGGATTTGCGACCGTGAGGATGTAATCCAGAAAAGTATTGTCCACAGGGTACAAGAAATCGCGCGATATGCTCAAATTCATCACTGTGTCAACTTCTTGCAGCAGCAGAGCACGCTTCCCACCTGTGATGCGCCGCGAACGATGCAATCGACTCTCGCGCCGCTGCACATCAGCATGTCGCTTCTCTTGCCGCCTCGTGGAACCTGTCACGGGCTCAATTTCCCAAGGACTCACGACCACACCCGCGAGCTCAGGATCCTCCCAATCCACTTCCACGCTTTCCCACGGCGACAGAACGTGGCGCTCGCTGTCAACGAATTTCGGAATGAAGCCGCGGATGGTGCCATAAGTCACCCCAGCGGGAGTCTCCACGCCATGTGGATCCAGCTCGACGATCGGCATCTCGATCCGCTCACCTACTTGCCACTCGCCACGAACACCGTTTTCGTAAACGTGATCAAGCACGATGAAGTTTGCGACGTCGTGGGCATGATACATGAAGTTGAACTCAAATCGCTCGGACGCGATTTCTTGCGAAAGACTCAAGTGTGCATCGACGCCAGTAAACGCAGCAAAAGGAGACGACTCGGAATGGAAGTAGCCACTAGCAGGCGGTGCGTCTGGTTCGTCTGTTTTCGTCTCCTCTTCTGTCCCGCTGCTTTGAACAGCAGCAGTTGGGGCCGCTAGTACAACCAAGGAGATCTCACATTTGATGGAGCTGCATGTGTCATACTCTTTGAGCGTTGGAAACACGTATTTCACGTCCACGACACGACATTTTAGCGCAAAAAACTTGCGAAAGCGAAGCAGAAACGCTGGCTCCCGAAGCAAAAGCACGCGCAGGTACACGAGATGGCCTTGAGGAAAGTACGTGACATAATCACCCACCTGTGGGACGTACGATTGCACATTCGCTAAGCTCATGCGCTGCAGCCATTCGCGGTGAAACACGCGTCCAAAGCGCTTCGTGACAGGATCATTTTGTGCATCTCCGCCTTCCGCCTCCTTCCGCTCTTCTTCTGATCGCAATGATTCGTGCGTTGGGCAATAGAAATGCATCTGGTTCATCGACCAGCCACAGCCAATGGCACACTTCCAATGATACGACTTCGGACACGACGGCACAGTGCAACCCACAGTAGCTCCTCGTCTCTTGCACTCGACACATATCAAAGAACGGCCGCGGCGGATTTCTTTCGTCACGTTGTACCACTTGCCCCCACGATTGAAGCATAATGGAGATGCAATCGCACATTGATCGTGGACAAAGAGTCGCTGGGCACCATTAATCAAAGGGTAGATCCCCATACTGTCTCCAGGTAGCTTCAGCACGCTGCCATCGTCTCCGCCATGGCAAAACGCACATGGAATCAGTGCTTCTTCACCGTCTGCTGTCACAGTGTTGTCTCGCGTGGTGCGGAGCTGAATACGCTTGGCCTCGAGTAACTGTTCATACGTGACTGAACGATCAAACTTGTCCATTTGATTGTCGCCCACGATGAACCCATCATTGCTCTCCACGACGACTTCGTTAGGGTCGTCCATGGAATCTCTACGGCCATCACCAGCATGGTCCCCTTCAGTGTGATTGTCGGTGTTACCCTCGTCATCACTCTCTACAATGCGACGAGCATTCAACACAATCGAGTTTCTCCAGGAGCGTCGTGTTCTCGGAGCAGCATCCTCTTCCTCTTCTTCAACTGGACTATCCCGGAGTCGACGCCCGCCACGGCGGGGGAAAACAGGAGCATAACTCGGTGTCGACGTAGAAGCGCGTGCTCGTCGTCGTCTCCTGAACTGTGGCGGGGAATCACGACCACCGCTACTATGATCACTTAAGATATCGTCATCATCCATCTCATCGTCATCATCATCATCGTCGTCGTCGTCGTCATCATCATCTTCATCATCTTCGTCATCGTCGTTTCTGTTCCGTGCAGGCGCCTGAAAGTCTTCATCACTTCGATCGTCTTCACTTGAAATCTCAATATTCAGAATCGAAGTATCACGTTCGTCGAGCGATGCACTGCTTCGTCTTCGAGCAGCCTCTCCGCGTCTTGCATTCGCATTATAGCGACGACGAAGTTCCAAGAGCGCAACGGGTGCTCCATTCAGTCGATACGACGACGTTGCAAGTGGCACCCCGCTAACTTCACTGCTAGGATCCATGACCAATGATGGTGCATTATAAATGGCACTGGGAAATGACTCAATCTCGTCCTTGTCATCATCAACATGCCGCACGCGGCATTTGAGCTCCGACTCGGTAGCTTGTTGGATCCGTAAACGACAATTCTCTTTGTACTGGTCGACTGTCCAGGAAGCAGCACCAGAACGCACGAGATGCGGCGGCTGGTGTGGGTACTCGATTTGGTAGATGTCTACCAATGGCCCTGACGCCATCATACTTGGAATTTGCTGCGTTTCGCGGTCAAGGACGTTGAAATTGCGATCAGTGATCAGCGCCGCGTAATCGCTCTGGAAATATTGTTGCACCGGTGTCGCAGCGTATTGCTCGCCAGACCCCGTGCCAAAGATCAAGAGTCGGCCGATACGATCGGTAAAGCAGAAGCCATTGCCATTGGGGATGAAGCCACCATCAAGCATCGGCACCAATTCAGAATCCGGCGACATATTCGTATATGATTTCAGCATGCGACCCGTCGCAATGTCCCACAAGAAGATGCGTCCATCATACCCGGCTGTGACGACAATGCGCCAATCGGTGGGATGCACGTCCATCACAAAAACCGCATTCGTGTGACCATTCTTTTTCTCCTTGTCGATCGCGGCCAGCGTCATGAGCAGCTTCCCTGTCGACGGATCCCAGATGCGCACCCGCTGTTTCCAATCGGCGTCAGACGCATGCGAATCAGGTTTCACACTGTGTAGCGTGATCAAGCGCTTGTCATCGTGCGTCCAACTCAAGGTGTCGACCGCCGGTGCTGCTCGCTTACGTGTTTGCACGCCGTACAAGCTCGCGAATTGGTCGTTCGCATCGGTTTCTTCTTCAAAAAGCACTTTGTGAGTCAGTTTCTTGCGCTTTTTATCCCACTGCCAAATCCGCGTCGTGCCGTCTTTAATCGATGCCGTCGCAATCAGATTGCCGTCGTTGCTATACACGATATTCGTGATCGGACCCGTGTGGCCTTGCAACAGTGCGATAGGTTCTTTCGTGGGAACCTGAGGAGCATCCACGTCCACGATGGATGCTAACGGAACACCATTCTGCGGCAATTCAGGTAACTGGGTCTGCTGTCGCTGCGGCGTGGGGGCTGGAAGGGTGGCATCAGCCGCTGCACCGGGAGCATCCGCGCCATTTGTTGGCAATTGTACTTGCGCGATGTCGACAAGCGCTTGCCCTGGTTGAGAAGGGTCAGCATTTGGCAAGGTGGTTGTTTCTTGTGCAGCAACTGGAAGTGACGGAGCCACTTGTGGTTGCATCGGAAGATGAGGAATACTTGCTGGTGGTACTTCGGCTGTAGGTACGACGGTATTATTGGGAACTACTGGAGCAACTACTGGTGGTGGGTTGGCGCCTGGGTCGTTGATCTGCAACTCTCCTTCATGCTGATATTGCGATGCAGACACTGGAGCATCCGAACTCGAAAAGATCGAGACATCCCACACGCGTCCAATCCCGTCTTGACCTCCCGTGATGACGTATTTACCACATCGACTGAGATTCATTCATACACACAAGCACGATCAATATACAGGAAGGGTGCAGACTATAAAGCAAAGACCAAACGTTTGCAACAAACCTGAAGCTCAAGCACAGCACTTTGCACGATCTCGCACCCTGTCGCACAGCCCCATGGCTGAGCGAAAACACAGGATGCAGACTGAGTAAATACGCCTTGATCGCGTTCAGTCGTTGTGCGGTCTGAAGTTTGGTTTCAGGTTCATTGGATTCATTTTCGTTGACGCATGGAATCTCGGGCAGCGTGTAGCAAAAGCAGCGTCCATCGTTTGACGCCGTCACAACGACATTTTTTGTTGGATGAAACCGCACCGAGTTCACAACACTGGACATACACATGACAAGCGCAAACCATCCTCAATTTGGTGAGAATCGAACAAGCTGCTAAAGATATACAGACTTTTGTGTTGCTCACCTCGAATGGCCCAGCAGAACTGCAACAGGTGCACCGGTACGAAGCTCCCACACACGAACCGTTTTGTCATCGGACGACGATGCCAGCAGCGTATTGGAGCTATTGACCGCGAGATCCGTGATGTTGCCGACGTGGCCACGAAGGGTAAACAGCAAGTCGCCCGTAGCGAGCGACCAGATTTTAACCAATCTGTTGGCCAAAAAACAAATCAGGTTGAATGTTAACGTCAATACATCACCGCAAAAAAATAACACCACATTGTCTGCTGTACCTGTCATCTGCCCCCGTGATCACAAACTTGCCCGTTTTGTCGTACGTTAAGCAAAATGCGCGGATTTGCAAATGACCGTCCAGTGTCTTGAGTCGGCGCCAACGACTATACACGAACGGAGAGGGCAATGGAGTCTGCGCCGGCGGCCGCACTTCCCGTCGCTGGATCAACGAGATTTGGTTTCTCCCCGTACGCAAACGCGTCTGGAACAATGACGCACGCGTCGCTTTCTCCAGCATCGAATGCATCGTGGCATCGATGTGTTTCTGCTCCTGTTTTAGCTGCATCAGCTGCTTCAACGCACGTACGTCGGCTGCTAAGGACGCAACATGATCTACTACAGGTGTAACACCGTCCTGCTGTTGTTCTCCAACTGTCACTATCACTGCCGTCATCTTCACCTGATTACGAACGGCTTCCGGTAACTCGTCTACACTCGCAGCGTTGATGTACTGTCGTAAGCGTTCGTATTTGTGAATCACGCGCTCTACGACGCGCTGCGTTCGAATGTTCTTGCGCAGCGCAAACAACTGACTCACAATTGCTTTCGCAAGTGCCTTACGATCATCGTCAGCGAGGTGCAATCGATGATTCGCCACGCGTGCTTTCATCAAAAGCGACTTTGAGCCAATCCATCCAAACGACGATTTGGATGCGGTCATCCCGCGAGGAGTCAATCTGATCTTCTTCGAAGTTGTCGCAGCACGTACGGAAGATGCTGACGATATCGTCTTCATCAACCCCAGCAAGTGATTCGAGCCAATGTCTCGGTGCCGCAGTCGATAGTCAGCGTACGTCGCGGTTTTCTTCACGCCTGTCCAATCCATCGTCTCTTTCAGCAACTTATGTTCCGTGAGCTCTTCAATAAGCAAATCGGCAGCTTTCTGGCACTTAGATCGCCGCTTCAAGAAATCCGCAATCAGGAAAAACACCTCTAAAGCATAGATACACACAACAACGAAGCCATCCAGACAGCAGCAACACGTCAGTACGTTTCCATTTGCTTTCCCGCCCTTCCCAAAAGCAGCCAATCAGTTGTCCGTACCAGCTTCATCGACATCGTTCTCTTCCGCTTCTCCTGCATCCTGCTGAGTGCCCTCGGCGGCGGCGGAAGCGTTTGCATCGTGTGGCGGTGCGGGTTGAAACAGGTCGAAGAGGTGACGGTGGCTGCTTCCCGCCAAAACGGCGTCGCCCGCAGCCGAGGGGGATGGCGCCGCCGCGTCTCTCGTGTCGTCGTCTGCGCTCATCGCGTCCACTCACTCGCCCACTAGCGCTCTCGTTAAGTGCGCGGGGTGCACCGACAGAGAGATGCGTCTGCAACGGCAGCCAATGCGCGCACTGACACCGCGCGCGTGAGTTTTTTGTTTGTTTCCTTCCCCCCGCACTTTCGGAGGAACAAAGCGTCTGCCTTTGTATGTGCTGCGCGCGCGAAAAGGTGAACCGACCGTACTTAGCGGTCTGTCCATTCCGCACTCAAAAAGTGAACGCTAAGTACGAGATGAGCACGTACTTAACTTAAAGCTGTCCAGAGGCAAAAAACACTTTTTTCCCGTTCGTGTACCTAGTGGGAAAAAGCGTGTTTCCAAAATAAAAGAGTGACGCCACTTTGACGCAATCATGCTGCGTGCAGCGACGTCTGGGCAATATGCGCAGCAGCAAAGCGCGTCCTCGAGCGTCCTGCCTGCCGAAAAGGACGGATCCAATGCATTGCCGCCTCACGCACCATCGGACGCACCCGCGAGCCGTGTGCTCTACGAAGACGACGAAGCGCGAGAGGCGATGCAACTAAATGAAACGTATCTGTGGCTGTTGGCGCTCGCGGCTGCTGCGGAATGCATCACGACGTGCTTTGTGCCCGATTGGGGCGTCCTTGGCGCCTCCAAGATCAATGTGAGCGCGACGGTGTTGAACTTTATCGGCCCGTTTCTCGATGGCGTCTCGTACGGATACGAGGATTTGCCAAAAACGCAGGCGCCATCGATCGCGTGCAGGCAATTCCGCTCGGCGTTTCTCGGGTAAGCAAGCACTCATGACGCAGTGGTGGCAATATTTATACTAAAATGCGCTGACCGATAGCCTGTACATGTTGTATTTGCTTTCTTCTTGTGATTGTATGCATGTGCTGTTAGTGTGTTTACGTCGTATTCGTTCATGGTGGACCATGCGGGCGATCTCAGCACTCGGAGTTTTTTCATGGGTCCGGTCTACATCTGCACGACGGTCGCGATCGCGTGCGCGTCATTCCATCTGGGGAGGCGAGTGGTTCGTCCCATGATGAAATCGCGCACTGTGTCTAGCATCTCGATCGGCAAAGTGAAGGCGTGGATCAGAGCGAACCCCTCGCTCTTGTCGTGTGTCACGGTGTTCGTTCTCGCAACCACGCTCACTGCCGCATTTGGCCCGAAAGGCTTTGTACGGTGCGTACTTGGCATCGACAATGTTATTCTTTCTTCACTCTGACTTTAGTACTGACAATATGCTCTTCAAATGGCTCTTTGTAGAGACCCGAAGGATCCGCAATTTATTGGTGCGCTGCGCGTCGCGGATGGCGAGGAGCTCTTTCTCGGCATTTTCATGTCGTGTAGTGCGATCTTGATCTCCGATTACATCTGCGATCATCTAAAACCGCGCGTCATGCGAGATGCGCTGGGCAACAACGTCTCGATAGTGGACTGGGGTTGTCTGCTCTGCAACTTCCTCTCCTGCTTCCTCGTGTGTCTCGCGTACGAAGCCAGTAAATTATCGCCGAACGCGATCCAGCACAACCTGCTCGTGCTCAAGTTCGTGTCGTCCTTTTGCGGCTCGCTCTCGTGCTTCTCGGCCGCCATTAGTCACATCACGGTAAGCATTTCCAAATTTTGCCTGGCTGTGATTGAAGCCTCCAACCTGGGTCTAATGACTTTTTGCAATTTGCACCACGTGTATATAGCGGCTCTGGCAATCGGACGACAAGCACGGCGCACTCTGGAACCTGCTGCTGCACTTGGTCGTCGGCTTACTCTTCATTCCCTACCTCAATAAACAGGAAGAGCCGAGTGTGGCCACGTAGCAGCCATTTTGTGCCCATGTGTGCCTCCGCGTTAAGTTCGCACTTCACTCTAGGTTCGTGATCCGTCACTGAAACGAGGTGAGCTGTCACTTTTTTTGCAAAAAAGGTTTGTTTTTCATCACTGAAACGAGGGACAGCGTCACTCTTTCGGAACGGTCGGAAGACCCGTCCGTTGGTGGATCTGGAACGGAGCCCCTCACTTCCACAGTATCCGCCCCAAGAACAAGCTCCCAATGGCGTCGGCGCGCGTGTACGTGGGCAACCTGCCGCTCGACATCCGCACGCGCGACGTCGAGGACCTCTTCTACAAGTACGGCCGCATCAAGGACATTGACGTGAAGGTGCCGTCGCGCCCACCGGCCTTCGCGTTCGTGGACTTCGAGACGCCGCGCGACGCCGAAGACGCGATCGAGGGCCGCAACGGCTACGAGTACGACGGCCAGCGCCTGCGCGTCGAGCCGGCCAACTCGGGCGGCAGCAAGGGCGGTCGCGAGAAGTCGCGGTACCCGCGCAATGTGCGCGGCACGGGCGAGTGGTGCGTTGATGTGTCGCGCTTGCCGTCGCAAATGTCGTGGCAGGATCTCAAGGATTTCATGCGCAAGGCTGGTGACGTCGTGTTTACGAGCGTCGATGGTCGAGGCCATGGGTTCGTTGAATACAGCAACAAAAGTGACATGAAGTACGCTGTGGACAAGTTGGATGACACTGCGATTCGATACAAGGGCGACCGTGTGTACGTTCGCATTCGCGTCGCGCGCGGACGAAGCCGTAGCCGTAGCCGCAGCCGTAGCCGCAGCCGCAGCCGTAGTCCACGCCGCCACCGCAGCAGCAGGAAGTCTCGATCGCGCAAGCGCAGCTACAGCCGCAGCCGTAGTCGTAGTCGTAGTCGCAGTGCCAGCAAGAGTCGCAGCCGCAGCCCGCGAAAAGACTTGAAGAAGGATCGCGACGACGAGGAGCGTAGCGCCAGCCGAGACCGCCGCCGCAGTGAATCGCCGCGAAACGATGCCAAGGAGGAGCAGAAGAAGGAAGACGACAACACGGCAACGGTGATGCAGGAAGACACCGGGGACAACAACGACGGTAAGAACTCGGATGCTGCGGGTGTTGCCCCTACTGATGACAAACAACAGCCTGCGCCAACCCCAGATTGGTCTGTTTTGAAGGTCGACGAGCTTCGTGAGCAACTGAGCGCGCGCGGACTGGACATCAGCGGCGAACGTGACGAGTTGATCCAACGCCTCGAAGAAGCGCACAAGAAGAGCGAGTAAATCCGCAGCTTGACACAACGGAGCGGCACAACATTGCATGATTGGATGGAAAAGAAAGAGCAACCGGACCCGCGCGCGAGCCTTGCAACTGGAAAAAAGCGATGTTTGTGTGCATGAGTTGCTCCCTTTTGGTGTCCAACGTGTGCGTGTGTTGCTCTCACTCTGTTCTTTTCTCTTGTGTGACAAAAAAACAACAAGTGTGTGCGTGTGTGGCTTTTTACTTTCGGGCATCGTCATCTGCTGCTCGTTTCGCATTCTGGAGATTGGCGTGCGCTTCGTGCGAGGATGGATGCAGCAAGCATGAAGACAAATAAGAGACGAACGAACGAGGTGGCGACATGACGACAAGAAACGACGGCAACAACTGAAAACAAACCAAAAAAATATGCAAAAAAGCCTCAAAAATGTTCGTGTGTATATATGCAAAATAGTCGCGACAGTGCGTAGAAAGGTAGGAGCAGCCGTTGGATGGAAGTGGTCCCAGGCAATAGACCGCCATCAGGCTCCTCTAGCGTCGCTTCGACTCTTCTTTCTGTCGCATTGGCGCGGCCGCAGGTTGATGAAAAATGCATTCTTCTTGTATTGTTCGTTTGAGTTTCACTGCTTCCAATGCTCTTGTTATGCGTCATTCCCCAGCACAACGGGCAGGCGGATTGGCGACACGCGTTTCGCGGTCTCCTCGAGTCCTTCGCCGTTGTACGAGAGCGTTGGGCGCACTTCACAGAGTCCGTTGGTCGCGTCGTCAAAGCTGGCGCCCGTGGTGAGCAGCCAGCGCTTGCACTGCTCCGAGACCAGGTGCCGCGCCGTGTCGGGCGAGTCGGTCGCGGCGCCCGGCGGGTTCTTCACGGGTGCGAACTCGTCTTCGCGCGGCACCGAGAGCACGGCCATGCGCTGCGAGAGCGGGAACACGTCAAAGATAAATGCCTCGAGCTTCAGACCCGAGTTTGCGGTTGGCGTGTGCGTCACGCCCTGCTCGTCCGCGATCGGGATCTTCTTGTGCGCCACGTGATATTCCAGCTGGAGGTTTGGGAGCACGACATTGACCAGAAAGTCACTGCAAGAGCACAAAAAAAGAGAAGCATTAGACAGACTGAAGCTACATAGCAAGAGACTAGAGAGCTTACATGGTGTAGAAATGGTTGCAGATATTCGCGGCGCCGAATGCGAGCTTGCCGTTGCTTGAGTTGATCAATTCACACGCGGCCTTGTCCATTTCTGAGTACTCGACGATGCAGAACTTGCCGTTCTTCTTGGCCACGACGCCGACGCTCTCGTCGGGACGAGACTTCCACACGACCTTGTTGGCGCAGTCGGCGTCCTTATCGATGCAGTAGCCGATGAACGTCGGGTCCGCGGCCTTGCAGAGCGCATTGTCCACTGAGAAAACGTGCAGGTACTTGACGCCGCGATCCTGCAATTGCTGCAGTGCGCCGCTGGTCGCCAACGCTTTGTAGATGCCCCCGTTACCGTCCGACGCCGTTGCGAGTGTGTGCGCGTCTTCAAGCATGAATTTCCCATCGCGCGTGAAGCAAGGGAGCGTGCCCTGAGCGAAGAAAAACACCTGCGCCTTCTGCAGACCGAAAAACTTGTGCTGTTCAAAGTACTCCACGGTTTCGGCGTGGTTCATCGGGCTCGTCATTACGTAGAACGGGATCACGGCAGTCGATGCGCTCCCGGCCCTGGCCTTAGCGAGCGCTTGCAGCCGCAAGAGTCGCTCGGCGAACAACTGGAACAGACTCATCTCGGACGGAAGGCCGATGTTGTACATGCCCTTGGGACCCGCGAATCCCAGGCGCGTGCCCTGGCCGCCGCTCAGCACGAGCGCGCACACTTGGCCCTTGGCGATCGCATCGAGGCCGCGGTCCCACCACGCTTGCTTCTGCTCCGCGCTACACTCGTCCAGCAGATCGAACTCCTGCAGCGGCTCCAGCACTTCCTCCTGGCCTTCGTTTGCCGCGTGTGCGCGCGTCGAGGCCTCAAAGATCGAGCGTAGGTACTCGAGATCCAGCGTTTCCAGCTACAAACAAACGCTCACATCACATGAGCATCTTTGCGGTGATAAGGACATCACAATAGCGGCTCGTACCTGTTCCTTGAGATGAAGCACGTGCTTGTCCTGCAGCACGCCGGCCTCGTAAAACTATAGACAGAGAAAGCGCATTGAGAGATCAATCGCCTACGTCATGATGTCGTCGCCAATGTGTGCACGCGTACCTTGAGCACATGGTCTTGTCCTGCAGTGCGTAGCTGCTCCACGATCTCCGCGGGGATCGCAGCGCGTGCGTTCGCTTCGGATGCCGTCGTCATGATTGTCGTGAGGGGGTCAATTCCCATTCTGTCACGATTCTTTTAGTGACATTGATCTTCAACAAGATTAGTGACATTGCACTCAACCAATACGAATTACCTAGCTCAGTTTAGTGTCAGTACAGTTTTTTTGTACAATTCATATCAGTGACATTGAGGAGATTGTGCGTGCTCTCTTTAGCGGCATTACGACCTTTTGCCATCCATGGTGTCACAATTGGATCCATAGAGCCAATGACACGCGATTCGCTGGATGCGCAGATGACGAGCAAAGCACCACCGCCGTCACAGCAACAACAACAACAACGAGACGCGGACGCGCACATACGGGAGAAGATGGAAGCACTTGTGCACTCGTGGGGCATGTCGCGCTTCAGCGAAGGCATGGCGATGCAGTGGCTCACGCGCACGTTTGGTGGAAAAAGCGATCATGGCAGTCAGCAATCCGACGACGCCGACGACTCGTTCATGAGACTGCGCAAGTGGATTCTGATGCAACTGAACCACCAGCGGGTTCCGGATGGCATGTCGCACTGGCAGCGCGGGTGTCCCGAGATGATCCCGTCGCTACGTGCGCAGCCGCAATGGGATTGTGAAGCGTTCCCCTGGATCGCGACACTCGAACGCATGTTCCCAGTTATCAAAGAAGAGCTCTTAGCGCTCAAGCACAAGCAGGGCTTCCAACCGTACCGCGCGCCGACATGGGCGAGCAGCATCCGCGTAAGTGTGTGCATGTATACATGTCTTTGGTTCGAACAACCTGACGCTGACGGTATTCTATTGATTCTTTCCGCGTAGGCAAACGACGGGTTGGGATCTGTAGGCCATGATGCTGGTGACTGGAACGTTTTCTATCTGTTTCTCCACAATGTGGACTTCTCCACGAACCGCGCACTGTGTCCAAACACAGTCGCGGTCATCAAGTCCATATCGAGTCACTACGATCACGCGTTCTTTTCGGCGTTGGCGCCGCAGACGCACATCAAGAAGCACCATGGCCCGACAAATAAGAAGCTGCGATGTCACCTGCCGCTCATTGTGCCCAAGGACAAATGCCGCCTGCGGGTCGGTGACGAGACGATCTACGTCCAGGAGGGCAAGTGTTTTGTGTTTAACGACTCGTTCGAGCACGAAGCGTGGAACGACGACCCCCACCACAGTCGCATCGTGCTCATCGTCGACGTGTGGCACCCGGATCTGAGCGCGCAGGAACAAAAGTTCTTCAGCTTTGTGCGCAACTCGCAATTGCGTATGGACAAAAAGCAGGCTACAAACCATGAGGAGAGCACCACCGACAACAACAACAACAACAACGGTACAAGCGATAGTAACGATAACTTTTACAAGATCATTCAGGACGCCAGTCAGGTGAGTCATGGCGCGGCCTCCCATGCCGCCATTTGGAGGTAGGCAGGGAAGCGCACCAACAGGTTTGTTTTATATACAAACTTGTTGTACACAAAACGTTAGTCATCATCGCTCATGGAATTGCTCGGCGCGTACTCACTCTCGGTCTCGCTGTCGTCTCTTTCGAATGTCACTCTTTTAATCGGCCGCTTCTGCGCTTTTCGACTCGCTGGGCTCGGCTGGGAATTCACTGCTGCGCGCTTCGCAGGACTCGCTTCGGCCTTGACCGACGTCGGGGTCGTTGGTGGCAGTGCCATAACTGGAGGTTCGTCGTCTGAGTCCACCAAGAGAACGGGATCGTGCAACGTCCCAGAGCCACCGGGCGATGACGCCGTTGCATCTTTCTGAGATGGTGTGCGCTTTCGCTTTTGTCCACGAGAAGGCTCGGTCTTCATTGCGCTGCTGGGAGCAGGAGAGCTTTGGACAGCTTGGACAGTAGTGGGCTCAGGTTTCACAGCCGAAGGCGCAGGAGCAGATTTCTGTTTTGCCACGACGGGGGGACTGGCTTCGGTTTTCACAATCGAAGGCATCGTCGATGACGCAGCAGCTTTCTTCTTCTCCTTCACGGCATGAACACTCGTTTCTTTTACCACAGCCGCAGTCGTCGATGCCGACGCTTTCCTCTTTTCCTTCCTCTTCTCTCTCTGCCTCTCTTTTTGCTTCTCCTTGTGTCTCTGAGCATGAGAACTGGATTTGCCGTGTGAATATTCGACCTTGACGCTCGTGGAAGAGCTCGTCGTTCTTTGAGTGGCGTCAGTAGTGGTCATTTGGGTAGCGGCGACCTGGCGGTTTTCACTGCTCCTCTCTGTCTTCACGGCCACTGCCGCAGCCACTGCATTGCTGTTAGTGTTACTTTTACTCGGAGGTGCTGTCGTTTTGCTACTGGAACTGGTATTCTCGCTTCGACGAGGCTCAGATTTCACAACCACAGGTTGCGAGTTCGTACTCGGAACGACTGGCGCAGTCACTTCTCGATTGTCACGCACAACGGTGGCACTAGGCTGGATATCCTGAGTAGGTTGGGTTGGCTTAGCTTTGCTCTTCTGAGCACTAGTTCCACCACTTCTAGGAGGTTTCGGAGGTGCTGTGGCCGTCGACAAAGTCTCAGACCCTCGATTCGGTTCAGCTTTGACATTCGTTGGTCGAGAAGACCCCGTTGATCCACTGCCGTTACCTGGGGTAGAGCTAGTAGTCCTAGAAGTAGTACTAGTAGTAGTAGAAGTGGACGCTGCAGGTGCAGCATCCACTGGCGGCATCATCACGAGCTGGCCGGTGCTCGACTTGTACGCCGCCATGCGGTGCGATCCCTTGCGGACGATGTTGCCGTTCTCGTCCTCAATCGTAAAGCGCACGTGACCTGGTTCCGCGACTATATCTTCGTTCAGCAGCCGGAGGTGCTGCAGCACATAGTAGAGTTGCTGCTGCAACCGCGACGCTTTGTTCTTCTCATTCGCGTCTTTGGGTAGCAACGCAGACTTACCTTTCTGATGATGACGCTTCTTCGACTTGTGGTGCGGTCGAAAGGTGCCTTCGAGGTTGCCCGTGCCATTCAACTTATTGGAGTGCCGCTGCTGTTGCTGCAGCTGTCCTTCGTACCGCAGTGCCATTTCCATCTCCATTTCGGCTTCCTCCGCCTCCAGTCGTCGCTCTTGGCGCTTCAGAACCTGGTCGTTCATGCGCAGCAGGAGCCCCTCGATCGTATCGCGCATCACGAGCTGCTCGACCACGACGGCTTGCCGCGCGCCCATGCGGTGCGCGCGACTCACGACCTGCTTCTCGAGCGATTTGTCCCAAATCTCCTCCATCAGGAACATGTGCGTGACAAATGACAGATCCAAGCCATGGGAACCCATTTCCGTGAGCAGCAGCACGTTCACTGTCGGGTCATTCCGGAACGTGGCAAGATTTTTCATGCGGTGCACGGACGAGACGCCACCGATGAAATCGGCGGTCGGGATACCCTGCTGTGCGAACGCGATCTTGACGCTCCAAATGTGTTCGTTGAACTGCGAAAACACAATCGCTTTCAGGTGGCGAGGTGCATATGTTCTCGAGTTGCTCGTTTCCGCATACGCGTTCGCGTACTCTTGCTTGAGCTCCTTCACGCGCGCGACGACGTACAGCGCTTTGCTGGCATCGACAATATCAAAATCGCGAAGGTAGTTGATCGCGAGAAAAGGCCGCGGCACACGCGCCTCGCCATTCCGTTGCTGCTCTTGCCACGCGCGTAGATTCTCCCGGCGTTCTTCGTCGCGCGCGCGCTGGGCGATACGCGCCGCAGCGCCCTGCTGCGTCAGGTCATCCAATGGTCCAAAGCCTTCAGTCGTAAACTCAAACCCGGGCTGCAGCTCCTGGAAAATTTCAAAATCAAAGACGACATTGCATATCGGACAATGCGGCCCCATGCTCTCCATACAGTCGCCCGTGCAATCTGCACAGCAAAGATGGCCACACGGGATCACCATCAACAGTTTGAAACGCCGATTGCATCGTCCACACGGCGTACTCATCCCGGATTCCTGGGCCTTGTTGATGTACTCCAACACCGTCGTGAGTCGATCGCCTTCAATCTGCGTCTTGTCCTTTGCGTAATTCACGGCCTCAACGAGCGCCGCCGGCGTCAACAATATGGCCATATTCATACCGCCACAAGTTGCGACTCGCAAGTTCGATACGACCTGCTTCGCGTATTTGCGATTCATCGGATTCAGGAGACTATCCCAGTGCAACCTGCCTGGGTATTTGGGGTCGTAATTTGTCGCGACCAAGTTGGCGCGCACACTGGCGGCCACGGCGTTGTAGACATCGTACTCCTTTGGGGTCGGATCGATGATCGCGACGCCCCGAATTGGATCTGGGAGGATGTCGCGAATCGAGCGTTTTGTGTGACGCATCATGATGCGGCTCAGCAAGTGCTTGATGCGGAGAAACGCGATGGGTTCGTTCCGCTCAAATGGCTTAGCGACGGCTTTTAGCCACGCTTTGCCGTCTGGGTTTCCATACGGCGCGTCTTGGAGAAACACCAAGAGTCCGTGCATGTGACGCAAATCCGCAGATTGCAGCGTGTTTGGCGTCGGCGTCCCAGTCATGACCCAGCGCTTCTCGGCATGGAAGACGCGAGCCATGCGCATTTGGCTCGTCTCGGTCGTGCCGCCCAACTTGTGCCCTTCGTCGACGACAACGCGCACCCAATGGATGCGCAGCAGCGCCGACAGCTCGCCGCGAATCTCGCCATCAATGAATCGAGCAGTGTCTTCGAAGCCGTAGCGCTCAGGCGCACGAGCCTCCAATGCCGAGACTGGTCGGTTCCACTTCCATTCCTGCGCCAACCGTGTAAACGACGTGATGACGACATCATACGTTGCGAGTTGCTGACATGTTGGCAGCTTCTTGCCGTTGTCAATATACACGTTCAGCGCTCCGGGCTCGACGTGGGTCTCGATCTGGTACTTCCAGTGCTCAACGAGCGGATCTGGCACAATGATCAACGTCGAAGCCGACTTGATGAGCGTGTGCGGTAGCACAGTCCGTCCTCTCGCCTCCGACGACCGCAGTCTGCTCAGCGGCCCATCTCTCTCCACTGCGCGTGGTGCAGCCACGGCTTTCACGCGCTGTCCTTTCGTGCGCAACAACAGCGCCAGCATCGTAATCGTCTTCCCCAATCCAGGCTCATCACAAAAAAGGCCGCCACAAGAATCCTGTGCCACCGGTGTCGGCTCTTGGAGGATTCGGCCGTCCACTAGGTCAATTGAGATCGGCGTGTTCGGTTGCCGCACGGGTGGGAACATGAATGGATGTGGAATGGCCGCCGTGCGTGCGGATGGTGGTGCCTCGCGATACAGAAGAAACTTGAGCGCCTTTTGCTGGTGCCGGTAAAGCACAAGATTGAGCCCCGGCGCGACTTCGTAGGATAGATGCTGAAACAGAGAGCAGACACCACTGAGAGCCGCGAGATCACGCGCGTTCATCATACGCACCAAAAGCTGCAGCGCCGTGATTGGAAGGTCCGTGATGATGACCTCCCGCTGCGGTTGCTTCATTCGCTTCAGGTACGTTGCGTCGTCTCGGATCTCCATCTGGTTCATATCGGCTGGCGCTGTGAGACTCTGGAAGACGTCGTTGAGAAAGAGCTTTTCCGACGTAAGGCCAGGTAGTTTGCCGTCGTTCTGGTGTAGGTTGCAGCCCATGACGTGGCACGAGCTCTGCTTTGCGTGCTTCACAGCATCTTCTGCTGCATTCGGGTTTTTCTGTTTCACGCGCGTGTAGCCCACAACGGAAAGAATCGCTGGCTGGAGGTGACTGATGACAAAGTCAAACTCCTGCAAATGGATCGACTTTGGTGCGCGCTCATTCAACTGCACCGACAGTTGGATCGTCGCGATAGGAGGCGGACCTGGATTCGATTTGGTGCGCTGAGTAGCACTATTCGCGGCAGCACTATTCGCGTTCGGAGCATCACCTGCGTTGCGTTTCGCTGGGGAGCTCACGATGTATTTGGCATTCACAATAAACACACGCTTCTCTATCAGCACGAGCAGACCACGGAGCAGCTGCGCAAAGCGGCAATTGCGGCACCCGTCGGCCGTGCTGTTGACGCATGCGAGCTCCTTCTCGAGCGGCGGCGACTGGAAGTTGGTCGGACTCAACGACACGTGCGGGAACACGATCTTGATCCAGTCGGCTTCGGTGCGCTGGAACGTCACGGGGAACACAGCGACGTCACCATCGCGCATCGCGGCCGTGCGCGCCTTGATCTCCACGTACAACGGCGCCAGGACCTCGATCGTCTGGCAGTAGACAGCGCCGCTGTCGTCAGAGACAGCGACATGCGTGTCAGACGTGGGCGTCGCGGGTAGTCGCTCGCCATCACTCTCGTCCGTCATCGGCCCCGCGGTCAAATCAATTACCACGCGTGGCGGCGGCGGCGGCGCCATCGCTTGTGATAACGGCGCTTTGCGGCTGTTTCTTGGTGGCAAAACTCACAGGGGATCCGTCCTATAATAGTAATAAATGATATACTATCGATTTGCAGAAGGGAAGTTCCGTTAAAACCGTTTGACACTCTGTTAAATACGGTATCAACCAGATAGACAATCACTCTGTGTACCGTGCAGAATTCGCATTCACAATGGAGCTGCTCGCGCATTTCCACATTCAGTCACGGCTGCGAACGCGATGGCGCTGGACGATCTGAACCGCGCGGCTGCGGCCGCCGATGCCCAGCGACACGACTCGGCGCTCTTCCAGAGCCTGCTCTACTGCTGCGGATCGCGGGCGTGGGTCAGCAAACTGCTGCAACGCTTCCCGTTCGCGGACTTTGACGCGCTCTGTCGAGCATCCGATGAGGTTGAGAAAGAGCTTTCGCGCGAAGACTGGCTTGAAGCGTTCGGCGCACACCCTCGCGTATGTGTTCGATGCACATATGTTTGAATTTATTTATTGAATGGGATGCCGTGCTGCAATAGGGGGAGTGAACATTATTGTTTTTCTTGTCGATGGTAGATTGGACGAGCGAAGCAACCGATCAAGGAATGGGAAGCGCAAGAGCAAAAGGTACTATCACCTGAATGCTACTTGTATGGCAGCGTGACTTGTACTAACTATACTATATGACTCGTGTTAGGCGACGAAAAACGCTGCGGAAGCGGTTCTGGATCGTCTTGAAGAGCTCAACAACCAGTACTACGAAACTTTCGGGTATGACCACAAACGCTGCACTTGTTTGTCTGTCTGAATACCCATGTCTGAACGAACGTGTCGCTATTTGTCTGGGTGTAGATACATTTACATTGTCTGCGCCACGGGCAAATCGGCCGAAGAGATGCTGCAGATCCTGGAATCCCGAGTTGGCAACAACTCCGACGACGAGCTCAAGATCGCGGCTGCCGAACAGAGCAAGATCACCAAGCTGCGTCTCGAGAAGCTTCTCGTCCAGTAAGCAAATCATGTGTATGGTATCTGTGCAGGGGTAGCATAGTCATATGGTCCGCAAGCGCGATTCTAACTTGTTTCTTTCGGTTTGACGCGTATAGAGCCACCAAACACCCATCGCGCTTGTGATTCTCGAGTCATTTTCATTCCTCGGGATGGGTCCATTTAACACGTGTCCGATAAGAGTTCAATAGAATCAGCCCCATTGCATCTTGTATAAGATTCGAGAGGTCGTTTCGCGCGCAAAAAGCGTCGCCATCTGGGCCAAATAGCAAAAGCGCACACAGCATGGCGAGTGGCGGCGGGTATTTCGACATCAACGACATCCTCGCGGGCGACGAGCGGCTCAAGTGCACGTTCGCGACCGACGCCATCGACTGCGCGTACCTGGATCCGAGCTGCGTGGGCGAGGATCTGAAGCAGGGCACCGCTGTGGAGCTGCCGATGTGGCTCGCCGAGCCGCTCGCGGGTCGCGGCGACGTGGCGCTCGAGGTGCCGCACTACCTCACGAAGCGCTTTCGACGCATGATTAAGGCAGGTCCGTCGTCCGTGAACCTTCGCGACTTCACGGCGTACTTCTACGAAGTAGGTCAGCATTTGCTCCCGCTGGTGGATGAAGAGAGCGGCAAGGAGATCGAAGAGATCTTGAGATTGTCCTTTGGCGGCGAGCGCTACCGCGACATCCTCAACAACTCGATGAACTCACTGGACGAAGACACGACCGAGTTCACGCGCAAGCTGACGGAGGAAGAGAAGAAGCTTTTCCAGGCAGGCGTGCGCGACTCGAACGACTTTATTCAGTGGAAGGGTCGCAAGGCCGAGGTAATCACGACCGCGGCCGTCGTCGAACGCTCGACGAAGCGGAGAAAGTATTAAAGCAGCAGCGAAGTGCTATACAAATAGTTGCACAGATGTAATTCATGAGCAGAGCAACTTGCCTTGCTTACAATTATCATCATCATCTCACAGTCATTCTCGTAAAGTTCGAACTGCCCATCAATATTAATATGTGCAAACGTATCTACTAAATGCGGTTTATGCTAGGTGCGACGAACTTACTGCTGCGCACTTTCCTAAAGTCAACATCGCATTTTCCCCCATAACTCCCTCAAGCCCGCATTTGCTGTGAGATATTGGGGATTAGGAGGAAGCTCATAAGCAAGATGCTCGTGACGTTCGTGATCGACACGAGCGCGTCGATGAACCAGAGCACGACCACGGGCATGACGCTGCTCGACTACGCTAAGTCGGCCGTCGAGCGCTTCGTGAAGCGCGTGCGCGACCCGAGCCGCCGGTACCAGCACCACTTCATGCTCATCTCGTGCGGAAGCGACACGCCACCCGCGGCGACGACCGCAGCGACCCAGCAGCGCCATGGCGCGTCGTCTTCATCCTCATCAGAGAATGCGAATGCGCCGTGGAATGGACGCGTGCGCGTCGGCTGGGACCAGTCCACGAACAAGGACGCGTTCCTGAGCGAGCTCAAGAACCTGCGCGCCACGGACCTCAGCGACGTCGGCTCGGCGCTCAAGCAGGCGTTTGAACTCATGAACCAGATCCGCCTGCAATTCAATTGGGACAACTACGGATTGGGGCGCACACCGTGGAACACGAACGTTGCAGTGTGCATCTTGCTCACGGACGCGACGGTGCTCTCGACGATGGACGGCATGATCCAGGACACGCTCACGATCGCGCCATCGAGCGCCGTGGGAGCAGATCTCACGCACGAACCCTACCGATGGGACCAGGTGAGTTTCCGATACTTTCTGATGATAATGTGCCGCTGAGCTTTTTTTAACGGATGGATGTGATTGTGATTGCTGGTTATGTAGCGTTTGTATACGATTGCGCTGAAGCTCTCGGCGACTGTGAATGGTGGGAAAAGCCAATCGACGATCCCCACGGACCTCATGGCGCTCAGTGAAGCCACGGGAGGAATGCTCTATCTTCCGACCTCCAAGCCCGCCGTGGAGCAAAGGTATTGACATATGATGCTCTTCCAATCTTTCTTACAGCAAGGACGCATACACAAATGCATCGTTTTATTTTTTTCGTGTTTTTCATTGCAGCATTGATCAAATCGTCTTGAAGCTCAAGGCAGGAGCCGTAGTCAAGTTCAAGTGCGATGCAAGTGAGAGTGAGAACGAGTTTCCCATTGCGCGCAACATCATCAGTCCGATCCCAAGCGGCAAGGAATACTGCTGGCCCGTTGCCGAAGCCTTTTGGCTGGACAGGAACACGGTCTCACTACCGTCACGCGATGCGCATCCGATACTAGTGTACCGCCGTACAGTGGAGACCGCGATTGAGGCAGCGACGAATCACATGCTTCTCGACACGCTGAAGTTCCCAGCAGACAACTACATGCTCGAGACGTCGCTGAGTCCGGCACCTCCACGTGGGCAACGATGGCTGGTGTATGTGCAAGGAAGCAAAGGCGATGGACGTCTTGGCGATCCAATTGGGTTCTTGCGTGCTGCGCCGTCATCTAGCTCGACGTCCAACATCATGCTCGTGCTTCTGCCGTACAACTTTCCGGCGCTGTTCACGCTGCTCGTGGAAGCTGCGCGCGTGTACCAAGCCAGTGGTCAGAACATTAACTCGACTTCAGGCACCTGGGTGTTTCAAGCAAAAGCCATGCCTTCGTCGTGGCGAGAGCTGTTTACGTCGTACATCAGTGGGTGCCCGCTGTATTACTACGCGCCGCTGAAAAAAGTGCTGCGAAAATACAATCTACATGACATGGTGCCAGAAGTTCAGGATTCCGGCCGCAGTTATCAGGTAAGCCACTCTTTGTGTGATAATGCTGTACGGGTGCGGAAGGGCGATGACGTCATTTGATGATTCGTTTGTTTGCAGATCTCAAATTATCTGAATCGCCTTCGAGATCAGTCGATTACAGAAAGCGAGAATAACAACAAGCTATACGCGCGACCAATTGGGACGTCTGGGTCTCGAAATGGTGGCATTCCGGACGCCTCTCCCGCTGCTTCGCCTCTCCCAAATCGCGACAGTGGCAATGGCGCACAATCTGAATCCTCGCTTGATGGCGTCGCAAACATGTCGTTGCAAGATTTGCTGAGCGCACATCGCAAAAGCAAGCGACAGTTCTTTGACAAACCCGCTCGAAATGCTCTCCAACTGCCGCTACCGCGCATCATGGCCCACCAAGAGGAGTCAGTGTCCATGAGACTAGCTCCGAGTTTCCGAGCGGCTGAAGAAGACGAGAAGCATCGTCAACCGATTGACGTCATGAGTGATTACGAATCCCGGCTTATCAAGAAAGAGGCGCTGCGAAATCCACTTGGTGATCCAGAACCGGATGAGGACACCCCAGCGGGCATCCGAAGGCGCCAGTTGTGCTTTAATCTCGGAAACCCATACAAGAAGAACGCAACCAAAGTGAGTCTTTTTTTGTTTGAATCCTATTTTGTTGATCGCATAGCTGACGCTTGTTTGCACTATAGCAGCAAGTGAGCAACGTATATCAGGGAGAAGCTGCCGATGAAGCCGCTACTCTAGGAGGCCAATCTCCAAAGCGCCAGCGAACGCGTAAGCGCTCGTCGCAGCTGAAACGTGAGAAAAAGCAAGCGAAACGATCGCATCGTCCACCAAACTCCCCGTCATTTGTATCGTCGTCCCCGGGCTCTCCTTCTCGCTCTCCGACATCAGTATCGAGTGGATCCTCTGTCACATCTTCCCCTGGGATGAGTGAAAGCGGCGATTCGATCATGTCGGACTCGTCTGTTGGCTCGAACTATTCCGTGAAAGCCGAGACTGCCCAAATGCTTGGAATCCCTCTACACGACGGCAACTTCGTGGAAGAAGGACGTGACAAGAGCTTCGTTCGATCGGTTTATGGGGTGCTTGTGGAGAACTGGGAGGCTTGGAGCACGATTCTTCGCTTGATCAAGGCGCGTGCGATTACGACGCAGGTATGTGTCATGCCTGAATTTTCTTCAGGTGGCAAGGAGAGTTTTGTTTTACATACTCTGACGGGTTTTACTTACGTAGGAGGAAGAGTTTATCATGAACGCGCTGCGGTCGATCAAAGGCGGCGACATTGTCGTACGAACGTACATCCAGCAAGCAATCCACCACTCGAAGCAGTTCAAAAAGTCTACGTTGGTAGCGCAAATGGAAAAGATTCTCGAGGAAGTCGAGGCTCCAGGGTCAACTTTGGAAGGTGCCATCGCACCAGAAGAGGCTATGGCAACTAACTTTCAGCAGTGATGCACTCAATCAATGTTCATTCTATCTCGAGTGGCTTTAATACGGAAGATGAGCCTACTCATCGTTTGCTAGGTCCCTAGGTTTACATGAAAGGTCGCGAAACGACATGAATGCTGGAAATGGCCGAAACGACGCGAACAGCATACTCAACAGGAAGACGAAGCTTTTTGACGCTGGTGCAGGACGATACAAGCAGAGAATTCAACCTCAGCGACGCACGAGACGCTGCTGCAAGTGGCTCGAGCGAAGCTTCAGACTTGCGAGCCGAATGAGCAAACGGCCAGTGAAGAGCGTAAGTGAAACAGATTGGCATTTTGATCTGTGATGAGGCTGTGACCACCTGATGGGAGATTCCCTTTACGCCGTGCGTAGGTCAACAATGCGGCGTCGCTGAACTTTGTATTGAGTGAGCTGAGCAGGTACGATAAAGAGGATCCAAGTGGAGTGCCGTCTGTAGCTGCTGCCATTGGATCAAAGGCCGGTAACGATCTCAAAACTCTGCGCAGCAGCAATAGCCTGCAAGATGCTCCGTCGTTAAGCAACATCGGGAAGGTAGGTAGTCTGCCACCAGGTACGAAGAAAATACCTGCTATGGGAAGCAGAAAGATTGCAACGAATGGATCGGCTAGTCCTGCCAAGACAGAAGTGAGCAAGAGCAGTGGCATTAATTTAGCAGCATGGCTTGAAAGCCATGTGCCGCGTGAAAAGGCTGGATTTTCAGGGATCGAACCGACATATCATGGAGATCCAACTCGAGGAGGCGGCAGCGCATGCATTAGGGAGAGTTTCCTTCCATTGTGGTGTTTCCTTGACGTCGAGCAACGACTTGAGAATGAACCAAGGGGGTGGTTGAAGCGTGGACCCATCAAAGCCGTCGCACTTCCGATTGACGAAGTCACAGGAATTGCCGGCAACTGGTCGGCCTGCATGGTGATCGCGTTCGAAGAAAAACTAAATCGCTATGTTGTATCATGGTCCGCAGGCAAACGTGTCGGATCTCCCACTGTGCATCGCAGTTTGATCTGCTTTGAGCAAGATACCAGAGAGACATTCGCGTCTCGCTTACTGCAAGCAATCGAGCGACGTGATCAAGCAGAGGCGTTGCTGCGACAGTCGCTGTATGTGGAGAGTATGCCGATCAGCTTCGATATTCAGTTGGACTCGGTCACGATCAGCAACATTCTCAGTTTGACGCTGACCTCGTCATCGGTGCCCAAGAATGCAGGGACTTCGTTGCTCCTTGAAGAAGTCAACAATGCGTACATGCACACGATGAACAAACTAATTTATGATAGCAATGCAGACGACATGGAGTGCGAGTTTCCCGACCTCAGGCTTCCTGAAAACCCTCTACCTCCGCCACCACCGCAATGCGGGGTCGTGCCGATTGCGAGATATGACTACAACCATCGATTCGTGAGCATTTCAACGGACAAGTTTATCAACATGCCGTTTGCAGTGAGCGCGTTGCTCGATGTGCGAAAGAGCTGCGTCGAAGTCGAGAGCCAAAAGTTCCTCTTGGACCAGCAACCGACCGAGATCAGCTTTGGAGATATACGCCAGACGCCGACAAGCATCACGTTGACCGAATTCGGCTCCATCCATGCACAGATGAGCCACGCAGCGCTTCGGTGCATGCGAGACAATTGGACGCGCTTAGCTGCGAAACGGATTCAATTCCACTTCAGCCAGGCGCAGCACCCAATGTACAATATCGCGGAACCGAACCGATTAAAGTATCTGGAGACACCGACGCGATGTTTCCTGCAACGAGTGAATTATATGGTCGAGGATACGCTGCGGTACCTAATCCATCAGAACTTCACGGGCTACACGAATTTGATTGAAGAAATGTCGGGTTTCCACGTCGAAGTCAAAAGTCCCAGTGAAGTACGCGTCGTGTCTCTTCACTCTGCGAGCACGTCTACCGAAGGCAGTCCTCCTATTGCTACCCATCAACCGATGTTCCGATTAGAACTGATGATTTCACCTGAGAGGCGCATCTTAAATCAGGGCCAAGTGGACAAGCGCGCAGCAGAAATTCGCGAGTGGTGCTTAGCGAACGCCCTCGATCACCAAGCGCAATGTCCACTCGAGCCGCTAGCTGTAGAGAATGGGTACAAGTTTGAGTATGCAACGAGTCCGAAAGATTTCCAGGATGCGATCACGTCGCAGTTTGACGTGGCGCTACAGCGACTCAAATCGCTGGAGCTCGTTGAAAGATTGGTCATGGATCGCATTTTCTGGCCAAACCAAGATTGCATCGCGTGCTTGGAGACGAGCACCGAGATGGTCGCTGGGCTTCGAGAGCAAGTGAGAGAGGCAATCGCTCGCGCCACCACGCCGCTGCTCGACTACCACGCCCAATTCGACAACTATATCGCCTTGCTGAATATGAATGTGGACGAGTACTTGAAGACTATCATTAAAGTTCAGCCCGAGCAATCTTTGTCGACACCACGTACGGGTGGAGACGAAGGAGACGGTGGCGATAAGGAGCTACCGCCTCTTGTCCCGCCAGTGGAGCTGAATGAACTTCGCCGTCTGCTAAATTATCACCGTGATCAAGAATCGAAAATTTTAGAGTCCATCCCATCGCGTGCAGTCAATCTAGGTCTGTTCCAGGTTGACTTGACGAATATCCGATTCACACTCGCAAAGAAGCATCATGACAGCTTTTTAAAGCTGCTGGGTGCGCAAGTCGGGTACTGTTTCCAGGTGGCAACGCGAATTATGGCCAAATTCGAAGAAATCAATCAAAACTTGGCTGCCACACCCAAAGACATCGAGAGTCTCACAGCACTACAAGAATACATCGCAGGTATCCCAGCGCTCATGCAGCCGCTGCAGGACGAAATCACGCAAATGATGAAGGATAATGACCTCATTGACGAGTTTCAGCACCATGTCAGCGACGAGCATCTCCGACTGACTTGGAATGTCCAGGGCTGGCCGACGAAGATCACGGCGCAGAGTTCGCGGTTCAAGTGGGCACTCGAGGAACGCAAGGGAAAGTTTGCTAAGCAAATGGAATCCGAACAAGAGCGCTACGAGAAAACGCTTACAACGCTTCTAGAAGAGATTGAGAGCTTTTCGCGGTACGATAATCTAGCATTTGTCGACGATGTCGCGCACCACGCAATGACGGTGCAAAAGAAATTGGAGCAAGCCCAGCAAGATGCGATGCTATTTAACAGTCGAGAGACGCTATTTGGGAAAGAAGTGACGTCCTACGACACGCTCGCACTGGCGAAGAAGAACTTTGAGCCTTACAATCAACTCTGGGCGACGTCGTACAACTGGATTCAGAGCCGAAAAAGCTGGATCCAGGGCAGTTTCATCGACATCAACGCCGAAGAAGTCGAGAAACTCGTGGAAACGTACAGCATGTCGATCCAGAAAGCGTTCAAGTTCTTCAGCAACAGCGGGAACGAAGCGTGCACGAAGATCGCTGAGATCGTGAAAGAGCAAATCTTTGTCTTCAAGCCGTACGTGCCGCTGATTGTTGCGTTACGAAACCCTGGCATGCGACAACGACACTGGGCCGACCTCAGTAAGAGCATCGGCTTTGACCTGGAGATCGATGAGAGCTTCACGCTCACGAATATCTTCCAGTTGAACCTTCTCGATCGCATTGACGACATTGTAAAGATTGCAGAAGCAGCCGGAAAAGAGTATCAAGTAGAACAAGCGCTCGGAATCATGAAAGGCGCGTGGGATAAGATCGATCTCCAAATCATCTCGTACCGCGAAACCGGGACGTACGTGATCAAAGGCGTTGACGAGATTCAAGTTGTTTTGGATGAACATGTGACAATGACGCAAGCAATGATGTTTTCCTCGTTCAAGGGCCCATTCGAAGAGGAAATCACGGAGTGGAATGCGACGCTGCAAATGGTCTCCGAAGTGCTCGAAGAATGGCTCGCTGTGCAGCGCAATTGGCTGTACCTGCAACCCATCTTTGAGTCTCCAGATATTAACAAGCAGCTACCTGCCGAGGGGAAGCGGTTTGCGTCTGTGGACAAGAATTGGCGCCAAACGTTGGCGTCGGCAAAGGCAAAACCGAAAGCTGTGGAATTTTGCAAGAACAGCAAGCTGCTCGAGAAGTTTCGAGAGTCGAACTATTTCTTGGAGATGGTGCAAAAAGGGTTGAGTGACTACCTCGAGGTGAAGAGGTCATCGTTTGCGCGCTTCTACTTTTTGTCAAATGACGAGTTGCTCTCGATTCTTTCCGAGTCCAAGGATGTAAAATTGGTGCAGCCACACTTGAAGAAATGCTTTGAAGGCATCGTTCAAGTCACGTTTGAAGATGATTTGAACATCAGCGCGATGATCTCGGCTGAAGGCGAGAAAGTTCAGTTTGTTACCCAAGTCGACCCGAAAAACAAGAATGTCGAGCACTGGATGATGGAAGTTGAGAATATGATGAAAATCTCGATTCGCGACGCTATGGAACGCGCGATCATCGATTACACGAAGATCGATCGAACAGTGTGGATCCAAAAGTGGCCCGGAATGTGCGTGCTCAACGGCAGTCAAATGCACTGGACGCGAGAGATGGAAGAGGCTATGGACAACGATGGCAAAGACGGTGTGGAGAATATGATGGCGAGGCAGCTGGGCCAGCTCGCGGATATGGTGACTCTGGTTCGCGGCAACCTGGATAAAATGTCTCGCATCACGTGTGGCGCGCTTACAGTCATCGATGTCCATGCTCGCGATGTCACGAGAAAACTCGTCGCTCAAAACGTCGAGTCTAAGGGCGATTTCTTATGGAGCTCGCAGCTGAAGTACTACTGGGAAAAGGATCTTTGGGTCCAAGCCGTGACTTCGCGACGACCATACGGGTACGAGTACCTGGGCAACTCGTTTCGACTCGTGATCACGCCATTAACGGACAAATGCTACCTGACGCTGATGGGCGCTCTCCAAATGATCCTCGGAGGCGCACCTGCGGGTCCAGCTGGGACGGGGAAAACGGAAACGACGAAAGATCTAGCTAAGGCGTTGGCGAAGCAGTGTGTCGTGTTCAATTGCTCCGATGGACTCGACTACATCGCGATGGGCAAGTTCTTCAAAGGCCTCGCGTCCTGTGGTGCTTGGGCGTGTTTTGATGAGTTCAATCGTATCGATATCGAGGTGTTGTCGGTGGTCGGGCAGCAAGTTGTAACGCTGCAGCTCGGCATTCGACGTGGTGATGCGCGAATCGTGTTTGAAGGCTCAGATATTCGCCTGAGCGACCAGTTTGGCGTGTTTATCACCATGAACCCTGGGTATGCCGGTCGTAGTGAGCTTCCGGATTCGCTCGCCGCACTGTTCCGGCCGGTGGCGATGATGGTCCCGGATTACGCGCTGATCGGTGAGATCATGTTCTTCGCCTATGGGTTTGCCGATGCGCGCGCACTTGGCGCGAAAATGGTAACTACGTTCAAATTGTGCTCAGAACAGCTCTCGTCCCAGTTCCATTATGACTACGGTATGCGAGCCGTGAAGACTGTGATCACGGCTGCAGGCAACTTGAAGCGAGACGACCCGGACATGGACGAAGACGTTCTGCTTCTGCGCGCACTGCAAGACGTCAATCTCCCGAAGTTCTTGGCGCATGATATCCCGCTGTTTAACGGCATCATCAGCGATCTTTTCCCGGGCAAATGCCGCCCAAACTTAGATCTCGGTGCACTGATCAGTGTCATCAAGCTAAAGACCCACAAGCAAAATCTACAGCCAGTCCCATACTTCCTGACCAAGTGCATCCAACTGTATGAGACAATCGTCGTGCGCCACGGCCTCATGGTCGTTGGTGCCACTGGTGGCGGCAAATCCTGCAACATCAGCGTCTTAGCCGACGCGCTAACTGAGCTGAAACAGCGCAATGAAATTGGCTTTGCGTTTGAGAAGGTGGTCAAGTACCAGCTGAACCCCAAGTCGATTACGATGGGGCAGCTCTATGGCGAGTTCGACCCGAACACGCACGAATGGCAAGACGGCATTCTGTCGACGCTGTATCGTGCAGCCGCGAGTGACACGAAGTCAGACCGCAAGTGGGTCATCTTCGATGGCCCCGTCGATGCGATCTGGATTGAGAACATGAACACCGTGCTGGACGACAACAAGAAACTGTGTCTGAACAGTGGCGAGATGCTGCAAATGTCCAATCAGATGACCATGATGTTTGAGGTCGAGGATTTGTCCGTGGCGTCGCCTGCGACCGTGAGTCGGACGGGGATGGTGTACATGGAGCCAAGCACCCTGGGCTTAGCCCCGCTCGTGGATTCCTGGCTCGAGGTGCTCCCGAAGTCGATCGCGCCGTTTGCGCACATTTTCCTGCGACTCTTTGATGTGTACTTGTACTCGTCTGTGGTGTTCATGCGATCGTACCTGAGCGAACTGGTGCCAACGATAGATAACAATCTTGCGCAGAGTCTCATGAGTATCTTGGATTGCTACCTTGACGTGTATCGCGAAAAGGCCAATGGAAGTGGCGAAACGCAACAACCGAATCCACAGTTCAAGGTCGATGTTGAGCCGTTGTTCATCTTTTCTCTGGTATGGTCAGTTGGCGCGACGACAAATGACGCCGGTCGAATCAAGTTTGACAGCTTTCTCCGGGGGGAGATGCTCGCCAACAACTGCCACCTGATGATGCCTTTGCATGGCCTCGTGTATGATTATTGCTACTCGCTGAAAGACCACAAGTGGATGCCGTGGATGGACACGATCAGCCCGTATAAGATTCCGCTCAATACGTCCTTTGCGGATATTGTCGTTCCGACCGCGGATTCGGTCCGGAACACGTTCCTGCTCGATTCGCTGATGAAGACTGGCAAGCACGTGCTCATGGTCGGCGGCACAGGGACAGGCAAAACCGTGAACATCACCCGGTATCTGATGTCATTACCAGCGGATGTGATCATTCCAATCCCCATCTCCTTCTCGGCACAAACTTCGGCGAACCAAACGCAGGATCTGCTGGACTCGAAAATGGAGAAGCGACGAAAGGGAGTGTATGGTCCACCCGCAGGAAAGAAATACATCATCTACGTCGACGATTTGAACATGCCCAAGCGTGAAAAGTACTTTGCGCAGCCTCCGTTGGAGCTCATTCGGCAGTGGTTCGACCAGGGTGGGTGGTACGATCGCAAACTACTCGTATTTCGAACGGTCATCGACATTCTCTTTGTCGCAGCGATGGGCCCGCCGGGCGGAGGCAGAAACCCGATCACGCCTCGGATCGTGCGCCATTTTAATGTGATTGGGTACGCGGAGCTCGGTGACGACAGCAAGCGAATGATCTTTGGTACAATCTTGGGCAATTTCCTCGCATCCTTTTCCAACGAAGTCGCGCGACTAACGGGCAGCATCGTCAACTCGTCGATCAAGGTGTACAGCACGATCTGCAACGAGTTGCTGCCGACGCCAGCGAAATCGCATTACACGTTCAACTTGAGAGATCTCGCAAAAGTGTTTCAGGGTGTTCTCATGGGCGACAACCGCCGGATAAACGACTCTGATGGCATGGTTCGCCTGTGGATCCACGAGTGCAAGCGCGTTTTTGAAGATCGCATGATCAGCCAACAAGACCACGATTGGTTCCTTCAGCTCATGCGCACATCCGTGGCCGAGTCCTTTGGGACCGATTACAATAAAGTTGTGAAGAACGAATACCTGCTCTACGGCGATTTCCTCGTTCCTGGTGCAGACCCAAAGATCTACGAAGAAGTTGTCGAAGTGGAGAAAGTGCTCGGCTTGATCGAAGACTACTTACTGGACTATAATGCCGAAAGCAAGACACCGATGGCGCTCGTACTTTTCATGGACGCCGTCGAACACGTCTCTCGCATCTCGCGCATTATCCGACAGCCCATGGGCAATGCGCTTCTGTTAGGTGTCGGCGGAAGCGGGCGACAGAGTCTGACAAAACTGGCGACGTACATGGCAGGGTACAAGTGTTTCCAGGTGGAGATCGTGAAAGGCTACGGGATGGTCGAATGGCGAGACGATGTGAAAAAGTGCCTCCTGCTTGCCGGTGTGAAGGACACACCCGTCGTGTTCCTCTTTTCAGACGTCCAAGTCGTGAATGAGACGATGCTCGAAGATCTCAACGGCGTCTTGAACTCGGGCAACGTGCCAAACCTGTACGGGCCTGAAGACATGGACCAGATCATCACGTCATGTAGAATCGATTGCCAGAAGAAACAGATCCCACCGACCAAGACAAATATCTTCCAGCAGTACATTATGCGCGTGCGCCGCAACATCCACTTGGTGATCTGTATGAGCCCCATCGGCGCCCTGTTTCGTGATCGTCTGCGAATGTTCCCGTCCTTAGTCAACTGCTCCACGATCGATTGGTTCAGCGAGTGGCCAGCCGAGGCGCTCAACTCGGTTGCTACGGCGATTCTCAGCAGCGGGAATCTACAACTTGGCGATAGCCTCCCTGCGCTGGTCGAATCGTTCAAGATCGTCCATCAGAGCGTGGAGACAACATCCAAGAGATTCTACGATGCACTGAGAAGGTACTTTTACGTGACGCCGACGAGTTATCTCGAGCTTTTGTCCACATTTAAAGCTGTGCTCGTGTCGAAGCGCGAAGAAGTCAATACAATGAAAAGCCGCTTGCAGAATGGTGTCGACAAGCTATCGGAAACCAAAGTTCTCGTCGCCACGATGCAAACCGAACTGGTCGAGTTGCAGCCCGTGCTCGCGGCGACTCAAATCGAGGTCGAGCAGATGATGGTGCAGATCGCCAAGGACAGTGCTGAGGCCGACGTGACGAAGGCTACTGTCGAGAAAGAGGAAGAAGCCGCAACCGTGAAGGCAAATGCCACAAAAGACATCGCCGCATCAGCACAGCGCGATCTGGATGCCGCGTTGCCCGCTCTGGATGCGGCGCTCGAGTGCTTGAACAAGCTCAAGAAAGCTGATATCGACGAAGTCAAAGCACTCAAGACCCCGCCGTCGGGAGTGAAGCTGACGATGGAGGTCGTGAGCATCTTGTTTGGTCAGAAACCAGTGAGTAAACCGGATCCTGATCGCCCTGGAAAGAAAATCAACGATTACTGGGAAGTCGCGCAGAAAGTCGTGCTCTCGAATGCCAACAAGTTCATGGAAAGTCTACTCACGTTCGACAAAGACAACATCCCGGACGCCATCATCGCCAAAGTTGCACCGTATATGGAGGATCCAAATTTTACGCCCGAGCAAATCGAGAAATCGTCGAAGGCGTGCACAGCTATCTGTATGTGGGCAAGAGCGATGTACACGTACCATTTCGTCGCGAAAGCCGTCGAGCCAAAGAAGAAAGCGCTCGCAGAGGCACAACAAGAACTCGATGTCACCCTCGCAATCCTGAAAAGTGCTCAGGACAACTTGCAGCAGGTCAGCGACCGGCTGACAGAGCTTGAGCGTTCATACCAAGGCGCAATCGCAAAAAAGGAAGAGCTCGCTGCTAAGGTGATTCAGTGTCAAGTGCAATTGCAGAATGCCGAAAAACTGATTGGCGGTCTAGGCGGCGAAGAAGCGCGTTGGAAGGACACGGTTGCGCAGCTCTCGATCGATTATGCGAACCTGACTGGTGATGTCCTGGTGTCCGCCGGAACGATCAGCTACCTGGGTGCGTTTACAGCTGAGTTCCGTGAGTCATTGGTGCTGTCGTGGCATGAGGCGCTGGTGCAATACCAAGTTCCGCACTCGCCAGGCTGTGATGTTGTCAGCACACTACAAGATCCTGTCAAGCTACGTGCATGGCAAATCGCAGGGCTCCCGACCGACACTGTGTCGACGCAGAACGGCATCATCATCTCTCGTGCTCGACGATGGCCGCTACTCATCGATCCACAGGGCCAAGCGAACCGGTTTATCAAGAATCTGGGCAAGGACAAGCAACTTTGTGAGAACGGCATGGATGTCGTGAAGCAATCAGATCGCAACTTTTTACGCTCGCTGGAGAATGGCATTCGTTTCGGGAAATGGGTGCTCTTGGAGAACGTCGGTGAAGAATTGGATGCTGCGCTGGAACCAGTGCTGCTACAGCAGAAGTTCAAGCAGGGTGGCCAGGATATGATCCGATTAGGCGAGAACATCATTCCGTACAACGAGAGCTTCCGGTTTTACATGACGACGAAACTCGCGAATCCGCACTACGCGCCCGAGGTATGTGTGAAAGTGAGTTTACTGAACTTCACAATCACGATGAAAGGGCTGGAAGAGCAATTGCTCGGCGTCGTCGTGCTGAAGGAAATGCCTGATCTGGCCGCAAAGAAGAACGAGTTAATGCTCTCGAATGCTGAGGGTAAGAAGCAATTGTACGAGATTGAGAACCAGATTCTATATCTCCTATCGCATTCGGAGGGCAACATCTTGGACGATACGAACTTGATTGAGACGTTGGCGTCCGCAAAGCAAACGTCTGCGGTCGTGATGGCGAAGATGAAAGAAGCCGAAGAAACGGAAAAGGAAATCGATGCACGCAGCGACGCTTATCGACCTGTTGCGTACCGCGCAGCGCTGCTCTTCTTCTGCATTGCCGATCTCTCCCTTGTGGACCCAATGTATCAGTACTCGCTCACATGGTTTACGGGGCTGTTTATACGTGGTATTCAATCGGCAAAGCTCTCATTGCAGCTGGAGCAGCGCCTGAAGAACTTGAACGACTACTTTACGTACTCGGTCTACAAGAATGTCTGTCGATCGCTTTTTGAAAAGCACAAGTTGCTCTTTTCGTTCCTCCTCACGGTCAAGATCATGCAGGGAAACAATGAAATTGATCCAGGCGAGTGGCGTTTTCTCATCTCTGGGATGTCGGATGGCGCACCCATTGAAGCAGAAAATCCGGCGTCGGCGTGGCTCGAAGCGTACGCGTGGAACGAGATCTGCTGCCTTTCGGCTTTTCCAGCGTTCATATTACTCGCAAGTGAGTTTGAGAAGCATGTGACGGAATTTCGTGGCATTTTCGATTCTACCGAGCCGCAGAATCAACCAATTCCAGGCATTTTAGAGTCGACGCTCGATACTTTCCAGCGGCTGTGCATCTTACGCGTGTTGCGCCCCGACAAGATGATGCCTGGGATGCAGAACCTCGTGTGTGCAAAGCTGGGCAAAGAGTTCATTGAGCCACCACCCTTTGATCTGAACAACACGTTTGAAGATGCGACGCCGACCACGCCGTTGATCTTTGTGCTCTCACAAGGTTCTGATCCCGCCAAAGATCTGATCGCTTTTGCGGTGAGTACGGGGATGGACAGCAAACTCAAGTCAATCGCGCTCGGTCAAGGACAGGGAACCATCGCAGCGAGGATGATTGAAAACGCGACTGGAAAAGGCGAGTGGGTGCTTCTACAGAACTGCCACTTGGCGCTGAGTTGGATGACGGAGCTGGAGCGGATTTGCGAAGAGCTGGATCCGACAAAGTTGCATCCGGACTTTCGTCTGTGGCTCACCAGTATGCCGACGCCGGCGTTCCCTGCGTCCGTTCTCCAGGATGGTGTCAAGATGACGAAAGAAGCGCCGAAAGGACTGCGCGCCAATCTCAAGAACACGTACTACAAGCTCAACGACGATAAGCTGAGCGTGACGCGGAAGCCCGACGTGTTCCGGAAGCTGCTCTTTGGGCTGTGCTTTTACCACGCGATCGTGTGTGAGCGCAAGCGGTTCGGCGCGTTGGGGTGGAACATCCCATACCAGTTCAACGAGACGGACCTCGACATCAGCGTAGCGCAGCTCGAGATGTTTTTGAATACGTACGATCACATCCCGTTCGACGTGCTCCAGGTCATGACGTCGACGATCAACTACGGCGGCCGCATCACGGACGATAAGGACATGCGCACGTCGGACGTGATCCTCATGACGTTTTTCAAGAACGAGATCCTGCAGGATGGATACACATTCTCCCGCAGCGGCGTGTACCACTCGTTGACGTGCGACCGCGACAATCCGTACCAGAGCTACGTCAACTACATCAACTCGCTGCCGATCAACCCGGAGCCCGAGGTGTTTGGCATGCACGAGAATGCCGACATCACGTGCGCGCAATCGGAGACCTACGAAGTGTTTGACATCATCCTGTCGCTGCAGCCACGCGTGAGTGCTGGTGCAGGCAAATCCCGCGAAGAGATCATTGCGGACGCGGTCAAGTCCATCGAGGTCAGGCTGCCGGCTCCGTTTGATCTCGAACACGTCCAGGCAGCGTACCCAGTTTCGTATTCGGAGTCCATGAACACGGTGCTTGCCCAAGAAGTCGAGCGGTTCAATAAGCTGCTCAACATCATGGCGTCGACACTGAAACTCGTCCAGAAAGGGCTCAAGGGTCTGATCGTGATGTCTGCGGAGCTCGAAGCAATGGGCAATTCGCTGTACGATCAGAAGGTACCGACGATCTGGGAGAGCAAGGCATATCCTTCGCTCAAACCGCTGGGGCCATGGGTCAAAGATTTACTCGAGCGGCTGGATTTCATTCAAAAGTGGATCGACCACGGCATTCCGGCTGTGTTTTGGATGTCCGGCTTTTTCTTTCCGCAGGGTTTCATGACGGGAACGATCCAGAACCATGCAAGAAAGTACAAACTGCCGATTGACTCGCTCTCATTCAAGTTTATCATGCTCACACAGGAAGTCCACGAGTTGGTCACGCGACCCGAAGACGGATGCTACACTTATGGTTTGTTCATTGAGGGAGCACGCTGGAACAAAGAAACCCAGGCGCTTGATGATCCGCTGCCGAGAGAGCTATTCGCGAAGATGCCCGTAATCCACCTGTACCCGCAGCCGAGCCGCGAACCTCCGAAGGGCGATATCTATCGCTGCCCCGTGTACAAAATCCTCACGCGCACGGGAACGCTGTCAACCACAGGCCACTCGACGAACTTTGTCATGTGGATCGAGATCCCGTCGCACAACAAGGTGATCTGGCGCAACTCGCTCGTGTCCGAGACGAACGCGCAAGTTCTTTTTTGCGACCAGGAGGACTGGATCAAGGCTGGCGTCGCGTGCTTCTGCTCATTGCGGTATTAAGACATGGTTAGGTGACTGACTGTGCTGTGGGGACGAGTGGATCATTGAATTTGGTCTCAATAAAATATAAAATACATGGACATATAGCTAGCTGCCTACCACTCTTGCTCGCGCAGCATGGGACAGAATATAATCACTGTTTTCTTAGAAGATGAAGGAAAACGCGTGAAGCCACGGCTTGAGCTGGTCCAATTGGTCCAGTGTGAGCGAAAACTCGCGGATAAGCAGCGCAAAGCCATTGAAGACGTGCTCCAAGATGTCCAACAGCGTGAGCGCGGCCGCCGCGTTGTTCGCGAGTGCGTGCTGCGGATTGAAAGCGATCGCGATCAACCCCATGAGCAGCAGCACGGCGAGCACAAAGCCCGGGGGATCGGTCACTGAGGCTACGCAAACGTACACAAACGACGAGACGGCACGGAACGAGAACCGCGTGGATGCGCTCGTGTTGTTGGTTGCTTGAACACTCGAAGTTGGTGCCTTGCGAGTCCACTGCTGTTTCTCCAGCGTGGCTGCACTGTGCGTTTCTAGTGGGTACAGATGCGCGATGAGATTCTTTAGCAAGATGTTCACTTGAAGCTCTTCGATGTCGCCGATGCCCGTTTCTTGGCGGCAAAGCGGACACACGTGGTGCGCACGCCTCCGACTCAAACTTTGCGGATTCTCCGAGTGCTGCGCTTCATCTGCGTCGCCAGCGGTGGTGTCACCAAAGAACAGCATGGGCTCATGCGCCACTGCAGCAGTACTCGGCGGCTCTGCAGTTGTCGGCTGGCTGTACTTCCACGCGGTCAAAATGCAACCGCGGTCGAAATTATGGCTGCATTCATGCAACGCGCATCGTGAGCATCATCATTCTACACAATGCGCAGGACGCAAACATCAAATACGTACCCGCATGGCAATGTGACTGGAAAGCACAGGATATCAAAGCAAATGGAGCAGCGTAGCTCTTTGCGGTTGATTTGCTGCACCGTATGATTATTTTTCGCTACGTGGTTCGTGTGTAAACAGCAGCAACACCGCATGTGCTCGTCCGAGAGGCTAGTGCCGGAATAGCGACGTAGCGGTTGAGAGAGCGGTAGTGCGCTGTTATTCTCACTCACGCTGCGGGTCTCGCTGCTCGCGCGCGCGGACGGCATTGCGGACGTCGAGCGCGACCTCGTCAACGGCGCCAGTACATCCATCCTATCGCGAGTTCTACAGATAGCGCGCCACTTTTTAGCGTCGACGATGACGTCGGATGGTTGACGAAATGCGCGACGGAAAATCGGAAATACCGGCGCAGCAGCAGTTGCAGAACACGAAGCGTTTCGCAGTTTGTACCAACGGCGAGATGGAGAGCAGCAGACCGCCGGCGGCGCGACGTGTGCGCAGATTGCGGCGGAGGGATAAACGCGCGAGGGAACGCGATCTCGTCTACGCGGCCGAGGTCTTCACGTGCGCTTCAATTCCGCAGCCAAAGAGAATTAAAAGAAGAAGAGAAACCGATTGCGACCTGAAATAACTGCTGTTGTAGAATGGAATTATGTAAATGTAGTTTATATGAAGGCTAAAACCCTGCCTAGATGGCTATTGTCAGTATCTGCGTGAACGGTAGCCATAAGTTTAAGTAGCCACTACAGTACGCTAATTTTTGACCCACTCTACGGCTGAAATAGTTCAAGTATGCTTATATAAAGGTTTTATGGTAATTCGAGATGGTCCGGTATCCGAGTTCGTATACGAGTGAGTACATACTCGTGCAGGGCAAGGAAACCGTTGACAACGAAACCCATGACAACCAGAAGAGCAGTGCGCTCGCTAGATGCATGGCTACTAGCAACTTGCCAGGAGGACTTGCTGCAGGTTGCACGGCCGGGACTACTGTAGCGTGGGAAGAAACACCGCGAGCACTACAACAGGCGGATCACTTTGGAGACACAAACGACGAGATGGCACGAAAAGAGAGCCTCATGGACGACTGTGAATAACTTTCTGCCTATTGGTACTGTTTGAGGCCACTGTGTTTGCATGATACAGAAAACACTCTTGATGCACATACCCTACAGGCATACAGAGGTGGACGAAAGACTAGGCCAAAATGCGGAAAGTGACAATTTGAATGAGAGGTCCTACGAATTACGCTAAACTGACACGTCACGTGAATAGAGTTATCTGATAGGAGGAACATATCTAAAACAGCAAGCTGCCACTTGTAAAATTGACAGAGTTACGACAAAACTGAGTTCTGGATGAAAGAGAATCGGTCCACAGTGTACTATTGCTCCAGTACTTGTAGCGCGATCTTCGCCGTCAATGCGACACTGCGCAACGGTTGAAAGTGTCACCTTCGTGCCTTTTGTCCATGGCTTGAAGTTGAAGGCGTGGAATAGCGCTCTATTAAATGTTTCACAGTAAGTGCAGGAATAAGCTGGGTTTTTCACCTCGCGTAGGAAACACCAGCATATATTTAATTTATATAGGGTAATAGTATGTAAGAGCACTTAGCTGATGTAAACAAACATGTTTTGTATAAATGATTTTAATGAAAAAAGGAATCAACTCATTTATACAGGTGTACAGAAACAAAGAAGAATATTGGCTCGTTCCACGCATGTTTTCGTGGGTGGCGTGCGTTATCGGTATCGGATTGGCTGCGAGAGTGTTGGTACCGCTGAATGAGTAGAGAACAAATTTGTTCTCTCTGTTCTTTCCGAGTCGCTTAACCTCCTCTAACACCCTTCAACACCCCTTTCATACATACAAAATCCAATATAGACTTAATCGGTGGGCGTTAGCGGAGGTTAGCGGGTGCGACACCCACATTCCCTTTGCCTTTCCTCCCCCCTTTTACCCTTTTACGAGAACTTCAACGCTCGCTATCTCGCTATCCTCATATCCGATCTTGCGCCGCCAGCCGCAAGCGAAGCCCCCAAGAGAAGAAGAATCCGCCCACCCCGCGCGCTCTCATCGACAGCCAAAAAATGCGCGTGTTCCAGACCTTCAGCCTGCTTGCCCTCGCGCTCATGGGCACGGCGTCGCTTACGCGCGCGAAGACCCCGCTCCAGTACGAGTCGGAGTTCGAGAACTGGATGAGCAAGCACAAGTTGACGTTCAGCAGTGCGCTCGAGTACGCGCGTCGACTGGAGAACTACATTGCGAACGACTTGTACATTTTGATGCACAACAAGGAGCACGAGTACACGGGCGTGACACTTGGCCACAACGAATACTCGCACTTGTCGCACGATGAGTTCAAGGCGCGTATGAATGGCTTTGATATGCCTGAAGGGTACTTGCAGAGCCGTCTTGCGAAGCGAAAGGAAGGCGTGCTTCGTGACGTCAAGCTGCCAGAGAATGTTGATTGGGTGGAGAAGGGTGCTGTGACTCCTGTGAAGAACCAAGGTCAATGCGGGTCGTGCTGGGCGTTCTCTACGACGGGCGCTGTGGAGGGTGCTGCTTTCGTGTCGGGTGGTAAATTGCCAAGCTTATCGGAGCAAGAACTCGTTGACTGCGACAACAATGGCGACATGGGCTGCAACGGTGGTTTGATGGACCACGCGTTTGAGTGGATTGAAGACAACGGTGGTATCTGCTCTGACACGGAGTACGAATACCATGCTCAGCAATCGACTTGCCGTACTTGCAAAGAAATCGTCAAGGTCACAGGCTTTCAAGATGTGAACCCTAACGACGAGCATGCATTGCAAGTTGCTGTTGCGCAGCAACCGGTCTCCGTCGCTATCGAAGCTGACCAACGCGCATTCCAATTCTACAAGTCTGGCGTCTTCAACTTGACGTGCGGTACTCAACTGGACCATGGTGTGCTTGCTGTTGGATACGGTACCGATAACGGGCAAAAGTTTTGGAAGGTGAAGAACTCGTGGGGAGCGTCCTGGGGCGAGCAAGGTTACATTCGTTTGGCGCGTGGGTTGAACGGTGCGTCTGGCCAGTGCGGTATCGCTTTAGCACCAAGTTACCCATTTGCGCAGTGGATCCAGGCTGATGACGATAAGACTACCAAGTTGACGAAGTCGATTCGTTCTGAGATCTCTTCCGATATTTTTTCTTCGGCGAAGATTTCACAGTGTGGCGACAAGGACAAGGCCATCATCTTGTTCGATGACCTTGAGATTGCACCAAAGAACCCAAAGCGTGGCAAGCCAATCACCTTCTCCGGCAAAGGCAACTCGAAGCATGATTTCAACAGTGCAAACTTTAAGCTGGTGGTGAAGCTTGCGGGTCAGCAGGTGTTTGGTCACCGTGGTAAACTTTGTGGCGAAACCCATGTGCCTCTGCCTCTTGGCCTTGGACACATTGATGTGCACGGATTCCAATGCCCAGTGAAGCAGGGCAAGCCGTCGGATATCAAGGTCGATGTGAACCTTCCTGTTATTGCTCCATCGGGCAACTATGAAATCGAGTTCACTAGCAGCGGCGACGACAGCACCGAGTCGCTCTTCTGCGTGAACGTTGGCCTTGAACTGAACAACGACGAAGACTTCAAGAAGGCGAGCGTGTACGACGTAATGGCGGAGATGTAAGAACCTTTTAAGTTCGTATTTGCATCGATGTTTTTGAATTTTCAGCCGCTGCCTTTGGTCCGATCGCACTCTTTGAGATCGTTGAAAGTACAGTCTCATGTGTCGCCATCGTAGCCCGTTTGGTTGCATTTCGTTTTCAGAATTGTTTGTTTTTGCATTTTTCATTGACGTCGACAAAATAAAATAAAAATAATATTGTATTGCATCAATTCGATTGCTTTGTAGAGAAAATTCTAGCAGCATACAATCGCAGTGCGGATGTATGGAATTAAGCCAGTATTTATGATTGTGGAAGGGATTCAAAGTGCAAGCGAACCAAGTACGATTGTTGAGGATCATCGCGCACAGACGTACGGAAACGAACACAGTGCGGTGCACTAATACTGTACATGAAGCTCATCAGTCAGTCAGCCACACACCCTTGTGCAACGTGGTGATTGTGGTCATCTTCTGCCATGGAAGCGGATGTAATGTGCAGCCATGTCAACAATAGCACCATTGTTGACACGCTCACATTCTGACTGGAAAAACCTCCCGAGGAAGATAACCACCAAGCGGAAGCAATACGACCGGTATCATGTAGCCAAGAGGCATCATCTGTGTGTGTGTGTGAATGCTCATTTCGGTGGCGCAGCGTCCACCGTCTTCATCGCGCCTTCTGTCATTGCGCATTGAAGTTGCATCTCAATCCTCATTCACACATGCGTACTTTAGGCCGTCCTCAGTAATCGCATAACCTTAGTTTGCGCATATCCTGCTGATTTGCATAGTATTCAAATGTGCAGAATACTCCTTCCATCTGGAGCAGGAGAACATCGAAAAAAAATCCTCAGTCACGTGTCGATCCCTCGAAGTGCAACCTTCCCGCAACCTCCATGCTCGGTCAAGTTGCTGCGGGAGAACCAACTTGCTCCATTCCGCAATCTGCACCCAAGCGCGCACTCGCACTTCAAAGTTCCAATCTCTCAGTCAAGATGGTGAAGGTGACCGAATTCAAGGTGGGCATGACCTGCGACGGCTGCTCCAGCGCCTGCACGCGCATCCTCACCAAGATCGACGGTGCGTAGCTCTCATTGTCGTTATGGTGTGTGTGTGTGCGTCTGCAAAGGTTGTTTTACCTCTGTTGCTTTCTCTATGGGATGTGCGGCAGGCGTGACGGATGTCAAGTGCGACGTTGAGAAGCAGCAAATCCTGGTCACGGGTGAAGCCGACGAGACCGTGATGCTCGAAGCGCTCCTCAAGTGGTCCAAGGCCAGCGGCAAGAGTGTCGAATTGGCGTAAGCGCATCGCTACGGACGTGTTTGTATTCCCGCTCGACTTTTTCGCTTTTACTCTCTCGTGCCGTTCGCATTGCCGAACACTTGAGAGAGCGTCCAAATCTGCGCTTGGTTGCACACACCAGGTAGTATTTTGAACGCAATGGATGGATTCTATTAAAAATTGTAAACGAACACAAAAAGCGCATCTATGCGAAATATATGGGAGCATGACCGTCCAAACGCGTTCGATATCGCATGTGCCTTCATTGGTCTTCTCGTCAACTTCCCTGTTTATTTATTAGCAATGACGTTTGAACGACAACTGCAGCTATGCATGTGGCCAACATCGCGTGGCCATGATGCCAGTCACGCATTTTCTAGAAAAGAAATGGTGGCTTCCTCGCTGCGGTTATTATTTTCATCTAATTCACGGCCGTTTCTTCCGCGCTCCTCGATGAAACGTCACCCGCAATGCAGCTCTACCTGGTATTAACCCTCCCACATCATGAGGCGCTAGCTGCGACGTCTACCTTCTCGGTACAGCAACATGGCACATCCACGCAGCTGCCGTCAAAGAGCAGCAGCAGCAACAATACTCCAGAGGCTGCACGTTCGCCTCCTCACTCTCGTATACATTGGTGCCGTCGTGCTCACTCCTCATGTCCTTCGCGCCCAGACGATCAACGAAGTCGGGTATCCCGACCCGCGCTACTCAAAGACCAAGGCGCTGACCAGGTTCTCGTGCACGGGTGGGCCCTCCAACTGCCCCGATGGCGGCGAGTACGCCGCGGCCGGCGGGAACCTCACGATCACGATCATCGAAATGCGCAACCTGCCGAACCTCGACGGCTTTGGCAAAGCAGGTTTACTCACGGACGCGTACATTGAAGCGAGCATCGGCGACAACGTGCGCCGCTCGGCCGTGATCTCGAACTCGCTCGATCCGCAGTGGCCACCATGCAAAAACAACGGCTGCACGGGCGAGAACGACAAGATGCGTGACTTGAACTTTGGCTTCCGACCCGCAGGCACCGAGATCACGATCAAAGTGTACGACGAGGACTCAGGCTTTGAGTTTGGCGACGATCTCATCGCCCAAGTCACCGTCAACTCGATCTACTGCTCCGGGTTCACTGCGATATCACAGCAGACCATCAGTGCGGACGACTCAAAATGGAAAATGCCCCAGCAGCCCTTGTGCGTGGAGGAAATCTGGATCCCGCTCACGGCCGATGGCGAGTGCACGTCGAGCAATGGCATCTTCACCAGCACCACGACGCCGTGCATGCGGCTGCGCATGACTGCGCTGCCGTTCCAAGTGCGCGTCGAGCAAGTGTTTCTTTCCGGGTCCGTGGCCGTGTCGGGAGGCATGGGCGGGTACTTCCCCAACGAGGACTCGTGGCTCTATGGTCGCGTCTACTCGGCGTCCGACACGCGCATGCTGAGCTACTTTCGCATGGATCGATCGAAAGGTGGGCTCCTCGTACGTTCCGACTCTGCGAGCAACAACAACAAAGGCAACGCCGCACTCATTCCCAAGTACGGCTACACTCCGTACGCGCAGTTCACGATCAACTTTGACGCCGAGGTGTTCGTGTTCCGTCGCGTCGACGACGCAGCGTCTGCGCCCGAATGGCTCAACACCACGTTTGGATGGGCAGACACGCGCGAGTACGCCCAATTGATGGACGTTGTGGGCGATTTCAAAGCCGTGGCGCAGAACTTCTCGGCGCATACGGTCAACGAGTATGGCGATGCGTTCCAGCACGGTATCATTACGGGCATGAACTTGAACCAAGCGTTCCTGGATAAAACGCTGAGCATGTACTTTATCATCGCGTCGCCGCATGAATCGTTTGATGTCGTGCCCGCGACGTACTCGAAGGAGTTTAGTCGTGGCGTGTTTGTCAAACTCGCGGCACAATTTCTCCCCAACTTCACGTTTCTCGCGATCTTGGTGCTGCGCTACTTGAAGCGAATGAACTGGCGCATTGAGCGCGTGCACTCGTTTCTCGCGGAGAAAGTGGTTGAGAAGGACAAACCAGCGACATTGTCGACTTCAAAGGCAGAAGCAAGCTTGAAACTTGATATCAAGGGAGCCGCTGCCAATTCCAGCGCGAAGAAAAGCAACGTGGCAATCGCAGGGGCTGGCAAGAAGAAGAAAAAAGACATCGTGGCGCTCCTCTTCCTCTGCTACAATGAGAGTCCGCAGAACCTCGAATTCCGACGCAATTTGTTCTACGCAACTTTGGCGCTCAGCACTATCTTCGTGAGCCCTGTGCTGATCCTGATCACTTGGGGGGTGACTTCGATTCTCTTGGTGGCACCACCTGCCGTCGGCTTTGCGCTCATCTTTCTCGGGGTCGGTGCGCTTTGCACGATGTACGGCCTCGTACGCTGGATCAAGCTCGGCTGGCGCATGACCGACATCATCTTGCGCTTGTTTGCGCTCGCCTTCTTGTTTGCGTTCGTGTTTCTCTTTTCGGCCACGTTTGCCGATCCGAAAGTGTTTATCGGCGGCGAAGACCTTGATTTTTTCTCGCTCAGCTCCATTTTCCTCACGCTCAACATGATGCCCATGATCTGGATCGCGTTCACGAACGACTCGAAGATCACGAAATCGCTTTCCCAGATTGTCTCAGCCGTCAGCGCAACGAAAAAGGTGAACATGCTCAAAACCAAGTTCAAGAACCTCGGAACGCTTGGACTCAAGCTCGCTACTGCAAAGGGCCAACAGCAGCAGGAATCTGCTGCGGAGCAACAAAAGCAATCGCTCAAACGGAGTCGCAAGGAATCCGTCTTCGCGCCGCTCATGGGCGATCACTATACCGTCGAGCAGTCGATCCCAGGCTTCAACCGTGCCGATATCCTCAACAACGCATTCGTCACATCCGCAGAGACCCGACGAGCGGGCAATCGAAGATACTATGGCGGCTCGATTGGGATTCTTGTGATTTACTGCATTGTCGCGAGCGTGCGGTCGGCCTACCCCACGCAAGCAATGGGCATCGCGATCACGGTCATGCTTGTCGATTTGTGCATCTACATGCTCAGCCGCGGCTTCCTGTCCTGGTCGGCCGGGTACATCGTGTTCCTCATGAGCTGCGTGCGCGTGTGCCTTGCGGCAACCTCTGGCGAGTACTGGATCCTCGGCCACGCGTTCCTCTACATGGTGTTTGGCACTGCGCTCTGCATCGAGATCATCGGCAAGAATCTTCCACGGATGAACAAACAAGAGGCCGGCGGCGTCACTTTTTTCGGCCACGACCAAATGCAATGGCGCCATTTCGATATGTCGACGACGCCGGAATTCGTGCTCGGGTTTCTCTCATTCTTTTACATTTTCCTGCTCTTGGCTGTTGCGTTTGGCACCGAGGCAAACGACACGATCCGCGTACCTGTGGCGGGCCAAAAATGGCCCTTGTGGATCTTTGGCGTGCTCGCGTTCATCGTGGTGCTCTTTGTGGGACTATCACTTGCGACGTCGCGTGCATTTTTTCTCCAAAAGGAGCAACTTTTGTCTGAATACGCAACAAAAGTGTACCTCTTTGTGCGTGCTTTCAAGCTGCCGTTCATGCTCGCAGCCGCGTCCGAAGTGCTCGTGATCTGCTCGGGGATGTTTGTGTATGCGTCCACGCAATCGAGCTTCATCTTGGTGACGTCGATCTTTGGGCCGCTGATCCTCATGCTATCGCTTGCCGTGTACGCGCAGTGGCGCAAAAACGACTATCGTCTCGTGATTTGGCCTCCAGAAGACGATGAAGAAGACATTCTGGACGAAGACGAAGACTTTGATGCTGAAGACGCCCTCGAGAAAGAAGCCGAAATCATGCGCGAGACCTTCGTATTGCCGCCACTCAAAGGAAAAGGCAATACGAGCATCTACGACAGCGCCGATGAGACCTTCAAGATGCCTTCGCTTCCGCCAAAGAACGTCTTGCAAGGTAAATTCGCCCCAGGAACGAAACCAATGGAGATCAAGGGCCCTGCTACAATGGCAAACAAACTGGGAAGCACCCCAGCCTTTGGAAAATCAATGTTGCATTCACGGAAGCAGACTCAGTCGAAGGAGGCACTCAACGAAGAGCTTCCTTCTCAGCCATCGAACTCGTCCGGTGGGGGAGACCTGACGGTTATACTTGGTGGAGGTCCGACAGAAGCGAACGCAGGCGCACCTAACGCTCCGCTGGCTATGAAGAAGGCACCCACACGACGATTTGGACTCTTGCGAGATCTGCTGGCGAGGAGAATCGGGCTACGCACACTGCTCTCTAAGCAAGCGCGGCGGAAATATAAAGAAGTTGGCAACTTGTCACCCTCCAACTCAGCAGGATCGCCTCGCGGAGGCTCCTCGGAACCGCTCTTGAATTCTCCGACGTCGTCCTCGAGACGACAGTCGTCCGCTATTAACAAAGAGTCCGACGTTGATTTTGCGGTAATGTCGCTCTACGATGCGTACCGACAGGGGTTCTTGCTCCCGAGCGACTACGTCACACTCGGATGTTTTGCTGCACTCTTGGGACTTTTGTTTCTCTACGGCGCCATCATATCGTTCACGGAAAAACCTGGATGGCTTGGACATCTTCTTTGGGTCGCTGGCTACGTGGTGCTTTTCTCGCTGTTCCCGACCATCAAGTATTTCAAGATCGCGTCCGTAAAGGCCGACATGAAGTACGCGTTTGGCGCGAGCTACTTGCTCGCGTGGATCACAGGTTTCATTATCTTCTTCCACGTCATGAAACAGAACGTGAACGAGATCGAAGCGCTGATCATCTTGTCGATTCTCGTGTTTTATCCGATTTTCCTGCTCTTCATCGTCACATTACTGAAATGGAAAGACGAGGATTATGAGATCACGCGACCTATCAAGCGCATTTTCGGGTTTTGCATGGCCGCGATCTCGTTGTGGATTTTCGAGATGTATATCTTTGCGGGCGTGGTGTTTGGTGTCGTGCTCACGTTCCTGCTCTTACTCTTCCTGTTTATCACGTACTTCCTCGTGAAATGGGTGGAAAATGACATGTACCTGTCTCCGATGTATCAGCGTCGCGCGAATCTCATTATCGTTGGCTCGACCATAATCGCGATTGGTATCGGGTTGTTTGTTGGTTTGAACTTCTTCTACTGCCTGTCGATTGTGTTCATCGTGCTCATTCTCAAGTATGCTGCGCACTTTGCCGCGAGCTGGTTTGTCGCGAAGGACGAAGTGTCGATTTTCTACTCGCCGTATTTGTTCCCAGTGTTTTCGTACAACGCGTACACAAACAATGTCGTGGACGAGAACCAAAGCATCAAGTACCTCTATCTGATTTTCTTTCTTTGCTTCTCGTGGGGTGTGAGCGGCGTCATGTTCTTCGACCCATTGGGCTTCGGTGTCGGGCTCTGTAGCCTCGTTCTCTTGGTGTTTGCGGGTGTGACTGCACACTTGTGTGCCGTCACCCCTGTGAAAATGGGCATCGCGTCCAAGTACGTGAACGAAATGATCTTGAAAGACGCTAGTACAGCTGCGAAGGACGTCTCGGAAAAGCGACGAAAACCGTTCACCCTCGAAAGCACCGAGTTCATTGAGCTGGAGAAGCGCGAGCGAAAAGTAGAGCTCGAGTTCCAAGCGATTGCGTACGGAGGTGGCGCGTTTGCAAAGAAGAAAAACCCGTTTGACAAAGCGAAGCAAGGTGATGTTCCGAGTAGTGCCAACGAAGACGAGCCTGAACCTACATCACGGCGCTCTGGGGGTGATATCGCGATGGAAATCGAAGCTCTGGAGCGTAGTTGTCACGTACAGATCGTCGGCGGCCTCGAAGTGGCGCTACCTGATGGGTTGCTGACGATCAAAGACATTCTGTATGAGATACTCCAACTGGCGACCGGTCCCTTTGGCTTTCTCTACTTTTTCACGCTACCGTGGCGCTTGATCCAGTTCTTAAGATGGAAATATCTTCCAGCTAGATGGTCGCGATCGTCACGCTCACAACCTCTCCAGGATCAGCTGGACTTGGTGGAAAAGGGGGACCTTGCATATCTGAAATCGTCTATAGGAGAACCTTCGGATCTTGTCGGCATCTTAATGGAGCTTCCAGTGCTCGACGAAGAGTTAGATCGCGAGTTTTTCGAAGAGACACGATGCATTATCCATTTCCAGTTGCTGATGCTGAATGCTGCTGATGCACGGCTGAGCCGAGAAAAGATCTTGTTTCAGAAATTCCTTCGAGAGAATCGGTTCAAGCTCATGTCGAATGGCATTAATCCTCCTGCCAACATTTTCAAGACTAGCTCGTTTGCCTCGATCGACATCCCGCTTGTTGCAGTGTGGCTGATCTCGCTAACGCCGGAAGAACGCACTCGTTTCCATGCATTAAAAGCCGCATTCAATAAAGAAATGGAGCGCGTAGATGCGATCATTGACGCCGAGGACAGTCAATCGAGACTCGCCCAAAATGAACTCCGCGAGTACTGGAAATCCCACGAAGAAGCACAGTGCCGACGCCGCATGCAGGAGTTCCACGCGCGTCGCATGCGTCGAGCAGCCGAAGGCATTTTACCCGAAGAGCTTGCCAACCAAGACGAAACCATTCTAAATGCTCAAGAGGCGATCATGGAGATCGAATCCGGGTACTCGTGCACACCTGGAGAATTTGGACGTGCGCTGCAGTTTGTGGACCGCGAATTCCCGCCAGATCAGACGTCGATCGCGAGTTGCACCCACGAATCTGACGTCGTTGGTTGGAAAGTATCCACGGCGATCAACGTCGTCGCTGGTCTCTTTGACGGTGGAACGGACCCGGACGATGTCATGGTTGGGAAACTGAACGATTCGTGGCTTCTCAGTGCGATCAGTATCATCGCTGCATCGGGTGGCATCGATGATGGTAAAGTTGATGCGCTGATCGACAACATGTTTGTGACAAAGCAAACCTCTCTCACGGGTGCCTATGCGGTGCGAATCTTCAAGAACTGCCAGTGGGAGACTGTGATCGTCGATGATCATTTCCCTGTGCTCGCAGATTCCTTCAAGACGACAGAATGCGCTGGTGCTGCATTCGCGCACAGCAAGAACTTCGAAGAACTCTGGGTACCACTACTGGAAAAGGCGTTTGCGAAGTACTACGGAGGATACGCGTCGTTAGAGCGTGGGTACGTCCACCATGCGCTCAAAGACCTCACCGGGTACGATTCCGAAGAGATCTTCCTTGCCCAGGCATCGCGCGGAAGTCTCAAGCGTACCCTGTGGAACCAGCTCTTGATCTACAAGGCCAACAAATTTCTCATGGGTGCAGGCACGATCATGGGCGAGAATGCTGACACCGAGATTCTCGACACTGGACTTGTGTTTGGCGCGTGCTACGTGATCTACGACGTGCGCGAGATAGACGGCTACCAGCTACTACTGCTTCGAAACCCCCCTGGAGATCATGACGAATGGAAGGGCGACTGGAGTGATTGTTCTCATCTCTGGACGCGGCGGCTGAAAAAACTGCTGAAGTGGAACCCGGACAGCGACGACAACACTTTCTGGATGAACTTCGACGATTTCTGCCACGCATTTCGTAGTCTGTACATTTGCCGATACTACGATCCTGTAAAGTGGCCAATTCAAGTCGTCAATGGAGCCTGGCATGGGGACACCGCTTGCGGCTTGCCAACGCGGCACAACCCAGACTGTACACTTGAATGCAATCCGCAGTACTCACTCTCGATCTCTCGCCCGACAGAATTCATGGTCACAATCACCCAAGTCGACCCGAAAGGACTAGCACCCGTGACAGTGCTGCCCATCGCCGTATATATCGTGGCACAGGGGAAACAAAAAGATCGCGCGAGTCGAGTCAAAGCCTTGACGCGCGAGAATGTTGTCGCCCACAGCGGCGAGCCTGTTCGTCAACGAGAAATTCAGATCCACTGTGAGCTGGAAGCGAGAACGTACACGATCCTTGTGGTCGCTTACAAGAAAGGGATGGAGGGTCCGTTCAAGCTCAAAGTGCAGAGCAATTACCCAGTCGTGCTTGAACAACTATGGCCTGCCGTCTGGAAAGATCCGTCGAAAGCCACAATAGCCGAGAAAATGGCTTCCAAGATGAAAGAGACTGTTGCCGAATCGTCCGCCATGACAAAGATCCTAGAGAAAAAGAACGAATTGGTTAGTAAGATTGCAGCGGGCGCTGCTGTCATGGACAACGCGCTCCGCGATGACGAGACCATTCTCAAGGAAGAGCTAGCAAAGCAGCAACGCGAGGAAGCCGAGACCGCGGCAGCTGCGCAGACAAAATCTACCAAGAAAGCAGACGTACCGAAGCACGTGTGGATTGAGCAATGGGACGAAAATGCTGGGAAACCATTCTACTTCAACAAGCAAACGGGCTTGTCATCATGGGAAAAGCCACCAGACTTTTGAATATCGATATCGTTTGAGCACTGCCTTATTTTGGAGCGGATACTGAGTAACTACTGTAAACAACGTGAGTTTACTGACCTGTACATTGAATTAGTTATTACAATTTAATCGAAAATATACGATACCTTATAGCATGACGAACGCTGCAGACTCAATAATTCTCTTTTTCTTCTTTTGGTGACGCAACACGATCGGAGCGCCTCTAGCCTGGCCACGTGAACGAAGACGGGAACACGTGTGCGCGTAAGACATCACTGGAAAACTGGCCGATGAAGATCAGTGTCATGGTCGCAAACGCGACAATCACTAGATGCCAATGTGAAAACACTTCGACCGTTGACAACGTCTCTGCGGCCACGAAACTGAACGGGTCGGTCTGAATTTTCTCATAGATTGCGACAGGGACATCAATGCGCTCGATAACTGCATGGGCGTTGCGCTCAACAAAAATACCGAGGTGCGTCTTGCGTGTGACAACAGACAAAGCAAAAAATAAAAGTTAGACACCCACTTAAAACGTAAACCTTGTTCAAACATTTCGTTACCTTGTCTGGCATGTGACGAAACACTTCAAACGCAGTGTCACCAGGCTGGAAAGAAATCCGACGTTTGGCAACTTCTTCCTTGTCCAACGGACTCAGGTTTTGCTTCCGAATCCAATTTGCATTGAGGTAAACCCACTTGATGGCGCGACTGATTCCCGTGCCAGATGAAAGGACCTGGGCTGGATCTCTGAAGGTTTCCAAGAAAACAAGCAATGGGTCAGACGCCAGTCCTTTTGATGTTCACACAGGAAATTAATACCAAGAACAGTACAAATAACAACGCACCTTGCTGCGACAATTTTAGGCAGTATGAGCGTGATGGCCTCATAAATCAACGATCTCGCTTGGCTACGCATGCGATAGTTGGAGTTATGAGCCCGGGAGCGTTCTTGGTGCAAGTTACGGTCCCGGAGTTTCCGCCTCAGGCTCGCATGCAGCCAAAACCGGGCAGACTCGGCTTTGATCATTCCGTTGACTTTGTGGCATGTCGCACGCGCCACAAGAAGATCTTCGGGGGCAAGAAAATGTGCAACTTCAAACTGCACCTCGTATGGGAGGTTCAGGAATGCACACTCTTTTTGAGTACTGCACACATTAAGACAGAAGGACAGGACGCTGTTAGCCAAAGAAGCAAGCAAATCAACGCATTGTAAAGTATACTCACTCCAGTGCCAGCCTCGCCGAAACGCCTTGAATTAAGCGATGCTTGACCTCGGCGATGTATTCCATGGCAAGTTCTCCACAGACGCACACCATAATCCCCGTAAACGTTCCAAACTGGATCGCGATGAGCAAGTCGCCCGGCCAAAAGCACACGTATGAGCCATACCACGCGAAAACGCACGACAATACTTCGGTCCATGATCGCAATGCGTGGTCGATGAAGTTGTCTTTGAAAAACAGAATGCGCTCCTGGATAATCATACCGATCTTTCGAGTTGGGTCCCAGATCACAAGCATGTCTCCGAGCAGCGCAAATATAACTCCACTGGTCGTGGCGAGAACAAATGCCACTTCAATATTTCGTCTATGCGTGTAGATGATGTTGAACGCGACAGTACCGACGAGGCCAAGCATACACATAACTGGTAGTGGCAGGATCTGTGACTTCTCAAGATCAGCATCTAAAGAGGAACAAGAATAATTAGTGGGTCAGCAAACTCATCAGGTATATCAACAGAGCTGTTAATTAAACGTACCACTCTTTGGTCGCGCGCGGGCATGGCTGCGAACTTGTTCTCCAATCAAAGTGACCAGCATTCCCGATAGCGTCCCAACTTGAACAGCAACAAAGAAGTCGCAGTAGATTGCGTAGGTTCCGTAAATGACACCGAGAAAGCACCCAAACTCCACGAAAGAGCGCACAGGATAGTTCGTCCAATTCCGCTTCACATGGATCACTCGGTCTTGAAGAATGATTCCGACCCAGCGCGTTGGCTTGTACATCACAAGCAGGTCAGCAATGCACAAAAACACGATACCAGCGATTGTGGCAAGTACCACTGTGACTTCTAAGCTGCGCATGTTCTCAAAGATCCACTGAAAGGTACCCGATCCAATGTAGGCAAAGAGTAGCATGACAGGAAGTGCGCGCGGACGATCACTGCATTTCGTGCCTGAGTTACATTCTTCGTCCACTTTTTCCAAAATGATATCTTCGTCTTCTTCCACAAGTAGCTCACTTCGCCAAGGAATCAATTTCGCACGGTTACGGCGAAAATATTCCCCTGACAGGGTCACTGCGATTCCTGAAAATGTGCCCAGCTGCAGTGCAAGCAGCAAATCGTTGTAGAGTGCAAAAGATCCATAGACTACTCCAAACCACGTGAAGACTTCCAAAAACGATCGTAGAGGTTCTTTCTGCCAGTTGTCTTTCGCACACGTCACTCGTTCTTGAAGTAGCTGACCGATCTTTCTCGTTGGCTCCCACAGCAAGAATAGTTCACTTGATGCAAGAAAAACCACGCCAGACAAGGACGCCAGGCAGAATGTTGCTTCCAGGCTGTCAATATTGTGATAAATCCAGAACATCGCCATCATGGAGATATACGAAAAGAGAACCAAGAAGAATACCACCGAACATGTCGCTGTTAGACGCATCCGGACGCTGTTGCCCACAGTGAGCTGGAGACGAGTGCACAACCAATGGCTTCCAAACGATATCACAATTCCAGACAGTGCTGCCAGAGTCAACGAGCTGAACACTGTGGACGTGGCGGTAAACGTTCCGAGAAGCACACCGACAAACACCGTGGCCTCAATGAATGTTTGCAACGGGAAAAACATCCACTTGTTCTTGGCATGCTGGAATCCGGTGCGAAGTAGCACCTCTGGGTGTAGTTCTTGCTTCACGGCACTGGTCAAATATCCGAAGCCAGCTGAGACGACGACGTTTCCCGCAGAAAATTGAGACAGCGACAGCTCGAATCTGTTTTGCTTCACAAGAATGAACAATGTCGAGCAAACGTCCAAGCACGACACCACGACCATCGATATAAACGTCCACTTCGTCCGTTTATACAAGTAGGGGTAGTGAAACTTAATATACTGCAGCAGCTTCCTTGACAACGAGAACAAAATCTCCGGAACAGGTTCACACTCCGTCGCCGACACAATACGCCCGGTCGGGCTGCTCCTCGCCTTTGCCGCTATCACTGCTTTCTGGACTGCAGCTTTTTGGATGTCATTCCAGCACTCGCGTGAAAAACTGATGGAAAACCAAGACAGATACCAGGAAAACAGGATGCCTGGTAATCCATGGCACACTTTGCACGCGATTAACGTCGTCCCAAGGATACACAGTTTGCCGACAAGAAACTTGGCACGCTCGTTGAATTTGGACACGACGATGTTGAAATCCGTGAGCGCAATCACCGTCAAAGCAATGGCCGAGATCACGATGAACCACAAAAAAGCCACCGACATCGTCGACGGAACGCTAAGCATCATCATCATAGCCGAGTACACTTGCACACAGAAGAACATCATCATCACAACCGCTGGGGCCAACTTGATCCAGTGGTCAGCTCGGATTTCATCTTGAGCTCCGGCGGCAGCGAAGAGCGACTTTCGAGAGTAAACGTACTCCTCGCTCAATATCAGTGCGACGCCACTAAAAGTCCCCACTTGCAACGACCACACGACTTCATCTGACATCTTGTAGGATAAAACGGTGATGCCGAAAGTCACCGTAACCTCCACCAACGATCTCAATGTGTGCTCTCCCCAATTTTTGCGTCCATCGGCAATTCTTGCTTGTAGAATCAGCCCTGCTGTTCTTGTCGGTTGGTACAGCATGAGCAATTCACTGGCAACAATCAGCGAGACACCAACTAGCGTAATCAAAAAGTAGTTTATCACCAAATCTTCAATGGTCTGGAAATCGGTCACTTCGCCACTTAAATATCGATGCAGGATTCGCCCACTCCCCGTGATCAAATAGCCGACACACGCGTACGAGAACACAGCCTTAAGCCAGGACACTCCTTCTGGGGTTGCATCTTGTTGTTGACGATGCATCCGTGCCTCAAGAATGCGCAAATATGCTGCGACGAAATCACTAAATACTGCCAATCCCATCGCGAACAGTGCCCCGCCGCCGATAGAAAGCAAGCCACTGTGGAAAATCGTGTACGAGTACCAAACGGAAGCCATCCACGAACAAATCTCTAGGAAAAATCTCGGTCTTTCTCGGTCCCACGACAATGGATTCGACCGATCCAGTAAAAGTTCGCCGAATTCCATCGTACTCGCACACGCCGCAAGGAAATAACAAAGCAATAAATAAGACGTTCCTGCACTTGCGACCAGTAGAATACCGCCGACAAACTGGCCCACACGAAGCGGGAGCTGGAACAGCAGTGCAAACTGAGACGCCGCCATCGCAAACATCGCGATCCCAACCATTGTGTGCGATCTCGCCTTCAAGTGATACTGGCATTGGTGATGGGTCGACATTCGACTCGATCCGCGGCGAGTCCGCGCTGCAATCCACCGCGACGGCCGCGATCCTTCCTGTTCACATCGACACAGTGGCTTGATCTTGGAGACAGCAAGCAGCACTTCGCCGAGCTCATTCGAGTGCGGCACAAACGCGCTCGCTATCGTTTCATGGCGTCGCAATTCTTCCGCCGATCGCTCTTCTCGATTGCTGTACACATCATCTTCACGCCGTGACAGCGCGTATTTTCTCATCGCATCTTGCATCTTGTGGGCTGTTGTGGTGTCTACTTAACAAATAACGTCCGCGCCAAAAAAATCGATCGACGGAGTGGGTGGTAATGTCGCACTCACACGTGTGGCTTGCGCTGCAGTCTTCTTCTCGTTAACGCGCGCACCTCTCTTCACTCTTGACTGCCGCCCTGATCAATGCGCCCGCCGCACTCGTTCGGGTCCCACACTCGCGCCGGATGGGGCTTTTTGCGGAATGGCAGTGCTGAGTTCGTCCTTCCTTAGTGTGACAAGAAGGGCGGCAGCGCGTTTTTCATTACCCATAACAAAACTGAAAAGCCCTTATTAGAACCTGATTTAGCGAGGTTTGAGTAATAGCAATATAGGCGCAGAAACGAAGGTTGAAGCCGTCTAAGTGAAGTTTGAACCCGGTTTATTTTGTGAAACGAGCGGACCCTGCGACACATTTCAGAACCTAAAGTCAACACAAGCAGGGAGTTAGTATAATATTATAGAGTATACGAAGTTACGGGAATGCTGGCATCTGCAGACCAAGTAGTAATATGAGTTGAATTGATTACTAAATTATAGAGACAAGCCAGCCAATCTTGTTAAATCGACAGAAACGTGTGGAAGTCGACGCCCTTCTCAGCATCCGACTTTGGACGGACGACAACAAAAGAAAATGGAAGGTGCATGTTCCGAAAAGCATGCCATTTTGTGCGGAAAGCGAAGTCGAAGGTGAAAACTCGCTGCTCGCTCATGAAGCACCGACTGGGGAAGCAAATGCTAGAGATACCAGCGTCAACAACAACCACAGCCATTCGCTCGCGTTCGCATTGTGAGAAAAGCTGCGAGTGTGCTTGCATTTTGCATAATCAGACCCCAACACAAGCGCTTGTTTACAGCATTGGTTAGGATCACATCATCACTGCGCAGACGTTCATTAAGGGGCAATTTGACAGAGAAAGTACGGAAAACCATTTATTTAGAGCATACTAATGCTAACAGGATGTTTCCACACGTTTGTTGAGCTTTTCAATAGAATGAACTTTAGGGCAGGATAGTCACTACATACTGCAGTAGTTCAAAGAGGTATTGCGGCTGCCTTTATGGCTGCAGCGTGTCTCTGAAAGTATTTCCATACCAATCTCACATTTCTTTTTATCACTACTTTATTGAATACTGTAACAGATCGTTACTTTTCAAACTCGAACTCGACGATAAAACTCCTCACTCTTTAAAGGGTTAGCTCCAAGCAACCACCCCTTTTGAAAATACCCGTTCATGATCTCACGTCCGACAATCCGCCATTCGAACTCGAGCACTTGGTGGAACCAGTTGCGCGAGGTCTTATTATACGTCCCACTCCCGAGTTTGCTGAGTCGTTGAGACTCATCATTGGCCGATTCGACCCCGTTAGATTGACGAGATAGTCATGTCAGGCGGCGGTCGCTGGTCGACTGCGCACAGTACATCGAGATACGCTACAACACGGCATCCAGCGCGAGCGACTCGGTTACAGCAGAAGTAGATACAGTTATTATATGTTGCAGTGTTTCTTTGTTTCGCGTGACGAAATGCCTCTCTTTGTATTGCGCTACGTCTCTTCTGGTCGAACAGACGTCACAAAAGGAAGCAGCATGCCACTAATTCATACGCTCTTCTATTCAAAGAAGTACAGTACAATAAAACCTTATCCGAAAACGAGGTTTTGTTCAAGTGGCAAGTTTCCCCTCTTCAAAGTGATATCAACCACCCCGCGCGCGCATTCGGCTTCTTGTTTGTATCGGATCGGCAGGATGGACGCCCAACGCGCGCTGCTGGACGAGCTCATGGGGCGCAACCGCGACGGCGACAAGCCCGAGGAGGACATCTCGGACTTCCGCCACAGCCGCGTCTGCAAGCGCTTCCTGTGCGGCCTCTGCCCGCACGACCTCTTTCAAAACACCAAGATGGATCTGGGTGAGTGCGAGCAGCTGCACCTTCCGAAAATGCGGATTCAGTACGAAAAGGAGAAAATGGAGCACCCAACGAAAGATTTCGGGTACGAGCAGGAACTCGAGCGCGATCTGGTCAAATTCATCTCGGAAGTCGAAAAGAAGATCCAACGCGCGCAGCGGCGATTAGAGGAGCAGGATGGCGCGAAAGCCCCGTCGCTCATGGATTTTGAAAACTGCAAAGAAGTGCTCGAGATCACGGCGGAGATCCAGGAAGTCATGCAAAAGGCCGAAGAAGCAGGTGGGCTTTGCTGGTGTTATACGTGGACGCGTCAATACTGAATGTATGTTGCTTGCTGCTCTGAGTTGTACTTCTGTGCTGACATATTTAATGGGACGTGATAGGTAACGAAGGCGAAGTGGACCTGTCGATGGAGTTGATGAACCAAGTTGAAGAGCTTAAGCAAAAGAAGGCGACGGCGCAGGCGAATGCGATGCTCAACGCGTTTAAATCCGAAGCAGCTGCCGCAACTGCAGGTGATGCGGGAAACACAGCAGTTAATGGTGCTGCTGCCAATGATGCTGATGGTGATGCAACAACAAACGACAATGACAACACTGAGAAAACGCTAGCGGAGGTATTGCCTGGAAACCCACTGGCAAGTACGAATGTGAATCAGAAGTTGCGCGTGTGTGATGTATGCGGCGCATTCTTGAGCATCTTCGATAGCGATCGCCGCCTGGCGGATCATTTCGGTGGCAAATTGCACTTGGGGTACCTTCAAATTCGCAAGAAGATTGAAGAAATCGCGGATGCACGACGAGAGCGTCGTCGACAGCGCAATGGCGTTGCAGACGAACTTGATGCGGCCAAAAATGCCAAAACAGATAAAACCGAGAAGAAAGAGGATCCAAGCGGCCCAAGACGCCGAGAGCGCGAATCTCGATCTAGGTCGCGATCAAGAACTCGGTACGTCTTTTGTTGTGTTAGTAATTAAAAGGTGCTTCTTCTTACTTGTGATTCTTTGTAGTCGTGACGACAGGTCGCATCGTTCAAGCAGACGCGCTCGTGACCGCAGTAGAAATCGCAGTCGTGATCGCCGCAGTGATCGAGATCGTCACAGAAGTAGCCGACGCAGCCGTCGCCGCTCGCGTAGCCGCAGCCCGAGCAGAAGTCCCAGTCGCAGCAGAAGCCGAAGTCGCCGAAGACGCCGCTAAACGCCAAGACGTCGACGAGTCCTGCCAAAAAAGTACCTAGTACCTGCATATATTTCTTTTTTACTCTTTGGCTTTCGACATGCATAAATTTACTCCAGGATTCGATGACAGGGGAAGTCAGTGGATGGTGACAACGTATGTGGCGAGCGCAGGGAGGACTGTCATATTGCGGAAATCCTTTTCTGCAGTAAAAGGCGTTGCTTCCTCGCCACGAAGCGGGTATGTTTTGTCTTCTCTCTACTCAGTATAAAATGCTTGGGTTTTCTTTTTTGTCTACTTGTTGGTTTATGTTGGCTTAAATGGAGGGATCGCGGGTTGCCGCTCTCCGCGGTTTTAATTCATCGATCCAGCTTATCAAGAAGCAGTGTCATGACGCCAAAGGAACGCTTTTATTTGCAGGTATATTTGGTGATGGATCGTCGTGAGTAAAGATGGAATGAGCGGAACTGATTTCCGTCATCATGGGTTAAATATGGTCGTCACTATGGCGCTATCATGCAGACACAGCACTGCGCAGTCGCCTCCCACCCGACATTGCTATGGAGTCGACAAGCCGGATCAATAGCAGCATATTTTTCACGTGGATCGGATCAAGGTCATCATCAGGTGTGTCGCAAAAAATCGTTTTGAAAAACGTCAGGATGATGTTGGAGATATCTGTCAGCACGATTTCCTTTACCGTAGTGTCGAATACGCTATTGCGAGCTGTTTGATCTTCGTCTTTAGATGCATCCCACGCAGCTTGCAGCCGCTCGAATGTTGGCAGATTGCGGTCGACAAAAGAAGCGCCGTGCATTTTAAGAACCAAATTACGATTGGTCACATCAACGCTACGTGATGGATCGTGCGACGATCCTGCGGATGAACGCTTCCCAATTCGTTGGAGCAGAGAGTCTCTGTGTGCGATCGCCGCCTACTCATTACAAGTCACAGCACATCCACGAATGCGTGATGGCATAGATATTCAGTGATAGTAGCACGATGCACAGAGATCATGTTGGAGGTATTTGCACTTACAGGAGAAAGGCTTGGTGGTGGAGGTGCTCTCTCGATAAGCGCCTTCGCTTCCTCGTTCAGCACTTTGAGCAATTTCTTGGTCTGATTTCAGCACAATTGTCCATGTTAGCAGAGTTACCAAGTGGAAATTGCTGCTCACAGATTTTCTATGGGGACAATAGTATCTCCAACGCGATGTGAAGGTTCTTACCTGCTTCAAGCGCGTGTACACCGGGAAAAGAGAAGACAATGTCGACGACTGAAGCGCATGCTGGAATTTTTTTGATGTTGGGTTTAGTCTCTGGCTTAAGACGGATTCGACGTGTGCATACCCATGGCGAAGACGTGCGACTTGCTTTGAGAACCCGACTTGCACCCGAGGCAAACACACAACGGAGTTTTCTCCCATCAATGCACCGCTCGACCTGGAGGAGCTCTTCATTGACAAGTGCTCGCTCATTTTGCGGCAAAAGACAAAGCGGAGCGATTCATGAAGCTCCCGATCGCGCATATCGCGTAGTTGCTCCATCAGCACCTTCATGCGACGAGGGTACTCGAGTCTGATCTGCTGCGATGACGCACTCATCGAGCCGTCTGTAGGTGTCGCAATGGTCGGCGAAGGGATGATTGGCTTGGTGTCGCTGGAGCGAGTCGCTGCTCTTGCCGTCATCGCGTCTACATTATTCACTCGATCGTGTGTGGCTATAGGCGTCTTCGTGCGAATGTGCTTTGCCATAGCCAAGATGCTGTTCAGCTCGGAGGACGACGGCGGTAGACTTGCAGGCTCTTCGGCATCCTTGACATCGTCGCCACTGCTCTCTTCGTCGCTAACACCTCCACCAACCGCATGCTTGGCGGTGATGCTTTTGTGGACCTTTCTCGCGCGCTCGATCGCGGCGTGGATCGAGTCCTGCATTTGCTGGTGCTCCACATGCTGCTGTGTTTCTTCCTGAAGTCGAGCGACGCGCGCGTTTGTGCGCTCTGCATGGCGCTGCTGCACGTACCGCAATGCATGCTGGAGCTCCTCGCACTTGCATTTCAGTACAAGCGATCGGAATTGCACGTCGGCGTCCAAAGCGCGCAGTTTCTCCAGCAGAGCGTGCGCTTCCTGCGCACACGCAGCATCCATGTGAGGAGGCATCGTTCTAGATCTTTTGTATCGATTAGCTGCTGTCCAACTTAATACCTGTCATAATCGTTTGCCAGATTTGTTACTAGGAGCGTAAAAAATTCATACCAGGCAGACTGAAGAGAACCAAAAATCGCGAATGATGTGTGGGGAAAAGAACCCTGGCTTGTGTACAACGGTGCAGTAAGGGATATACTACCTGATGTGTGCCGATTTGCAAGGGGCAATAGGAGTTGTCACAATTGGAAACTTCACAAGACAAATCTAGCCAATCACAGGAAATGTTCAACTTCCAACCATGACAACTGGGTTCTCACAGATTCTCAGAACCCGCCGTTGCCTCGCTCATAAGCTTCTGCATTCATCTTAGAGATCCACCTAATATAAGTTAGTATGAATAAACAAAAGGAAGCTCCTTTTTATCACTTGAGCTTCCTCTCTTTTCTCGTCTTCCTCGTTTTTTTGCTGAAAAAACTGGACACACGTGTGCGCGCATGGCTTTAGATACTGGCTGTTCAGGACGCGCCGTTGCTGCCGTTGCCCTGATTCCGCACGGCTTCCTTGCGGAGCTTGTGCTGCAGGATCGCCTCCATGACATGGAACCGCTGCTCCTGTAGCTCAATGATGCGGCCGAGCGCGTGATCCTGCTGAACGCGCAACTCCGTCACGGCGGTCGTGAGGTGTGTAAGCGCCGTCACCGTCGCGCTGCTATTGCTCTCGCCAGCGTACCGATCCGACATTTGCTTGGACACGATGCCCGTGAGTCGGTCGATCGCGTTCACGAGCGCCTGGTCGTGCACGACCACGGTCTTCGTCGAGTCCTCGCTCGAGCCTGACGGTACGTAACACAAGTCTAAATATGTTATTGGTCGTGTATGCACATCAACAGCTACAAACGTATGGTCAGAAAGGATCCAAGCAATAGTAGCAGACGATACCTGCATCATCGGGCGTCGTGGATTCGCCGACGTCGGTCGAGTCCTTGGCTTGCAGGTAGCTGTTGGCACTTGCATTGTTGTTGTTGCTTGCATTATTGCTGTTAGTATTGTTGCTTGCATTGGCATTGCTGTGGTGCTGGCTTTGGCTGTTGCTGCTGTTATTGCGATGCAGAGATGGCAGCGGTTTGTTGCTGTTGTTATTGTGGTTGGACGCCGTGTACACGTCGCGGAGCGTGCCCCAGTACTGTTTGTAGCTGGCGCTGCGTCGGTCAAAGTGGATGTCGGGCCGCTTGAGCGTTTTCGCATCGTACTCTTCGTCGAGGGACTTGAGTTTTTTAGCGACTTTTTCGTTGTTACCGCCGAACTCTTCGGTCTCGCCGAGCATCATCGTATTCCCGTTTGATATCCGCAGGTCGCCGTTCGTGTACTGGTCCGACGCCGGCCGCTTCGACGAGATCGACCCGCCGAGCGCGCGGCTCACATCATCGTGCATGTTCCGCCAGCGCATCATGCCGTCTCGCTATAGATATAATACGCAAAGCACAACATCAGTCACACCGCCTTGAGAGGATGGGGATAAAATACGCAACAACACATGAGTGTACGAACCTGTTCCGAAGTGCTGCTCATGGGCTTCTTTCCATGCGCTCCTCCTGCTGACATAGCTGAGGACGATGCCTGCGGTGGCGGTCCTGCTGACGCGGCGTTCATGTACGTATGTGACGAATGGATTCGTCGGTGCGAATCGTGAGAGTCCGCTGATGACCCCCACTGATGGTGCGATGACGAAAGCGGCGGCGCATTGGGTCGTAGCACACGTCTTCGCGGCGATTGGGGCAGCGGCGGTGGACTCATAAACTCGGACGACGGACGTCCGAGTGGACTTTGGTCTATCGTTGCCTGTGCTGTGCTTGCAGACAAGGGCGCGAACCGCTGCTGCTGTTGCTGTGGAGCACGACGGTCTTCCATATTCGACGACGACGGTTGCACGTTGCTACTATTAGAAGATACCTGGGCGCTTGGTGGCGGCGATGGTTTCAGTGACCCTCCTTGCTGAGACTGTGAAGTTTTCTGCTTCGCGTCCAGCGTGACAGACGGCTTGCACTCCTCGTCCTTCTGCTTGTCTTCGTCGTCGATGTCGCGGTCGTCACCACTGTGCTGCTGTTGCTGACTGAGGTCATGGTTGCGGTAGAGGTGGCTGTGTTTCTTTTGCATGCGATGCGAGTTCGTACGCTCCTTGTGCACGTCCCACGCGCGCGTGCGGAAGCCCGAGTTCATGATCACGGGCTTAGGTTTCTTGCCGCCGTGGACGGCGTAGTGGACGTGGCATACCTTGCAGAGCACGAAGCGGCCTTCGTCATCCAGACTGAGCACGTCCGGGTCGGTGAGGATGCTCGCGGGCCACGCGTCGGCTTTGCGCTTCGGCATGCGGAGCTTCTTGCGCTCTTGGTGGGTCAAGATGTTGCGGTACGGGTGGCTCGGGTTGGTTTGTTGAACTTGAAGTTGCTGCGGCCGAGGATGAACCTGTTGGCTTGGCTGGTTCTGATCAATGGGGGGCGGGGAGACCGTGCTGCTGTGCGAATTGGTGGTCGAGCTGTGGTCGCTATTGCCGCTCGAATCGTTCGGAGCTAATAGACCGCTAGCACTGGCGATGGACGCGAGCTGGGGCCCTGCAGAGAAAGACATGCACGCAAATAGACGTTGAGTCTCTTTTCGGGATGTGTTTGGTTGGGTGCTGAGGTCAGTGGCCGTTGTCGTCAACAGGGAGCAGTCGACGCCACGCGGCTGCACACGTCGGTTGGGAGTGACAAACAAGAGAAACAACACACAAGCAGAACGCCCTCAATACGGTGAACCAGCGGCGAGGGGAGAGAACCAAAAGCAGGCAGACAGGCAACATCTCAAGCGCAGACACAGCAAAGCTAGCAGCAGCATACGCACAGACATGCATTCATAACCACACACACACACACACACTAGCGCATTCACTGTGCGCCTATTCAATCGCATGCATATGCAGGCAGAGACACGCAGGAACGACCAAGTGCCACCCACTCCACCGACGTGTGCAGCCAAATCCACATATCCACAACTGCGGTTTCCTCAAAGCGTCCATATCGACAGATAGATGAGATAGATGCACTTACTAGAGAGGGAGATACGCTCTTGGAGCTGCTCGAAGTCACGGTGTGGAGCGGCGCGCACCGCAAGAACAATGATGCGCTGATGACGGCCGCCGTTGCTGGGGTTACGTCTACTTCCTACTATCCGTACGAGTCCCTTGTTCGCTTACCTCAAGCGCTCATTTCGCGCAAATGCGCCCTCAGGTTTCATCATACAATTCGCGAGTTGTTCTCGCGCACGACGACGACCAGCGGTCGGTCGGAATCCGCCCAAATACAACGCCCTCTTCTCCTAGTTTGTCGATACAAGACAGAACAAGACAGTAAAATGAGGGAGGGAAAGAAAAGGCCGAAGCATAGTTTGGTTCATATAATAAGAGACCTAGCCTCGACGCCGTTCTTCTCTAATTATTAGTGTGCCCCCCTCGCTTTCTTCATACAAACTGCAAGCTAACCCCACAAAGAAAGAGACCACCAACCACCACCACTCCCCTCTCTCCTCCCACAGGAAGAAAACCAACCAACCAGCTATTAATACGGAAATAGTCAGCCAATATAAGAAGCGTCCTGTCGCTCCTAAATCCATGCTGCAACCACACTTAGTGTTTGTATGTGGTGACTACTGTACTTTGCGAATTGAAGCTGACAGCCGGCAGCTGTCTCAGTCAGCAGTGAATGAACGACTGCTTTTCGCTCGCCATACATTAGGATCGGTCGTGGAACAAAACAGCACAGCAAAAATGGCCTGGGCGTCTATTTTACCCTCCATGTGCGTCACTCTACTCGGATGCGCAGCGCTCCTCCTGTCCCTTGATTTATTCGTGACGTACCAAGTGCTTTCCACGTAGGCGGCCCAAACAAAGTGAAAAGAAAAAAAAGCCCAAAGTCGAGACATTGGAAACGCGTTTTAGCGCTAATTCGCGCCTGTATCGCTCGCAACAGCGGCGCTAAATCGCTCTAATTATGAATGACCTGCTGTTTTAGCTGAGGGAGCTCAGCCGCGCCTTCGTTGTGGCCCAATCAGAGCGCGCGCTTGAGGGACCACAGTGAGTTGGATTTCCCTACCCCTCACGCGCGCTCCAGCCAATCGTTGCGGCGTAGATCGGCGTGGAACGATATCCGCCGAGAACGGAACAGGGGGAACTCGCTCTTACAAATTCCTATATGTTTGGACCTCACAAAGGATCTGGTCGGTCGCGACATAGATCACGCTCCAAGTGACACCGAGTCCAAGAACAACACACATATCTTAGATGAGCGAGAGATACAACCCATCAAAACAAACACAAACACACTCCTCCTTCCATAGTAATGTGTTGCGTCTCAAACCCAAGAAAAAGGCTAGTGAGACAGCATACAAAAAGCTACATACAAACGCAGTTTTAACAAAAATGGTTGAAGCAAATGACCTAATACAACGTACTTTGACGGAATCCCAGGTTGTTGTGGCACAATGAGAGTTCCATGATCTTTCATTTCGTCCCTCATTGCTGACAGACAACCAACGTTGATCTCTTTCGACCAAAAAGGTTTCCGTCGTCGCTTCTGGTCAGCGACTGACGGACGTACTGGGTTCGGTCGGAGGTAGGGAGGCCAGGAAGCAGCAGTGAATCCGACTGGCATGGACATGCAGCCGAAGCTGTCGGATCCGCACATCACTTTTGTGTGGTACACACTACATCACTACCTACTATTACGTAAGTCGCCTTATTTTAAAATAGCGTGCACCACATTATTCAAGACATTCCTGCAATGCTGCACCATGTGCCACAACAAAACAAAAACAAACAATCATGCAGCTCGCGGAGAAAAAGCGGCCGCTGGCGAGCGACGAGGAGGAGGAGGACGAGGACAGCGCGAGCGTGGACGCCATGAGCACGCAGGAGAGCGTGGACACCAAGGGAGATGAGGAAGACGACGACGACGACGACGTGGACGACCTGGAAGAGGACGATGAAGAGGAGGAGGAGATCATGACGGAGGAAGACGACGACGAGGACATGGAGCTCACGGAGGAAGAGCTGCTCGACAAAGACGGCAAGAGATCTGTGGCTGCAACTGGTGCTTCGGTCTCTGATAATGGAAGCGCAGCGCCTGCTGTGAAGCGCGTGAAGAAGAAGGTGCGCATTTCCGACGTCTCGACGGTCCACGGAAACAACGATAATAACGAAGAGGAGGAAGGCGACGACGAGCACGAAAGCACCGCCGAAGAAGACGAGGACGAAGACATTGACGAGTTTGAAGACGAGGAGGAGGATATGGAGGATGACAACGAGAAGCACCAGCAGGCTGCGGCGCTCAACAAGATCGAGCTCTCGGACAGCGCGTCCATGCTGCGCATGATCCGCAGCCTCCCCGATGAGGAAGCCCGGCGCCACGAGCAGTTTCGACGCGCGCATTTCGAACGCGGCGCAATTAAGCGCGTACGTGGAAGCGTTGCGTATGTTGATGGGATGTTGCACGCGTACTGACAAAGTTCTTTTTGTTCATAGTGCATGGCCAAGGTGATTCAGGAATGCTCAGCCGCGGACAGGAAGGTGCCGAGTGTGAACAACGTCATGGCGATCGTCATGGCCGGCATGACCAAGGTGTTTGTCGGCGAGCTCACCGCAGAAGGTACGTCAACATCCAGTAGGAGCTCTTGGTATATCGCATGTGGCTACGTGATCTCATAGCGTGTTGTGTGTGTGAAACGCAGCGCGTCGGATAATGGACAAACACGGCGAAACGGGGCCGATTCGACCGCGACATCTCCGTGAGGCGCACCGCAAGTACTACGCGCGACGACCACTGGCGCGCGGCCGCAACCTGCGTCGTCTGTTCCGATAAACGCAGCAGCAGCAAGGCACCGCAGCAAAAACAAAAAAAAAGCTCCCTATTCTATTATCATATTGTATTCGTTTTTCATTCCAGCCAAAAGACAGACCAACCACCACATGCAAAACCACCAACCACACTCCAAAAAAACAACTCTATCATCATCTGGGGGACGAAGCATGTGCCGACGACGCGCTGCCATCATCATCACCGGCGTCAGCGTCACTGCCCAGTAGCGCATCGGTCTCCTCTTCTCCGTTTCCTTCCCCCTCTGCAGCCGCCGCACCACCGCCTCCTATTGTGTCGTCGTAGTACGTTCCGTAGTTCATGTTGCGCTGCGAGTTCGGTGCAAAGAGCATCTCGTCGCGACTAGAGCGCCGCTCGGGCGGAGACGACGACGACCGCGATGCCGGGTACGCACTCCTGTCGACCGCTGGTGTCGAGTACGAATAGTCCTCGTCGTCGATCATCGAGAGCAAATACTGGTCCTTGAGCAGCAGATTCACCTCGGGGAACGATGGGCGCAGGTCCGGATTCGCGTCCCAGCACGCGCGCATCAACCGCGCGAGCCCCGGCGGACAATTGATCGGGATCACAGGACGCAGGCCATTCACGACCGCAGTCATCTATCAGAGAAACAAGCACGATTATCAGTCTCCATGTACGACATAGTCGCCTGACGTAGGCACAGCAGCGTTCTCACCAGTTGGAACGGATTCATGCCTTGGTCTCCGTACGGTTTGCTGCGTGACCATGTCGAGTAGAGCAGAATACCGAACGAGTACACGTCGCCCTTGGTGGAGCACTGGATGCCGCCCATCGTCGCCATCTCCGGCGCCATGTAACTGGGCGTTCCAACCTATAGCATTGGAAACAGACACACACAAAGCAATACATGAGTATGGGGAGGTATGTCACCTGGCAAACAAGCAATTTCCCATACATACCTCGGCTGTCATTGAAGTCATGTCGGGGTCAATGAGCCGTGAGAGCCCAAAGTCGCAGATGTTGACGTCGTTGGTCTCCGATATGAGCACGTTTGCGGGTTTCAGGTCGCGGTGCACGACGTTGCGGCTGTGCAGGAAGCCCATGCCGCTCACGATTTGGTTGATGATCTTGAGGAAGAAGCTCTGCTCCAGTGGGCCCTTCACCGCCGGGTTCTCGATCAGATTGTTGAGCGAATTCGGACAGAAATCCGTCACGATGTACAGCACACGGTTGTAATAGCTCACGCCGTAAAACCGCACGACGTTCGGGTGATGGAGACGACTGAGGATGCCAACCTCGCGCCGGAAAAAGCTCTGAAAGTACTCCTGGCCCGTCACGGGGCTGTACAGCCGCTTCACAGCAACCACAGAGCTCCCACCGCCGCTGTGGAAGAGACTGCGAAACACCTGACCCGACGTGCCGTTACCGACCTCGCACTGCAGTGTGAGCGTCTCGAATGGAATGAGCCAATCTCTCGAGTCGTTCGACACGAAATGCTCGAGATCCGCCATGCCCGAGATCTCCATGTACTCGGACCGCGAAAAGCTGCTGCCGCCGCGGTTCAGGAACCCACCACTGCCAGCGCCGCCACCTCCATTCCCGTAATGCCGCGGCTGACGCGCTAGCCTTCGCATCGTGCACATGCACAGCCCCAGCGTCGAGAGCGCGATGCTCCCGAGCACAGCCACCATCATGAACGGGAAGTCGTAGATCTCGCACGCCTTGCCACTATACCGCACGTCACATTTACAGATCACCTGGTTGTCGGCGAGCACGCACGTGCCATGGCCATTGCACGAGACCTCGCTCTCGAGGAAGCCTGGGCACAACTCGCACTTTGGGCCGATGTACCCCTCCGAGCACGTTGTGCACGGCAGCGCGTTCTTGCTGTCGAGTTTCCAGCCGTCATTGCAGATACATTCGCCCGTTCCGTTGCGTCCGCTGGAGCATTTGCCGTGGCCGCAGTCCTGAGGACACTCGACGCACTCTTCGCCGAAAAAGCCCTGCTCGCAGTCAAAGCAGTCGGTTGCGGAGCTCCAACCGCGATGACAGTTGCAGAACCCCGTGCCGTGGAGCCCATCGTCGCATCTTCCGTGGCCGCAATGGCGGCACGCGACGCACGTCTCGCCAAAGTAGCCGTTCATGCACCCGACGCAGTTGTTGGAATCGGACCACCCAACGTCACAGATGCAGCGTCCATCGCCGTCTTTCCCCGAGTTGCAGTGACCGTGCGGCGCGCAAATCGGACAAGACAGACAGTGGGCGCCGAAATGCTGCGGCGCGCACTGGCACGACATGGTCGTCGGGTTGAAGTCCCAGCCTTCGTCACACAGCGAGCAGCGACTCTCGGGCGTGTACCCTTCGTCACAGATGCACGCGCCATCCCCGGAGGTCGTGTCGTTGCAGCGGCCATGGTTGTTGCACGAGCGGCACTGCGTGCACGTTTTCCCGTAGAAACCGGATCCACACTCGAGACAGCGCGAGTCTGGGGAGAAGCCCTCAGGGCACACGCACTCGCCGTCGCCGTGCAGGCCGTGGTTACACGTGCCGCCGTCGCACGCCTTGCACGGCTGGCACATCTCGCCGAAGAAGCTGTCCATGCAGTCCATGCAATTCTTCGTGTAGTCGAAGCCTACGGCGCAGGAGCACCGACCGCTGCCCGTAAGCCCGTCCTCGCAGTTCCCGAACGGGTAGTTGCACGCGGGGCACTTCTGGCACTTGTCCCCGTAGAAATTCGGCAGACACGTCGCGCACCGCGTCGCGGGGTCAAAACCCTCGCGGCAAATGCATTTTCCCGAGCCCAGCTCGCCCGAGTCGCAGTGGCCGTCGTTCAGACACGGGTCGCATTGCTTCGAGCAGTTTTCCCCGTAGAACGTGCGCGAGCAATCGCGGCAGTCGGGACCCGCGTACCCAGGTCTATAAGACAAGCACAACAGCGTTATAACCACGAAGCAGCAAACCATGCGGCTGTAAAATCGGCTCGATAAGCTTATGCATAGAACACTTACAGACACGTGCACGATCGCGGCGCAAGGTCCGTCGCAGCGCATGTGCATTCGCCGTTGCCAAAGCACGAGGTCAGTTCGTGGTCATTCCATCCGGGGCATGCTGATCCGAGCAACAAAATCGTATCAAGCGGGTCAGAAACCTTACACGCTGTGCAGCAAAAACACAAATGAATCATGCGAAACGTACCCGTGTTGTCTTGCGCTTCGACGTACACGTTGATCTCGGCGTAACCGGCAAAGGAGATGCCGCCCATGGAGCACACGGGGTGGAACGCGTGCGGGCCCTCCCACCCCACGTCGAGCGCCATCGACAGCGTGTTGCTCGCGATGACGTCCATGATCGAGTGGCGGCCGTTGACACCGATGATGCCGTTGCCGAACGGCGGGAAGATGTTGAACATGTCGTCGCAGTGCGGGTAGTTGACCGTCACGTACGCGTCCGACGGATACACGCGCGCGCTCAGCAGCTCCCTGTCGTTGACGCGGAAGCTGTCGACAAAGCCCCTGCCGCCGCCGGCGTCCTGCCAATCGATCTGCTTCACCGCCGCCGCAATATCCGCCTATAGATCCCACATACGTGTCAATATACAAGGAGTCATGCACACAATAGAAGCCACATACACAAACGTACGCGGCAGAGTGTCTGCTCTGTGAGATTGAGTGTCGCGAACGTGATGGGCTCGAGCTTTGTAAAGTCGCACGAGCCGTTGCGCCACTCGAGGCAGCGCGCGACGACCTGTACCTGCTGCACGAGCGCATGGCTCACGTGCCACTGCAGCCCCACACACCACAACAACAGCAGCAGCATTTTCGCCATCGGTGTCCGTATTAGTCGCCTCTTGCGCTTGTCGCTGCTCGTCCACTCGGTCGCCATCCCCATCGCCCTCCTCTTGGTCGCGATCTTGCGCCGCTGGGCGGAGACGGACACGCAGCAGATGCCAGAGACGCACACGAGGCGCCCCCTGTGCTCGCACTGCGCACACACACACACCCGCGCAAATGGGTCACCTGACCAGCTAGCTCCACACGCGCGCAAATGGGCCGGTGTTCGATCCAGAGGCCCTGATGACTTGCTTTGAGGAGCGCGGCGGCCACAAACAGCGCCGAAAAGAAAAAGAGAAAAAAAACAAACATCATGGAAGATCGAACGCAGGCAAGCGAGACCTTCCAAATAGCCTACACTCATACGAGCGTGCGACAGAAACTGGATTCGGTAAGTAGAGAACGCAGTATCAGGAAACCTATGTAATAGCATACTGACCCCCTTCCCCCATGCAGAAAAACAAACAAACCAAACAGAATCAAGTGGGGCCAAAATGTGGACATAAACGTGACATGCACCCAGCAGATCTTTTTCCAAAGCTTAGCGGAGCCCCTGCCGAAATGGAGGTTAGTAGCGGATAGCGTCACCCTTTTTTGCATGCATATATTTGCATGTATTTGATTCACTCATTTGGACTATTGAGCTAGCTGCCTTTAGCGTCCTCACATGTGCGCTTTGCTTGTGGGCGGTACTTCGTGGCGACATGGCTGCTTCGACGTTGCGTCTGCTGAGACTGGGCAGCACCGCGCCTTGCTTCAGTTTCCGGCTGCTTCGTCGCAGTCGACGCTCCATTGTGAGAGATGGGGGGGGGAGGGAACGCACCTGAGCTCGACCTCGGCACGCGAAAAGGCCGCGATGTTGTGCGAAAAGGCCGTTGATGGATGCTCTCAGAAGGACGAGGACCTCGAGCGGCCTCGCCCATACTGCTGCCCACTGAGTTCCGTACTTTAGGAAAAAAAACGAGACGAGACCAGGGGAACGCAGCGCTGTAGGACACTAGTCCGTTGCTTGCACTATATAGCTCGGTAGCACCAGCAGCTCGCGTCGAAGGTAATAAGGTGATGACGTTTGTGAAAATGTAGGAAGCGACTCGAGGTCGAGCTGCATATACTGGTTAGAATTGATAAAATCCAACCGAAGCCAAGCAAACAAGCAGCCTCGTGCTCCATTTTCTGACTTGCACATGCTAAAAAGCCAACCAGAGCGAGTACTTACAAAGATTGCTATGACGTGAGGATGTGTCGACTGCAAAGTGGGGCATGTGTTGCGAAAATGGCGCCTGCACAAGTCGACTCTTTCGCACTCGTACTATTAGGCGAGCAAGCATTTTTCACGGGAGATACTTGACATATTGGGCTCCTCTATTCGCCGCCGAGTAAATTGGTTTGACGCTATGAAGGTGAAGAACTTTGTGCAACAATTGCGCGTAAAAAACGCGAGCGGGAGAGTACTCTACTGAGGCACCTCGATGTAATGCAGTGGAGTCACAATTAACTGGAAAAAAAACTCCCTCACTACCTTTTGCTTCAGAAATCCCATGCAGCAGCGATCTTCATTTCCACCGCGACGCTTCACCTCTCTGCCCTACTCAGATGCGATCTTTCTGTCGATCCGCTGTCCATTTCGAGATCATTCGCTGCAGTTTTCGTTCATCGCGCGCCGTCTGTTGCTCAGTGCGAGGACCGCGACTGCAGCAATCACGACTGGCCTCCTCCCGCTTCCGCCGCAAGATCGCGTCCAGTCGATCGGATCCATCTGATCGCGTCGCACAGACTGACTTTGGCTGTTGAAGATGGGCTTAATGGACTGGCCTTATCCGCTGCTGACCTTATGCCCTGCTGTTGGGTTGACTCCGTTTTTCATGTCCTACTGGGCTACATAGGAACCAACAAACGCGTCATGTGGGACTCACGGCCTCGCGCTGGTCTTCCATAGCTGCTCGCATGTCTGCTTTAGGCAATAGGAGGCTCTATCAGCATTATACCTGTTTGTGGAAGTATCTTGTGTTCGAATTGTGGTCGCTAATATGGGAACCTAAACTTGAGCTATAACTACCTCAAATGATGTTTGATATAAAAATGTATCCTATAATAGGTAAAACGCATGAAAAATTGCCGCGATGTGTACGCGTACGAAAATGCTCAGCTCGTGGAAATGGAATAACTTAATGCTGGATGTGTGTATTTTCGAATTCTATTGTACGGCGCAGCGCTGCGTATCGTGTTCTCACTATGCTATCTATTTTTCTCTATTGTCGGTCTTTATCGTACTAGTACTATGCGCTCTTTTTTATGGTATATGCGTTGGGTGGTTGGTCTATGGTACGCTTCGTCGACTTGGGTTTTCATAACATTGTTGCATTTGTACCTCCTGCCCAATTCAGCCAGAAAGGTAGGAGGATGCTTTGCGAAGCTACGCGCCTACGCAAAGTCCAGCAGCACGTCAAAGTGCTCGTCCGAGAGCTCGCGGATGCGCTCGTTCCAGTGGGCGCGCGCGTTCTCGTGGAGCGCCGACGCGAGTTTCTCGCGAAGTGCTTGGTTGCGGGACAGGTACATGTCCATGAGCGGCAGGTTCCCACAGAGGCTGCAGGCTTCTTTTGCCAGCAAGAAATGCGGCGAGTTGATGCACGTTTCGATGCGCGAGAACGCCTTCCAGACCACGTCTGCCGGGAAGCACAGCCCACAGAGCATGAACTGCGCCAGGAGACCGCCCGTGAATCGCACAAAGAAGAGCTGGAGCGACACGTTGCGCGTCGGCCATCGCTGCAGCATCCACCGCAGGAAATCTTCGCCGTGGACTGGCGAAAACGTCGCCAAGCTGTACAGCACCTCACCGAGTGCGCCGTACGTCGTGGCTTCGACCGAGTCCGAGTCTTCGTTGTACTTCTCGAGCTGGTTGTTCTCGTCCTGACGGCGCGCCTTGCCCGGGGAGCTTCGCAGCAGCAGCTTGACGGAGTGCGAGATCTGCTCGCACATGGCGTGCACCGTCTCCTCGTCCATCTCCACCGAGTCCATAAAGTCCCGCTCCATGGCGCTGAGCACGCCAGCGAGGAACGCGATGACGCCTTTCATGCTGACGTACTCGACGGCAGCAAACTGGCCGCTGAGCGAGTCGATGCCCTGGTGGTGGTAGATTGCAAGACACGCTGATGCGATGATCTCCAAGATCGCGCTTCGACGGTGACGCATCGTACCGAACACCGCGAGCAGCACCGCAAAGCGATCAAACTGCGCGACCACATCCAGCTTCACGATCTCGAGCACCGACTTGGCGATCCATTGCTCCGTAAAGAGCACTTCAGCCAACTCGTCCGCCGCAAGGTGCTGCTGTTGCAGGATCTCCACTGGCAAGTCGACCGTGGACTCCTCAAACACGAGCTTCGTCAGCACTTTCTGGAATTTGAGCACATCGAGCTCCAAATCCGCATTCTTTGGCTTTGGCTGCTTGCGTCCTACAGACTCCTCGTCTTCTTCGAAATGGAACACGTCGCCTCCATGCTGCTGCTGCTGGTGCTTCCCGTTGGTGAGAAAGAGGAGGTTGAGCTCCTTGCCGACATCGAGATGCGGGAGTAGGTACCCCATGAGCTCCAGCACGATCTCCTCTTTATTGAGCGTGGCATGGCTCACGTCGTCGCGCTTGGTGGTCTTCTCGTTCTTTCGGCGCCCAACGCGGCGCTTGGGCTTGCGCTTGAGCACGTCTGGCGAGGACCCGAGCTCCTCAAAGTTGTCGTGACTGAGCAAATTGCCCGATTCGTTGTAAAACGACGCGATGTCGAAGAGAGTCATCGGGGAGCGCGCATCACGCTTGCTGCTGCTCTGGCTGCGGCTCAACACGGACTCTTTCGGCGCCGAACGCGACAGCGGCGCAGCATTCGCCGCAGCCACGTCCCACGCATTCGGGTCGAGGTTTTCGTCGAAATCTTCATCACGCGAGACTCCGGACGTCGGCGGCCAGGAGGACACGGCGGCCGTCTGAGGCACCGACTTGCTCAGCGGCGCCGTGGCCTTCTCTCGACGGCGGCCAGGGATGCTGCGAGCTCCGCCCCCGCCGCCGTCTTCCTTGCTTGCGAGCCACTCTTTGCGCAGCTCTTGGAGCGGGATCGCCGAGTGATGGTGGTTCCCATGGTGGTGATGGCTGTGCTGCTTGAACTTGGGCTTGGGTGCCACGCTGCGCTTGCCCAAGTCGCGCTGGTGCTTGAGCTTGCGCTGCAGCTTCCAGTCGAGGTCGTCGTTCGCCTCGAAGGACGGCGGGTGCGCAGCGAACGCGGACGCGGCGGTCGTCGGGGACATCGTGGCGGAGAGGGAGGGGGAAGGAGCGCACGCGCGTGCGCAGAGGCGACCAAGTGGCGTCTAATGCGGGAATATTGCGGAATGCCGCTGGAGAATATGGCGCATGCATGGTAATACTGAGGGTTGGTAATTTACCTGCTTCAGCTGCCGCCTCTCGGATACATTACTTGCAGTTTTCCGGATGGCGTGGGTGTTTGAATCTTCAGGATATATATAAACTCTACCAATTGTACAAAGATGGCGTGTAGGGTTCCGGATAACTCATTGAAAAATTACCTTGAAGTTCGCGCCTTCGTTGCGTGGCGCGACATTTATTACCCGTTGGAATGAGATAATAATGGGTAACCTCCTCTCTATGGGGTTACGTTACCCTACTATCTGACTATCTTGCGTTTTTCCCCTTTTCCCTTGCGCTCGAAAGATTTCAGCAACTGCGAGAGTGCAAATTGGCCAAGGGAACCCGAGCAAACAACTGCGAGTAACGAACGCCGCAACGAACAACAGCAGCACGTCAGATTACTAGAGAGACACGTGCAGAAAACCCATATCCGACACACAAATACACAACTACCTCCTGACTGATACATGTCAAGCAGCAGGCAGCGCGAAGCCGAAGCCGTTGCACTGGTGGCCCACTTTTATATCCCTCGCGTCCCAACTAAAATAAGAGTCCGTCCACCTCCACACAGCATGAGTTGACGCGATTTGAACAAGCAGCAGTAATTTGCTACAAATAGTGATTTGTAAAAAAGAATCTTGGCAACTGCACCAGATGTAACCACCGACTGTTGGTGGGTTGCCCGAGCTACCGCGTGTTCTGAGGAGATCCGTTCGTGCTGACGGAGCGAATCTCTCGGGATTCAGGCGGTGCTGTTGCATGGGCGTGTGATTTATCACATGGCCCTTGTATTCTACAAACAGCAGCACTGTATAATATCTTGCACCATGCTACACATGGAAGCCAACAAGAATCAGCACGTGCATTTGCGAAAATCTTTGGTGCGGAATTCGAATTCGTCCGTGGTCAAAAAGAAAAATTCTTGTGGAGGGTACACTTGGACGATGGCTATGATGCGATGGGGATGACGAGTGATGGTACATGGGGGAAAGAAATGCGACACGGTTGTTGATTCGAGAAGCTCACGCTGATGACGGCGACGTGGCATAGTAGACGTACAGCATCTATTTTGGGTCATGTTCACTATTGCTGGATTGTATTTCTGCTTGATAAAACTATCCCAGAATTTAATTGGGGGCTGATTTATTTGCAATATTTTCTAGAATATTTTCAGTACGGTGTGGTAGATGTGCTATGAGACATGCATATACTGGCCGGTGATAGACAATAAAGTACATTACGTAAGAACCATACTGAAGCTGTTCCAATACATCTATCTCCACGTGCTTTGGTCGCGTTCGATGGCAAGGCAATGTGCATTATGTCAGATTATAAAAAGTCGTGTTCTTGCCGTGTCTCGCTCATGTCTGACAGTGACCGAAGTTTGCATGATGTCTCTAAATGTCCGACTATAGATAAGTGGACTTATCTGTCACGGCCAACAGTAAGTTCGCTTCGGTACCAAAGTTTAATACATTATTCAATGATGTACGCGTGGTCATTTGTGTAATAAGAATGTGTACTTCTCATCCATGATGCAGTCACACAACAGGTAATAAGCACGCGACCCACAAGGCGTGACAGGAGAGAGAACGCGCGTGCTGGGAGTCAATGGTGGTCATTGCGCGAGTGCCTCGAACTATTTACTGTGCGTGTGTTATATGGGCAGTTCTGTAGTGTATCTGACAAGAGTAACATGCTTCAAACTGCGGTTATGAAGACAACGGCACGAGGAGAGGCTGACGTACACTGATGAGCAAAACTGCAGAAACGTTTGGCACTTTTCAGTTTCAAGCTATATATCTCAGGATCTACTGCATCAATTTGCATGAGAGTACCGTCGTTAGATAGATATTTATCTTGGCTTCTCAATGGTATAAAACTTCATAACATATTATGCATAGTCGTGGAAATATAACGACTATAGTCACGCCACATCATTTCCGCAGTTTTGTTCCTCACTGTAATGGGCTATACCTAGCCATTACATGAAGGTGTGGCTGTGCCTTACTTTAATGTTGGACACACCATCTTTGAATCGTACTCTGTGAACAAAGATCTGTGCCTTTGCTTGCGCAATGCGCACCCACATGTACGAATGACGTCATCTGATGATCTCACAAGTATCCATGTACTAATCAAGTACAGAGTGATGGTTCCTACTTGGGAAACTACACTGGTGACGAGACCGACGTGTCTCTACTATCTAAAGTGAGTGGCGGGAGCCAATCACTTTGCAGGGAATCTCCGCGGTACTTCAAGTTCAAGTTCCCAGCAGATCCCCTAGGTTCAACCTCAGTGTACCCAAGGTTTTATATATCAGATTCATAGGTTTTATTTATGCATGTGTAGGTTTTAGTTGTAAAACCTCTAGGAGCCCTAGTGGTGTTTTATATGTAGTGTCAGGAACCATAAGCTCATTTCAATTCAGTTGCATTTTTGCCAAGTTCCTCTCAAGTCTTCCTCCCAAGCGCAAGCGTGCGTGCCGTGTTTGAGGCTGTCTCGGATAGCCTCTTACAATCTCCAAGTCCTCAAGTCGTCTTTTCTCCCTTCAAGTCGGGAGATCGCTTCCTCGTTCGCGCAAGCGTGTGTGCCGTGTTTGAGGGACTGTTGTGAACAGCGTCCTCTTACATTGTCACAACTTTTATAGCGCAGTTATTCACAGCTTGCCTAGTGTTGCTGCCAGTAGATATGACTTTAGTAAATTCGGTTGTTGGGTCATTCACAGTATTGTCGCAACGTAAACAAAGGAATACTTGCATATTAGGATGCCAGTCTGTAACTCAAGTCATTCGAAACCATTCGCCCCATTCAAGGTCGTCTTGGAAGCGCATGTTTTCTGTCAAGCACACAACCTTATGAATGGCATAGCAAAGGTAAGAAGCGAGTTCTTGTACACTAGAAATGGCTTGAGCGGATTTGCCTTTTATATAAGGACAAGCTCTGAACAAACAAAAGCTGGAAACGACCGCAATTCAGCATAATTTGAAGTCCTCCGTACAGTTTTTCACAATCCTTCAGACGTTGAAGAGCTTTTTCCCAGCTGCCAAAAAGAGCGAGGTTGCACATTGAAGCCTCATCTACAATGATTGCTGGAACTGGATCCCATTTTTGTAAAGCGTTATCACTTGTTGTTTGAATATGTTTTGGCAGGGGTTTGTTTGGTTGATGTCGATGTCTATGGAATTATTCAGTGTCACTCCATTGTGATATATCGCCTGCACTTTCCCTCAGCTTCGTCTCGTACCATCCATCCCGTCGCCCAACAACGGCCACGCATTAATGTAATGGGCTATACCTAGCCATTACATGAAGGTGCGGCTGTGCCCTACTTTAGTGTTGGACACACCACCTTCAGCGTGCATTGTGGTAGCAAATAACAAAGGGATTACGGTACAACAGATCCCACATGCACGTGTGACGTCATCTGATGATGTCACAAGTATCCATGTACTAATCAAGTACAGAGTGATGGTTCCGACTTGGGAATCTACACTGGTGACGAGACCGACGTGTCTCTATCCTCTGAAGTGAGTGGCTCCCGCCAATCACTTTGCAGGGAATCTCTGCGGTACTTCAAGTTCAAGTTCCCAGCAGATCCCCTGGGTTCAACCTCAGTGTACCCAAGGTTTTATATATCAGATTCATAGGTTTTATTTCTGCATGTGTAGGTTTTAGTTGTAAAACCTCTAGGATCTCTAGTGGTGTTTCATATGTAGTGTCAGGAACCATAACCACATTTTAATTCAGTTGCAATTTTACCTCCAAGTCCTCAAGTCGTCTTCTCTCCCTCCAAGTCGGGAGATCGCTTCCTCGTTGCACAAGCGTGTGTGCCGTGTATTGGGAACTGTTGTGAACAGCGTCCCATTACACCTGGTAGCACTTCGAGCGGTCCTTCCAACGACCCAGTGAAGTGAAAGGTTTGACGACGCGGCTTTAAGCACGTCGCGCATTCCTGTTCAAGACCTACTCTTACCCATGTCCGGGAACATGGAAGGAGTTGATGTGCCACTCGGTTCAGCAGTACCGCAAACTGTCGAGTTGACGAATGAGTATTTCCCTCATTTGTCTACTCATGAGTGGTCAGCGCTGGAGCGGATGAGAGATGTCATCGGGGAGGCTGCTGTGGTCAGCCTGCTTCGATCGGCATCTCCTGAAGACCAAAAGAGCGCTGCGGTCAGTTTCATGCACCACGAGATTGTTGAATCTCGAAAGCAGGTCGCAACCCCTGTTTCGTCCTTCAAGACGATGCCTCTGAAGCTGAACGTGTCTCCGTATCGCGGCGGAGAGAACGAGCCTCTTTCGAGATGGTTCGTTGAGTTGGATGCAGCAATGTCTGCAAGACAACTCCGCGACCCCTCGCAGCAAGTGTTGTTCGCAATGTCCAACCTTGCGGGTCGTGCGAAGAGCTGGGCTTATGGGAAGCGTTTGGCCGATCCAAACTGCTTCTATAGCTACGACAATTTCAAGGCAGAACTCAAGATGGCGTTTGAACCACCGCAGAGTGAGTTCCGTGCACGCGCCGAGTTTCTCAAGCTTCGCCAAGGTCGTTTCGATCTACACTCATATGCTCAGCGAGCTCGTTATCTGGTCTCGAGCATTGTGGACGAGCCGATTGACGTCCCAACGCAAGTTGTGACGTTCATGACGGGTCTGAACGACGGTCCAATCCGGAACCAATTGTTCCGTGAGTACCCAAAGACCCTTGAAGAAGCCATCAGCCGCGCGATGCAAGAAGAGTTTAGCATCAAACAAGCCAAGTTCCAAGGTTTTCCGTCAAGACCACCAAGGCAATCGAACGTCGTTCATGATGGTCCAGAGCCAATGGACATCTCGTACATTTCCACTCCTGGAAATGAACGTCCTCACAACGATGGAAAGTGCTTCCGTTGTGGGAAGTCGGGCCACTTCGCTCGAAACTGCAAAGTGTCTTTGCCTGATCGGCAAACGGCACAGGGCTCGCGCTCGAACAACTACGGCCGTAGTAATGGTCGTCGGTTCGATCGTTCCCAAAGGTCAAAAAACGGGAACGACCAGTAGGGGCGGGGCCTCCTACTGGGCTCGAGAAGAGGACTGTGGATGTTGTGGAAACACAGGACTCTGGCCCCAATGTGCATGATGCACATGCAGTTTCCACGAGTGAGAGCAGTGTCAGTCAAACGTCAAGTTTGATCGTTCTCAAAGTTCATGTAGACGGTATTGCAACGCCTCTACGTGCTTTAGTTGACACTGGTGCGTCGAACAACTTTGTTCGAAATGAAGTGATCACCAGGCACAACATCTCTGTGCCTGTTGCGAATGAAGAGAAGATGATGATTGTTCGGTTGGCCAACGGGTCAACTGTGAAGATGCCAAAGCGAGTTGTTCGCTTGGCAATGAAGTATGAAGATTTCCGAGGTGAAGACGAGTTCATTTTACTCGACCTCGATGACAAGTTTGATATCATCCTGGGCATGCCATGGTTGAAGCGTTACCAACCTAGCATTGACTGGATGAAGATGAAGATCTCCGTTGACAAGTCGTGCATCGCCGACTTGAGCTGCATGACAACGGATGAAGTGGTATGGGTTTACACATCTGTGGAAGAAGTCCCAGATGGCCCTTGTGATATTGCGGTGTGCGATGGCCCCCCATGCTCACAAGCGGCACCCATTTTGAAGAAGACGAACGGAGGTGGAGCAGTCAGGCGCCATAAAAAGACTGTCTCCTTTGCCATCGACGACAGAGTTGCGTGCGATGGTAGTGTGAAGAACGACGGGAAAAGAGGCAGAGACCCATCCCAAGACAAGAAGAAGAAGACCAGCAAGAAGAGTGTTCCGCCAAGAATTTTGAGTGCCCCTGATCAAGGTACAAGTCAAGATGACGAAGGAAGTGTCCAAGCACAAGACATTTCAAGCGAGTTTGTGAACGTTCTGGTTTCGAACGAAGATGGTGACGTCGATGTAATCCATCACATGAAGATTGAAAATCCCCCAAGTTCAGTCGAAGAATTGATTTCCTTGCCATGGATGAGCAAGAAGACGCTGAAGCGTAGCCTAACGAGAGGCGAAATCTCGCAGATCTGCATGATCGTCGATGTTGACGATGCAGAGGACATCGGCACGGTATCAGCAACGGAAGCCGAAGTGCTCGATGAAAAGACACGGAAGGAAAGGTTCGAGGAGCAGTCGTGGGATGCTCTCAAGATGAACCCCGTGTATGCACTTGCCAGGGAATTTGAAGACATTTTCCCAGACAAGGTGCCGGACGAACTGCCATTTGATAGAGGCATTCGTCACGAGATTGACGTACTTCCTGGCACGAAGTACTGTATCACACGACAGTGGCCGTTGCCAAAGGAACAAGTCGAGGCAATTGACGAGTTCTTTGCGCAACGCGCGAAGGCTGGGCATGTGCGGGAGAGCAAGTCTCCGCATTGTAGTCCCACTTTTTGTGTGAAGAAGGCGACTGGCGGATGGCGCATTGTTCACGCTTTCAACAAGCTGAACGACGCGACTATTCCTGCTCAGACTCCGGTTCCACGCAAGGATATGATCCTTGATGGGATGGTTGGCAGCACCGTCTTTAGTGCTATCGATCTGAAAGATGGATTCTATCAGATTCGAATGCGCAAAGACGATGTCCCACTAACTGCAGTGAGTACCCCTAGCGGTATGCTGTGGGAATGGTTAGTGATGCCACAGGGACTGAAGAATGCACCCGCGACCTTCAATCGAATGGTCACGAACGTTCTTCGTCCTTTACGAACATTTGCACCGAGTTACTTCGACGATATCTTCGTTCATAGTAAGGCCACAAATGGGAGATCTGATGTCGATGTTCATCTTGATCATCTTCGTCAAGTTTTCCAGGTCATGCGTGAAAACAAACTTTACGCAAACTTGAAGAAGTGCATGTTCTTCGCCCCCGAGATCCCTGTTCTCGGATGTTTTGTGGGCAAGAACGGTGTTCGAGTTGATCCGGAGAAGGTCAAAGCTATTGACGATTGGCCTGTGCCAAAGAACGTCAAACAGCTACGCCAATGGTTGGGTCTGGCCAACTATTTGCACAAGTACACGCGCAATTATGCAGCGTTAGTGCAACCCCTCACACAGCTCTTGAAGAAAGACGTTGAGTGGAAGTGGTCGAAAGACCATCAAACGGCGTTCGAAGAAGTCAAGAGGAGTCTTCGTGAAGCTCCTGTGTTGGCTCTACCGAATCACGACAAGCCGTTCCACGTCGTCTGTGATGCGAGCGATTATGCCATCGGTTGCGCATTGATGCAACACGATGATGAGGGTCGAGAGCGAGTTGTTTCGTATCAGTCACGACAACTCAGACCCGCAGAACGGAACTATCCAGTTCACGACAAGGAGCTACTGGCAATGAAGTATGCTCTTGTCAAGTTCCGTGTCTATCTGCTTGGCGAAGAGCGCTTTGCAATCTATACAGATCATGCGTCGCTGCGGACAGCAGTAAAGACTCCTCACTTGTCGCAAAGAATGGCGAGATGGTTCTCCTTCTTTGCGGAGTACAACTTTGTTGTACACTACAAGCCAGGCAAAACGAACATCTTAGCCGACGCATTATCAAGACGTCCGGATTACGATCCAAAGTCCAAGAGTGAAAATATGGACGAAGAATGTCGACTTTGCGAAGATGTTCAAGCGGTCGCAGTTCAAGCTACGACGACAGTGCGAGAAGAGATTGTCGAAGGGTACAAGTCTGACGAAACTTGTCAGGACTTGTTGAAGTACTTCAAAGACCCTTCTGACAAGGCACTGCAGAGCTTGCCTGCTAGAACAAGATCGCGCGTTCACCGCTTCCGAGTACACAATGGGTTGTTGTATTATGCGGTGGAAGTTGAGGATACAGCACGAGTTGTTGTTCCCAACGATGAAGGTTTACGTCATCGACTCTTGTATGAGTACCATGACAGTCCTTCGGGTGGCCATCTCGGACGTGAGAAAACGTTTCTCAGTCTTTCCCGGGATTATTACTGGCCACACATGTACAAGTGGGTTCGCAAGTATGTGAGAACTTGCGAGATCTGCCAGCGTGTGAAGCCATCTGGCTCCACGCAAGCCCCACTTCGTTCATTGGCTGTCCCATCGGACAGTTGGAAGTCTGTGAGTATGGATTTCATATTCGGACTTCCTCGTGACAAACACGGACGCAATGGCATCCTTGTGTTTGTGGACCGATTCAGTAAGATGGTCCATCTTGCACCGGTTTCGGACAAGATCTCAGCCGAAATGACGGCCAAGGTCTTTGTAGACGTTGTTTTCCGTCTACATGGCCTACCAGTCGAGATCGTGTCTGACCGTGACACTCGTTTCACATCCAAGTTTTGGCGTGCACTGTTCAGACTTCTGGACACCAAGTTGTCCATGTCAACAGCAGCACACCCGGAAACGGATGGTCAAACTGAACGAGTGAATCGTGTCCTGGAAGATGTATTGCGCAGCTATGCAACATCTTTCGGAGAGTGGAGCGAGTTTCTCCCTCTCGCTGAGTTTGCGTTGAACAACTCCACGCATGTCTCGACAGGTCACTCTCCATTTTATGTGAACTACGGCATTCATCCCCGAGTGCCTGCTTCCATAATGGGTGAGGTCTCTACCTTGAGTGGGGGAGGGACTACGGCTCTTGGAAATAAGCCGCAGTCAGTCACTGACCTGAATGCTGTTGCCGAGTTGAAAGCCAATTTCGACTCGATGAAACCTCTAAACGACATGACAAGTCGTGAGGCACAGCAAGTCGACGACTTTATTGTGAGAAGACAAGCCATTGTAAGGTTTGTTCGAGACGCAATTGCAAAAGCTCAGGATCTGCAAAAGGAACAAGCAGATAAGAGTGGAAGGAAGAACAAGCAAGTATATAAGGTCAACGATCTTGTATTGCTTAGCACGGCTAATCTGCCTGAACATGCAGTGTCCAACTTGGGAAGTTCGAAACTTTTGCCAAGATATATTGGACCGTTCAGGGTAGTTAAATGCAATGATGATGCCTACACACTAGACATACCTACACGCATGCGTCTACATCCTACATTTTATGTGGGTAGACTAAAGCCTTACCTTCCGAGTGGATCTGCAGATCCTACTGAGCCTTTGGCAAATGATCAAACTGATCATGAAGTTTCTCCACTTGATTGCGAAGAGCAAACAGCTCATCGCTCTGGAGATTCTTCTCGGCATAAAGGCGCTGAAGCACATCGAAGGACTCCTCCTTCACAACTTCCAGCAAGAGAAGGCGAGAATGGTACTCCGTCCGAAGTACCTCAAGAGCCGTCCCTGCCTCTTCCACAGAGCGCAGTAGACGTTCGTGATATACCTCACGGGCCTTCTCAGCCTTTTGGAGTCGCTCAAGTTCGCCCTGGACTTGCTCGAACCGTTGCTCGAAACGGGACTCCAAAGCCAGATACTGGGCGGGGCCATCGGACAGCGAGTCGATCCGCGACTCTTGCTCCCTCACTTGGTCCTCGAGGCTTTCGCACCGATCAGAAAGAATCGCGTCGCGAACTTCCAATGCCTCGATCTGAGCGCGATGAGCACTCTTCCACTTCCAGAGTCGCTCGATCGTTTTGGCGTTCAGCCCCACCCCCGCTGTTAGACTCTCAGGGAGAGCATCGCTGGGTGGTTGAGTCGATTGTTGATCATGAAGATCGACCGACTCGTCGTCATGGAAAGAAGCGGTTGAACCATCAGCGCTTCTACAGAGTTCGGTGGCGTGGATACCCACCGAGCTCGGACACGTGGGAACCTCGTCAGACATTGGAGTCTGATGTTCCTGACGTGGTCCGCAGCTACGAGAACCGCTTGTAGCGTCGCCAGGGGCGGCACTACGACGACCAGAGCTGAGGTTCACTCTGTCGTCAGCGGGAGTTCTTCTTTGGGCATGAGCATTGCCACGACGAAGAAGACGCTCCATCTTGTTCTCGTTCTCAAGACGAACAAACGTTCGCCATGAGTCTCTCTGGGCCGCGATAGGTTGGTCCGGGTCGTCACGATTGTTGACCCGACGCCAATTGAAGAACCGCTCCTTGTAGAACTCTACATCCCCCTTCTTCTTCAGAATGGGTAAGATGTCGAAGAGTTCTGGAGCAGTCCGCTGTCGCTTGGACGACGGAAGTTCTTCTCGGTTCACTTGGTCACTTGGTCGCTTCATTGCCAATTGGGAAGTGAACTGCTCCGAAAGGTCTGCAAAAGTACGCAAGGTACTTTTGACTTTAAGGAGGGGATGATGTAATGGGCTATACCTAGCCATTACATGAAGGTGCGGCTGTGCCCTACTTTAGTGTTGGACACACCACCTTCAGCGTGCATTGTGGTAGCAAATAACAAAGGGATTACGGTACAACAGATCCCACATGCACGTGTGACGTCATCTGATGATGTCACAAGTATCCATGTACTAATCAAGTACAGAGTGATGGTTCCGACTTGGGAATCTACACTGGTGACGAGACCGACGTGTCTCTATCCTCTGAAGTGAGTGGCTCCCGCCAATCACTTTGCAGGGAATCTCTGCGGTACTTCAAGTTCAAGTTCCCAGCAGATCCCCTGGGTTCAACCTCAGTGTACCCAAGGTTTTATATATCAGATTCATAGGTTTTATTTCTGCATGTGTAGGTTTTAGTTGTAAAACCTCTAGGATCTCTAGTGGTGTTTCATATGTAGTGTCAGGAACCATAACCACATTTTAATTCAGTTGCAATTTTACCTCCAAGTCCTCAAGTCGTCTTCTCTCCCTCCAAGTCGGGAGATCGCTTCCTCGTTGCACAAGCGTGTGTGCCGTGTATTGGGAACTGTTGTGAACAGCGTCCCATTACAATTAAGTAATGGAGGATGTTGAATGCTTTTGAAGTGTGGGACTCCCAGCCTCTACCGACATCCTTGCAACAGCGGGTAGTGATGTTGACGTTGACATGTGTAAAGTAAACTTTAATTTTTAGAAGATGTTAACTTGACGTCAATGTTAACGCTAGCTGTGGCGATTTTTAACCAAAGTTTAAACACGTTTTTAATCTTGTTTTGTATTTTCTAGCACATCACAGCAAAATTGTCCAGAACACATTCCGTCTCATAATTTGTGTTTTTCCCATGTAGCTTTACAGTGTGCGCCATAAATATGTGTCGACCGGTTTTTCTTGAATAATGACGCCAAAAATGCGAGTTTTAAGCTAAAAATTGGTAATTCTGCTTTTGAGACGAAAAGCTGTTGGGCGTATATTTTTTCCGCATTTGATGTGTAGTTTTGGCGTGACTAAGCTGACCATCATTCTTGCCCCGACAGAAATTGTAAGAGGCTATCCGAGACAGCCTCAAACACGGCACGCACGCTTGCGCTTGGGAGGAAGACTTGAGAGGAACTTGGCAAAAATGCAACTGAATTGAAATGAGCTTATGGTTCCTGACACTACATATAAAACACCACTAGGGCTCCTAGAGGTTTTACAACTAAAACCTACACATGCATAAATAAAACCTATGAATCTGATATATAAAACCTTGGGTACACTGAGGTTGAACCTAGGGGATCTGCTGGGAACTTGAACTTGAAGTACCGCGGAGATTCCCTGCAAAGTGATTGGCTCCCGCCACTCACTTTAGATAGTAGAGACACATCGGTCTCGTCACCAGTGTAGTTTCCCAAGTAGGAACCATCATTCACATGTCTAGAGTACTGTCGTGCGTAATCACGCCGAACCTCAATGATTGCGAGCGATCAACACTCAACTCAGACACAGATTGCTCTGACATCAGACGATGACGTCACCTGTGCATGTGGGATCACTTTTATGTGTTTCACCCAATATCTTCGCACCCACAATGCACTTCCACAAGGTGGCGTGTGACACACACAAAGAGCCACCTTGCATGTAATGGCAGCCTTTAGCCCATTACAGAAATACGTGCCGATTGAAAAAAGCCCATGCTATTTAGCTCTCCAAAGTGTTCTAGAAGATTCTGAGAGTACTGGCCGATAGCCCAGCTTTATTCGAATCAGCTGGCATTTTCATTTTTGCTAGAAGCGTCCATGACGATAACCAAAGGGACCGAGTTTACCGAGATCGAGAAGGGCGAGATTATCGGCCTGCGAACGACCGGATGGACATTCGCAGCGATTGGAAAGCGGCTAGGGCGCTTGCCAACGGGCATCAGCAAGTTCTGGAGGAACCAGAACTCGTACAGGAAGAAGAAGCGCCCCGAGGGGCAGAAGAAAATGTGTAAGCGGACGGAGCGGCGGATCGTTCTCGAGGCGAAAAAGGAGGGGACAACGGCTAGCGCCGTTCAGGCAACCCTGGGCGTGGATATCTCTGCTCATACAGTGCAGCGCGTGCTTCAGAAGGCACCATTCATGCGCTACGGCAAGCGCAACGGCGCCCCAGGCTCACGGAAAACCACAAGTTGGCCCGACGTGATTGGGCAAAGCGCATGAACCGTGAGCGGGTGAACTGAACCACAATGATCTTCTCCGACGAGAAGAAATTCAACCTAGATGGCCCTGACGGCATGCAGTACTATTGGTACGACTTGCGGCGCGAAAAAGCGACGTATTTCAGCCGTTAAAATGGTGGAAGCTCCGTGATGGTGTGGGGCGGCTTTTCGGCGAAGGGGACGACTATGCTGGCTATTCTCACTGGCCGCCAGGACTCGCTCAACTATCAAGAGACATTGTCGACCTACATGCTTCCATTTGGAGACGCTGTGCATGACGGGAGGTACACTTTTCAGCACGACAATGCCAGCATCCACGCCTCGGCAAGCACCAAGAGGTTCCTGCAGGACCTCAATGTGACCGTTCTCGACTGGCCTACTCTGTCGCCTAACTTAAACCCCATTGAGAACGTGTGGGGCGTGCTTGCGAGAGTCGTTTACGGCGGCGGTAAGCAGTACGCGACGGTGGTTGAGCTGAAAAACGCGATACTTCGAGCGTGGCGGGATTTCGACCCACATCTGTTGCAAAAATTGGTTTTTTCAATGCCGAATCGTGTCTGTGCAGTCCTAGAAGCCCGAGGAGCAAAGATCACCTACTGACAGGCTCTGAAACAGACGTAAAAGCTAAATAACACGGGCTTTTTTCAATCGGCACGTATTTCTGTCGGGGCAAGAATGATGGTCAGCTTAGTCACGCCAAAACTACACATCAAATGCGGAAAAAATATACGCCCAACAGCTTTTCGTCTCAAAAGCAGAATTACCAATTTTTAGCTTAAAACTCGCATTTTTGGCGTCATTATTCAAGAAAAACCGGTCGACACATATTTATGGCGCGCACTGTATATTTTTCGTGTATGACAGCTTGACGTTAACTTTTAACATTCACGTCGATTGCCATTACCGTTTTTAACGTTAACTGTCGTCAAGTGCGTTAACGTCCCCATCACTAAAGCGGGACAAGACTCACATACAAGTGTGTATTTGCTCTTATATGATGAGTAAACTGTACTCCTTTTGTGACGTCTAGTCACTATTTGTTCCCCTCGATGCAGTGTCACTCCCTCCGACATAAACCTCTGAGACTTGATTGTTGTCGTTGGACCGCGCGTCCTCTCAAACTTGATCGTGCTTCCAGACGTGACACGTATCCTGCTTGACAACCCTGCGAGCGTAATTACGACCTTCCGCCCTCATGTTGCATACGCTTTTTGTGTGCAGTTGTATCGGATCCGTGGCGTTTTTACGCGCGCGCTTGACTTTTTACGAAGCGGAGAGGTCCGAAAAAATAAAAAAGTGGGGCGACGGGGGCCGGAGGGGCGGCGGGGGGCACGCATGTGTGGCATCATTTCCGCATTTCTCGAGACCCCCGCGCAGCTCCTGGACGGAGAGAAAAGAGTGCGTTGCGTGGCAGCCGAATCGGTTCGCATGCCGCTTTCTTCCCCCATGCAGCTTTAACTGACGACTTGTTGTTGCTTTCTGTTGCGCATCTTTTGTTGCAGTGCGTTTCCTTCATTTGATTCGGCCCGTTATGTGCGTGCTGCCCGAGGTGGCGCAGCCCGACCGCAAGATTCCGTTCCGCGAGAAAGTGTTGTGGACGGTGATCACGCTGTTCATTTTCCTCGTGTGTTGCCAGATCCCGCTGTACGGTATCCAGACCAACAAGTCGTCGGACCCGCTCTACTGGATGCGTGTGATTTTGGCGTCGAACCGCGGCACGTTGATGGAATTGGGTATCTCGCCGATTGTGACATCGGGCCTTGTGATGCAGTTGCTTGCGGGCTCCAAGATGATTGAAGTCGACCAGTCGCTCAAGGAAGATCGCGCGCTCTTCAGTGGTGCGCAGAAATTGTTTGGTATCTTGATCACGCTCGGCGAAGCCGTGGCGTACGTGGTGTCGGGCATGTACGGTAACATTTCGGACATTGGCGCGTTCAACGCGATCTTGATCATTTTGCAGCTTTTGTTTGCTGGTGTGTTGGTCATCATCTTGGATGAGATGCTCCAGAAGGGCTACGGTCTTGGCTCAGGTATCTCGCTCTTCATTGCGACCAACATCTGTGAAAGCATTGTGTGGAAGGCGTTCTCGCCAACGACCATCAACACTGGCCGTGGCACTGAGTTTGAAGGCGCTATCATTGCGTTGTTCCACTTGCTGATTACGCGTTCGGACAAGCTTCGTGCCCTCAAGGAAGCGTTCTACCGCCAGAACCTGCCAAACATCACCAACTTGCTCGCTACCGTGTTTGTGTTCGTCGTCGTCATCTACTTCCAAGGCTTCCGCGTGGACCTCCCAGTCAAGTACCAGAAGTACCGTGGCCAGCAGGGCACGTACCCAATCAAGCTCTTCTACACGTCGAACATGCCAATCATCTTGCAGACAGCGCTCGTGTCGAACTTGTACTTTATCTCCCAGTTGCTGTACAAGAAGTTCAGCGGCAACTTCTTGGTGCGTCTTTTGGGTATCTGGCAAGACGTGGAAGGTAGCGCTGGCCAGACCGTGCCTGTCGGTGGTCTTGCGTACTACATCTCGGCTCCAAGCAACTTGGCCCAAATCCTGTACGACCCAATCCGCTTTGTGATCTACGTCGTCTTCATCTTGGGCTCGTGCGCGTTGTTCTCGAAGACGTGGATTGAGATCTCGGGCTCGTCGGCCCGCGATGTCGCCAAGCAGCTCCGCGACCAGCAGATGGTCATGAAGGGCCACCGTGACTCGTCGATCGTGCACGTGCTCAACCGCTACATCCCAACGGCCGCCGCGTTTGGTGGTATGTGCATTGGTGCGCTGTCGATGGTCGCCGACTTGCTTGGTGCAATTGGTTCGGGCACTGGTATCTTGTTGGCCGTCACGATCATCTACCAGTACTTTGAGACGTTTGCCAAGGAACAAGCCGACCTCGGCGGTCTCTTTGGCTTCTAAGCTGGAGATGATCTGTGTTTGCCGATCTTTTTCGCTGCGTAGCGTGCCATGGACATCGTCTTTCGCCGCTGTCGCTTCATGAGAGAGAGGAAGGAGTTTGCTTCATGCAGGGTGTTTTGTTCCCGTTCAAGGGGTACTGTCAGGTACTCTTGCTGGTAATAATAGTAAAATTTGGATAGGTCAATCAGCAAATTGGGTGGAGGAAATGTGAGGCTGCCTCCCCGCTCGGAGACATCGTTTGGGTGCTTCCAGCGTCATTTCCGCCGCTCTTAGGTGCACGAATGAAGGAAAGCTCCCTCCGCTCTTGTGAAAAGACAGCAAGGTCGATGGGACGGATGCATGGCGCGACGCAGTGCGTCTTCGATCGCTGGCATTTGAATACTAAACAATCAAAAAAACCTTTTCATTTAAAGATGTTATCTTTGTGTTTCTGTGCGTCTAAGTGAATGAGTGGCATGAATGATGAGCTGAAGCAAGTGATCGCATTCTAAAGTGCCCGTCGATTTGGATGTGCAGGCGGACGGCCGCTATTCCCACCGGTATCTTCGCCGATGCCCACCACGTCGTGAAAGCTGCTGCTGTTGGTGAACGAGTCCCTTTGGAACGACGAGCCGATCGTCGTGGAGTTGTTCGCAAAGCTTCCGTCCATGCTGCTGCCGTTGCCGCTACTGCCAGAGCCTCCGTTCGCGCCGCCGAGTTGGCTGCTGCGCTGTTTGGCCTTGGCGCCAGCTTTCAGCGTTTTGTACCATTTTTCGTACTTGGCCAGTTGATCGTCCTGGACAAGCAAGAGCCACGACAAATGGACGTCAGCGTGAGTTTCAACGATGAAGATGGCATGGCCACAGGCCACACGTACTTTGGTTTTCATGGCCTCCGACATCTGTGCGATTTGCTTTTCCTGCGCCTTGAGTCTCGCCTCCAACGCCGCATTGCGTCTGCACAAAACACACACACCATGAGCACACACCGTTGCAATTGTAGACATGATGCTGCTGCAACATGAGAACCGTACTCTGTAGCGGCATCCAATCCCGTCATTGGTGTGGCGGGCCCGCGCTCCGCATTCATGCTGTTCCGTTGACGTCGCCACTCTTCCAGCGCTCTCTTAATCATCACAAGCTGCTCGTATCACACAGGGTTACTCCATATCAATGCTCATTCGTTTCTTCGATCCATAATTCCATCAATACAACTTACCTTTTGGTTGTAATGCACTTTGAATTTCTCCATCGATTCCTGCAGCGTCTTGTTTTCCTCTTGAACATTCGACAGCGTCTCGCAAGTCTATTGCAAAAACCAAAGTTCAGTGCTTCGCTCACATCCAACAATACCAAAATTGACCAGAGAAAAACAAACGAAAGTGTACCTTGACGAGCTTTGTGTTTTCGCTACTGAGCGTCTTGACAGTGTTGAGAAGGCGCACAATCTCGTATTTCTGCTGCGAGATGGTCTCCTGCAAGCCTTCCATGTCGGCTGCTGCTTGCTGATGCAAGTGTTGTGCTGAGCCGCTTCCAGGATTGTTTCCAAAAGAACTGCGCCGGCCGAGATGCGATCCCGCATCTGGTCCACTATTCGCATTCAAAGGAGTTCCAGGTTTGCTTGATGTACTGCCGCTGCGCTGCTTGTGGAAGCGGTCGTCGATAATGCCACGCGATCCATATTGCTGCTCCATGAGTCTACCATTGAAAAGAAGCAAATGGTGAGTGCTGAGTTCCGTTTCTATTTTAAAGGCACAACTAACGCTTACCGAACACGCTGGTTCCGCATGCGCGACGCAACGGCTGCACGCAGCGTCGATCCGCCATCGACCGCTGTAGCGCGAACGCCAATCGACGTTTTACTACCACGACACAAAGGAACAACGTCACAATTAATAGCAAAAAAGCATAGAGATTAGTGCGTTTCTCGTTAGAATAGAGCCGCTAAATGTCATGGTATGTCACATACTTGTTGGATTTTGAGGGCAACAAGCAAAACGAATCCCCGAGCGACGACGACAAGTGGCGCGACGACATGAGCAGATTGGACTATAATAGCACCCGCACATCAACAGGTTAGTCACCAAAGCATCTTCCCGTCATCAACTTCACCACATACTTTATCAGAGGAGCCAGCGCCCGAGAGCCCAATCTCTTGCAGTTTCCGCCAGAGCTCCTCCATTTCGGCGGCCGCGAGGTTCAGTTGCGCCTCTGCAGCAGCGCTCGCGCCAGGATCACGTGCATTATCTGCTGCCGCCGCTGTCTTTCTGAGTTCTCTTTCAGTACCAGCGCTATTCACCGATGAGGCATTTTCTCGCCCGCTCAAACCTGTCTCCCTCGCTGTCGCAGTGCCAAAAGGTGGCGCCGCATCCACGTTCCTGCCAGGCTGGTGATCTCCCACCACCTGCGGGTTGTCACCGTCTTCGACGCTGTCCTTGTTAGTCGACCGCACAGGCTGCGGGATGCGCGCCTTGGCCTGTTTCGCGCGATACTCGTAGTTCTCGGCGAGCAGTAGCAGCGCGTCGACCGTGCGCTGGTTGGCGATGCCGCTGGCCGCGAGCAGGAATTTCTCGCTCGCGAGGCGACCTTCACGCTCGGCGGCCACGACGTCGTCCCTACGCAGCGCGTCCTCGGCCCGCAGCGCGTGGAAATGCGCCTGCACGGCGGGCGTCGACGCCTCGTACTCGTCGTTCTCGAGTGTCTTCCACATGGTCAAGCCGTAATATGAGTGTGAAAAAGCCCATTATCAGAGCGAGAACAAACAACCTTGCGAAGTTCAAAGTGGCAACGAAAATAATGTGGGACACCTTACTTGGTAAATTTATAGTACTGGATGAAATGAGTTTTTTATGTAGAATTTTAAGTCACCAGTCATTACGATGAAGCTGAGACATGGTTACACACTTTAAGAGCTCCACTGCTAGAAATCGACGTCAAAGTCATTGTCCACCTTCACGTGCGCTCGACTGGATGCCGCAGACGCAGATGCGCTGCTGGAGAAAGCCTTTAGAGCTGAAGAACCGCTTCCAACCGTCATACTGCTCTTGCTCCCGATGAGACTTTGCAGATCCACTTCGTCTTCTTCTTCGAATTCCGAGTAATCGTCCATTTTGCCTCCGCGCATTAGCTTCAAACAAGGACAGCAACAATGTATGGCCTGTTAGGTCACGAAGCAGTTTACATTGCTCTAGTACCCGAATTACTCGTATGTACCTTTTGCGACAGCTTGGTCGGAGACGATGCCATGCTCTTGAGTACATCGTTGGAGTCAGATTTCTTCTTCACACTACGCAGACGCGGCAACATCAACACCAGCATCAGCCCACTGTAAGTGCCAAGCAATCCCAAGGCATGTGCATACCCAGACGACGCGAGCCCAAATGCTTTCGGCTGTGGAGGTGGACTATGGTGCTGCAGGAATGCTGTCTGCAGCAGGGACGGCGTTTCAAATCGCGGAGCCTGAGATTGCAATGGTGAGGTTTGTGATTGGTCTCTATTGCTGGGACTCGGGGATACATCATCATCGTCATCGTCGTGTTTATACGGCTGAAGTTGCTTTGGAGGGGATGGAGATGGAGCGGTGCTATCTTTCCGCGGGCTGACTGACGATGCGCCGCATACACTGGACAGCAGTTCCCGCATCTAGACAATACGTACAGAATTGGTTAACTTGCCAGTACCACCGAGATTGAAAGCAATGCAACACAAACCTTCCGCTGGGATCTCTGGTTCACTGGGTCGTGGTGTAAGAAAGCGGTACCAAACGCATCGGCTAATGCAGAAGCAGAGAGAGCTTTCAGCGTAGCCATTTGCTTGATATGGTTTGACAATAGTTTCCATAACTCTAGCACAAAGCATAAAACAAAAATAATAATCAGAACTGAAAGTACAGCAAGCCACATTCAAAGCGTGCATGACGTGCCGAGCTCTTTGTCTTTCGAGTTTTGGTGTACTTTTTTTATCTTTTGCTCGCTCATAATTCCTTCAAACGCTCGCGACGGGAACAAAACTGCGAAGGAAAGAGCGCTAAGTCAGTCTTTCTGGCATACGTCCTTCGTTTCCATAAACAAAATGACTCACCTGGTCCGAGCTCCTGAGCAAAATCGAGAATGAGTTCAAAGCACACGTCGGAGTTGAAGTAACTAATTTGTGCTTTTCGACCACCGGCCGCCATTCTACGGACAATTCGAAAAGTTATCGCAATGATGAGAAAGCAGTGCCAGATAGCTCAAATCGAATCACTGTATGCGTACCGAACTAGCTCACGCTTTGTGTCAGCTGTCGAGCTGTTACCGAATTCTGTGCTGAAGTGATCGCCATCCGTGGCTCCTTCTTCGACACGGCTGATCAATGCACCCAATGCTTTGACTTTGTCCGCCATTGATAGTTTTTCAATCGGAGGAACTTTCTTCTACAATGCCAAAGTTGTGCAAGCATTAGCCTACAAGTAGTAGAGTTTGGAATGCGTAGAATTAAAGACTCACCTCTTCGACTTTTTCCTTCACATCTGCTGGCTTTGGTACGCTTTCAGTAATGCAAGCAGGTTCACTTTCAGCGCCTCTGCTAACACTTTCATGCAGCATTGATTTTGATTCATCAAGGCTGAGATCAAGCTCAGAGTTCTCCATGTCGGTGTTCTTCCTTTCGAGCTCTTGCACACTAACTTTCGATACACGAGACATTTCTTGCGAGATCTCGCACTCGGTAGGTAAACCTTTAGACGCAAAGTCTACTAATAGAGCACTTGACACATCATCGCCGTTCTCCGTAGCAAAATCCTCATCTTGCTTTTCCTTGGTCGATAATGGAAAATGAACAGGTAAATGACTGGCAGAATCATCGTATGCCCGCATTGGCGAAGGGTTGAGGTCAGCAATGGAGGGCGACAGGAAGTTTGGGCTTGTAATCACGTTGCTTCCGTCCATGCTCCCCGCCGGGTCAATCCAAATCTCTGGACTTGATTCGTTTTTTGTGCTCAGCGGAAGAGGTGCCTCGGTCGTCTCAATTTCTGCCTGTGTGTGAGATTGGGCCGAGAAGCATTCCACGCCAAGCGCTGGCATTCTCTCTTGTGCCTTTTCATCTTGCTGGTGCGTCCGCACGTAAATCTGCGACGACGAAGTTTGCGGTTTCTGGATGCTGCTGGATTCCAGCGGTAGTGCGTCTTGGTCTTCATGGAGTCGTGTTGAACGCACTTTGTTATCTTGCTGGTACATATGATTTGCATGTCTTGGCACCTGAACAGGTGCAGTGTGCGGGATCTGTACGTTGACCGAGCGTCGCAGTGGCACGCTCTGGACTTGGCCCTGGTACTCGGAAAACGACAGAGAGCTACCAGCAAAGCATCAAACACTATGTCAGTACAATTCATCCAGGTAGCATAGGCAAATGCACATCACAAGACACACCTATTCGCTTGTTTTAGTGCGTTGAGCGCACTCCTCGGCGAGAATGTCTCGAACAGCTTGTCTGTATACACAGAACACAGCATGTCAGCACCTTTTGTACTTCATACATGACTTTCAAGCAACACTTAATATAGTCCTACCGGCAACTTCATCGTCGATTTTAGTCGCTTCTCGGATCTGTTCTTGCGCCTGCTGCACCATGTACGATCTCGCTCCGATGGCGTGCTCACGGATTGTGTGATCCAATCGATTCGCTGCCACGCAAGAACAAGTCCGCGTCAAACGCCATGTGGCAATAAACAACAAGAGTTCCAAGCCGATGCATCGTACCTTGGATGGCGCTTTGTTTCCGCAAGAGCTCGCGTTCGTACGCTTCGTTTCTCTCCAAGTTTTCCGACAACTCAATCTCGTGGTTCTGGAATATAATGCATAACACACACAACCCACTACATTTTATGGCAAACGCCGACACAAAAAAGGAGAGCATGAGGTTGCTGTGCCGCGTACCGTTTGTCGGATCAAATCGTCCAGCGACTGCTCTTTCTCGAATGTCTGGGTACAACAAACACTCAAACCTTAGGCCACCACGAATGCAGGCACTCAGACGCTTGATGTTTCCACACCTTCTTGGCCAGGTACCGTCGCTTCTCGACGGCTTGTTTTTTCTCCTCGAGCGCCTTGAGTTGCTGCAGTCGCATGGCCTGCAGTTTCTCCTGCCACGCGGGGTAAATCGCCTCGATACGCTGGAAGTACCTGCGCTTCTCCTGCTCGAGCGCCGCGCTGGACGCCGTCAGGTCGTTCTTCTGCTTTAGGTACGCGTCGTTCGCCTTCCGCTGCGTGTCATGCAGCGAGCGGATGAACTCGTCGTTGCGCGTCTTCGCGGCCACGGCAGCCGAGCGCAAACGCTTCCATTTCTGCTTCTGGCTCTGCAGCGCCACGGCGCTGAACTCGGCGGCCGTCGCTTCGCGCAACACGAGTTTCTTTTCAATCGTGTGCCGCCGCGCCGTGCTACGCATCCAGAGCCATAGTAAGAGGTTAGCTTGTTCGCGACTTACAGTAGTATGCATACACACTAATGTATCATATGCACGCGTACAGTTCCTCGCGCTTGGCGCGTAGCACTTCCATCCGCAGCGCATACTCGGCCGACATCATCGGCTTCAACATAGCACTGGTCGCTCTGAAAACCAGATATATTCATAAACCGAGCCGAGCCGAGCCGAGCCTGACGTGAGAAAGCTTAAAGTTTAAAAGTTTGCAGGCAGCCCCAACCTTGTAAGCTTTCAAAATAAATAACTTCGCAGTTCAAAACACACCTTGCTCACTCCCTACGCGCGCGCACTTTTCCGCATTTTGGGAACAGAGCAAGCAGCAAGTAGCAAGCAGCAAGCAGCAGCAGTTGTTGGTTTCGCGCCACGCCCGAGGACTCGTGCGGTGAACATGCACATCGAAGAGATCATCCTCGACGGCTTCAAGTCGTACGCAACGCGCACGGTCGTGAGCGGCTTCGACCCGCGCTTCAACGCCATCACGGGGCTCAATGGCAGCGGCAAGTCCAACGTGCTTGACGCCATCTGCTTCGTGCTCGGCATCACCAACCTCACGCAGGTGCGCGCCAACAATCTGCAGGAGCTCGTGTACAAGCAGGGCCAGGCCGGCGTGACGAAGGCGAGCGTGACGATTGTGTTCAACAACCAGGACACTAAGAGCTCGCCCGTGGGCTACGAACAGTACGAGCAGATCTCGGTCGCGCGCCAGGTCGTGATTGGCGGACGCAACAAATACCTGATCAATGGCCACACGGCGCAAGTGAGCCAGGTACAGAACCTCTTCCACTCGGTGCAGTTGAACGTCAACAACCCGCATTTCTTGATCATGCAGGGGCGGATCACGAAAGTGCTCAACATGAAACCCCCAGAGATCCTCGGTATGATCGAAGAAGCTGCCGGTACGCGAATGTATGAAAACAAGAAGCAAGCGGCGCTGAAGACCATGATGAAGAAGGAAAAGAAAGTGGACGAAATCAACACGATCCTTGCAGAAGAAATTACGCCCACACTCGAGAAGCTGCGTGCCGAAAAGACGCATTACTTGAAATGGGCTGCGAATAATACCGAGATGGAGCGACTTCAGCGTTTCTGCATTGCGTACGATTTCCAGAAAGCGCAGGATGCGCTGAAGAACACCGCTCATACGGTCGAGAAGATGCAGCAAGCGCAGCAGGACGCCGTGCAGCAGGAGGCGCAATTGGAGGAAGAGATTGAACAAGCCGAAGACGAAGCAGATAAATTGCAAAAGAAACGCGATAAGGAAATGGGCAAAGAGTTTCAAAATCTGAAGGACAGTGTCGAAAAGATCGAAAAGGAAAAGGTCAAGTTCACGACCAAGCTCTCGCATGTCAAATCGTCGATTGAAACCCAAAATAAGGCCGAAAAAGCCATTCACGCGCAACGCGCGGAAGCTGAGCAAAGTATGACGAAACTTGCCAAGGATATTGAAAAGGCGAAGAAAAACGTGGCTCAAGTGGAAGCTGTGTTCTCAGCCAAAGAAACTGAAGCGAACGATTATCAGCGCCAGATTCAAGCATTGAATGCTGGCATGGCACAGAGCGGAGATGGTGATGAATCCCTATCGGAGCGCCTCGCGTCAAAGCAGCGCGAGCTACAAGAAACGAACACTGCAGTGAAGCAAATCAACATGAAGCTGAAGCACATGGAGGAAAGTATTAAGCAAAAGCGTCGCCAAATTGAGCAAACCAAGAACAACAACCACAGCATGGACCGAGAACGTGAGCAAAAGATTCAAGAGCTGGAGCACATGCGCCACGATATCAATCAACTGACGGACCGATTTAATCCAAATGAAGAACAAAGACTTCTGGATGAAGTAAATGCTCTCCAGCAAAAGATTTCCTCGTATGAACGGGAGGTCGATGAAGCTTCTCACGGGTTGTCTTCCCGATTGGATTTCAAGTACACTGACCCATACCGTGGCTTCGAGCGAGACAGCGTGAAGGGTGTTCTCGCGAACCTTCTTGAAACGAAGCATGAATGGTCTGCTCTTGCGCTTGAAATCGCAGCTGGTGGTAAGCTGTACCAGATCGTTGTGGACAATGAGAAAACCGCCAAAGATATCCTGAAGTTTGGCCGTCTCATGAACCGTGTTACTATCATCCCGTTGAATCGTATTTCGCGACGTACCGTGGAGCGACGCAAGATTGATAAGGCTCACCAGGTTGCGACCCAATATGGTGGCAAAGTGTGGGAAGCGATGGAGCTGATTCATTTCGACCAACAAGTGCAATCAGCTATGGAATATGCGTTTGGATCTTCTATCATTTGCGAGACAAGTGAGATTGCCAAGAACGTGACTTTCCACAAGGATATCAAGGTTAGAACTGTGACTTTGGACGGTGATTCGTACGATCCAGCAGGAACTCTGCAAGGTGGTTCTGCTCCTTCCAACGGGACTCCAATTCTCTTGAAACTTCACCATTTAATCACGAGTACTCGTGCCCTTAGCGACTTGAAGCGCGATTATCAGGATGTGTGCCGCATTCTTGATGCCATGAAGCAAGTAAGTGCAATGCTGAGTTTGGCAAGATGGTCAACAAATTTGGCACTGACGTTTGTTTTGTTTTGTAGGATGCAGATCGATTCCGAAAGATGAACCAGCAAATTGAACTCAAGGAACACGAATTGCGCCTGCTTGACGATCGAATCGCTGATAGCGCTCACGCTCAGCTCGAGCGAAACGTTGTTGAATTAGAAGAGCAATTCCAAGAGGAGAAAGAGCTCTTAGTTACGAAGAAGCAAGCTGTTGAACAGTTGACCCAAGAAGTCGCGCACTTGGAGTCTGATATTACCAATATGAAGCAATCTCGGCAGTCGAAGATCGGTGTCCTTGAAGAGCGATACGCAAGCTCTAAGAAAGAAATGCAGAAACTTGGTGCGCAGCTGAAGGTTGTGGAGCAAGAGCTTTCTGAGCTTGTTCTTGAGTCGGAGTCAGCAGGTCAAGATCTTGAAGGTGCTGATGAGAGCGTTTCAAGCATCCAAAAGGAGATCGCTTCGCTTCGTAAAGAAGAACAGAAACTGGAAGATAAGGTCGCTGATATTCAGCGCACGTATACCGAAGCTTCGAACAAGCTAGATGAGCGACGAAGCCACCTGACTTTGTGGGACCAGCAACTGAAGGATCTGGCTGCAAAGCAAACAGAGCTGGCTCAGAAAAAGAACGCTTTGGAAATTGAGCGGAAGAAGGGTGAGCACAAGGTTACGCGATTGTTGAAGGAAGAAAGCGAAGCCAAGCATATCGTGAAGAAACTCGAAAAAACTCATCCTTGGATTGAAAGTGAGAAGGAGTTTTTCGGTCGTGAGCACACCGATTACGATTTCCAGCGCCGAGACCCTGCGAGTGCCAATCGAAGACTGCTGGAGCTGAAGGAAACGCAAGGCGCGTTGTCGAAGAAGATTAACAAAAAAGTAATGGGTATGATTGAAAAGGCCGAGCAGGAGTACCAGGGTTTGATGAACAAGCGTCACATTATTGAAAACGACAAGGAGAAAATCACGTCGGTCATCAAGGAGCTGGACACCAAGAAGAACGAAGCGCTTGAGACCACGTGGGTGAAGGTGACGAAAGATTTCGGCTCCATTTTCGGCACTCTTCTTCCTGGCACTACAGCCAAACTAGAGCCTCCAGCCAATGGTGCGTATATTTGCATTGTTGTATTTGGCAAAATCGTGACTCATGTGTCGTCATCTATGCTTGTTTTTTGTTTCGTAGGAACCATTCTCGATGGTCTCCAAGTTCGAGTTGCGTTCGGTGGTGTATGGAAGGAAAGTTTGACAGAGCTGAGTGGTGGTCAACGCTCTCTGCTCGCGCTCTCGCTCATCCTCTCGCTGCTTCTCTTCAAACCAGCTCCGATGTACATTCTGGATGAAGTGGATGCTGCGCTTGACCTTTCGCACACGCAGAACATTGGTCAGATGATTCGTTCGCACTTTTCGCATTCGCAATTCATTGTCGTGTCCTTGAAAGAAGGTATGTTCAACAACGCCAACGTTGTGTTCCGCACCAAGTTTGTGGATGGTGTGTCGACGGTCACGCGCACCGTGCCGTCAAAGTCCAAGAGATAAGAAGACAGTAGCAAAGAATACATGTTCATCTTTGAATTCACTGGTGCGTTTACATGAAAATACACTTACTGTTATGCACGCAACACGTGTTACAAAATAGCCTCTAACCCGCATGACCAAAAGAACGTCTATTCGGTTGCTGTCGATGCCGGCAGCTCAACGTCAACTTGATCTAGCGACACGTTATTTGGTAACCCCTCGACGACAGTCGATGTGAGTTCAAGCTGGACTCGAAGCGCCTCGAGCTCTCGTTCTCGCTTGTCTCGACGAGCCAATTCTAATATCACATGGACAGGCATCGGACGAATCGTCGTATCGCGCAAGTATACCTCGGTGAATGCAAACCCGTACGCCTTTTGCCAGAGTTTCACGACGTGCTGCTGGATTGCTTTGCGATGCTCGTCACGAATGCGCCTGCGCAATTTGCGAGCTGCGTCGATTTTCTCGTAAATGATGCTCAAGATCGCGTAAGCAAGCGTCGCGATGTTGGTCAGGAGGGTCACATAGGTAAGCAGTGACACCACGCCCGGCTCCAAATACAACGACCCCATTTTCAGAATCAGCCCACCTATTCCCCGAGCAGCATGAACAAGAAACGGCATCATTTAGTGCTACAAGTCTCCAACCGAAGCTGCGAGAATGGGGCGGACTTACAGAATAGCGTGATGAACAGCTGGATCTGCGTCACGCCTGCGAGCGCGCTGTCGGATCTGTCCTTGTAAGGCTGGTAGAATAGTATCACCGAAAGATAGATCAAGCTAGTCACGCGCACACAACAAGAATTCGGCACCAAGAGCAATATGTGAGTTATCAAGAAGACTGCAGCGAAAAAATGAGTCCAATGACGCAAAGCTGACTTACAAGATAATGAGTCCGGCGATGATCCTGTTCGCACCCGATTTCGCGAGCAGGCTGATGATGCAGTTGAGACACAGCTTCCGGCCAAGATCCCAAACTTCAAACCACCAAAAACGGGAGTTGTCTACAGTTCATGAGAATAGGTTAGTCACTTGCATTTTCATCTTCATTATATGGTCATGCTTCACTGTGACTCACATGAATGGTAAATGAAACCAAGTTGTGCTATCATGCTTGGTTCCTGGTGAATGTTGGTAAAGCACGCAGATACACACAAGAATGGTTGAGACGCCACCACGTCGCTAGAGTTAAAGCAAGACAAGATAATCGAGATCGGCTCACGTACACTGAGCTTCTTGTTGCGCAAATACTCCGCGAGCAGATCTTTCTCAAAGGTAGCAATCTTCTCGTCCTCAAGATGAAGCCCTCGATCCTCAATATCTTGGCGCATTTCGGCAAGCAGACGCTCTTTCAGTTGCACCTTCGACGGCTCGTCTAGAAGCAATATGGTCTCGTCGACCCCACTGCGATGCCTTAGATAAAGAACGAGCCAGAAGAGCAGCGGAACACCTGCACAAGAAACGGAAAAATGAGATTACGTGGCCGCACCGAATTGCGTGGGCCGAGTTCACGTACCCAGAACCCATATGAAAACCAGCACCACGGTCATCGGAAGATAGTAAAGCCATTGCCCTTCGTAACAGAGTAAGCTCCGGTCGCGACTCATGTACCATTTGTCCCCTATTTCTTCACAGTAAAAGAGCCCAATCACCCGCTGACTCAACTCAGGATAGGAAAGCAGAAGAATCCAGAACAAGAGCTTAATACACTTGTTTTGGTACGACTGATAGTTCAAGCGTAGTCGAATCCGTGCTCTCCAGAGTCGCAAGTTGCTTCGGACGACCATACCAAGAACATCGTTACTGCGGATGTGGTGCGAAGTTGGGCAACTTGGTTGGTGCTCAGAAGAAGATGTCGGCAACCTTGTCATGAGAACCACCTTGTGGACCCACTTGCCTAGTCGAGTGTCTTTCAACCATACTCTTGCATTGTCGATGAAAGCCTCAGCTCGAGAGGACAAGTTGCCTTTGACTCGTGTCGTGAAGCTGCGTTGCTGCATTCGACTTTGTCGTTGCTTTTGCTCCGTTTTGAGCATCGTCACCAGAGCCGAGCGCTGAGCAACTGTCTGAGCCTGGTGCCTCAAAAGTTTAAACACTGGCAGCCCACAATTCACGCAGTGGCGTGGCAACGTTGACAGTGTGACTCGATACCGAATCACTCCCCAAGCCAAGAGCAATCCTGTGAGCCCAAGGAGAACAAGTACTGCGATGACAGCCAATCTACAGTACACATTTTGCATACAGAAACATGTAAGTCACATGATACTTACAGCATAGTATCTATCTGTGCCTTACCGATAGCTTGCAAAGTAGTTGCGCTTGAAGAAACACTCGATTCCTGTGGTGTCGACAACGTTGAGATCCGCGATCGAGAAGAAATCCATCAGCCGGCTCATTTCATTGGGCCATGGGATCTCGTACACCTTTTTGAAGCCGCCAAAAATTTGGAAGAAACCAAGTATGATCTTAAACTTCTCGGCGCGGAATGCAGGCATCGGAGTCACTCGCGGGACAATGTCGAACAGGTACCTTGGGCGGCGACTGTGTCGGTGTATACGAGTGCTGATTTGTGTCATCATCTGGGTTGCGCGTTGCTGTATGTAGAATTTCGCTGCCCGGAGCATTGTCGTTGACTGTGAATCGGAGTCGTAAATCTGGAACTTTTTCGCGGCCAAGGCATGTTTCATGATTTCTTTCTCGGACGTATCCGAAAAGTAGTAAATGACCAGTACAACCGCGCTAACCGCGAAAGCGATGGGGATCATCGAGAGCAAAGTGGTCATATGCGCCACGGAAGGGTCAGCAGGATCAAAGCAAGCTACAGCATACCAAGAACACAAAAAAGCGGTCAGTACTCGCGCTCTACATGATGTGCAACAAACTTCGTGATTGACAGAAGAGCAACTCACGTTTGCACATGCCGTTTGACACTTTGTAATAATTGTCGACGCACGTCGCGCACATGACGCCACTATAGCCGACCAAGCACTGTGATGTCTTACTAAACGTTGTCGCACCCACAACTTCATCTTCCACGCATGCAGTATGAGTATCGCACGAGTAATACTCGTTTCCAGACAGGCAAGCGAAGATTCGTTTGCGGCTCCAGTACTTGTCGAAATCCTGGCTTTTCGAGCATTTTTGGATGCGATAGGTCATGCTTGGTTCGTTTACTGAGCGGCAAGGATCACCAACGGCCCAAGTCGACGGATTATTGCACTCGCTCGAGAGGAACGAGTCTCGACTCTTCCACAGATAGAACCCAGTGAGTCGATTCGGGACGCTCACACCGACAGCTGTCGCCGAGATGTCGAATTGCTCACACGATGCCCCTACGGGACAAAGGTAGCACTTCACGCCGTCCAAACTGTAGTATCCTTTCTTGCAAGGGATGCAGAGTCCGTCGATGTTTTGGTAGCCAGTCTTGCAGCGATCAACCGTGATTTTGAGTGGAAAAGAGCGCTCAAGCGAGCTCGAAAGACTGCAGGTGACTTCAAGCAGATATGGTTCCGCTCTTGAGTCGGAGAAGATCCTTGCATTATCGAACGTGACGTACCCGTCGCGCACGTTCATTTCACTGGGTGGTGAAAACTGAAACGATTCGTTACCTTCGCCTCTGTCAACAAGCTGTATTGTGCACGACGAACCGTTATCATAACTCGCAATTCTCCCATAGAAGTCGCGGATCACAACAGTTGGCCACAGCGTGGAGTCGTTCTGGCGCGACAACTCAGTATCGTTTGCGAGTTTCTGCACTGCGATGATTTCAGCAAGATTTGGAGAAGCAAGAAGCGCCGATAGGTCCGCGACTTTGAGAACCCCAAGACTCACGCCACTGGTAACACTGAGTGGCCACCACCCAGCAGTGATACTCGTTGCGCTTGTGCTGCTTGAGATGTTTCCAGATGGTGTCGACAATGATGACGAGTCCGTGCACTGGAAAAACGAGAAGCGGTGGCTATAGATCCAGTAGAGATCTGAGCCAGCGACCGCATTGTTGTCTTCAAACGTGGAGGTTGCGCATGTTATTGCGTTATCCTCAGTACGTGTTTCAGTATCGATATAAACCGCGCCGCCGAAGTCTTTCGCCGTGTTTCTTTTCAACTCACTGTTTTGAAGTGAGAGCGAAGCGTTTTCAGCAACAGAGACCACGCCGCCAGTGTATGCGGCATTCGACGTAAACGTGACTTGGTTTACAATAAACGTGGAACTCCCTTTGAGCGATGCGACGCCACCAAAATTAAGGGCCGTGTTGCCACGAACATTCACTTTCGTGAATGTGACACGTGACGACCCGACTGAATACAGAACGCCGCCTTCCGTTGCGTGGTTACTCTCGAATGTCGTGTCGATCATTGTCGCAGAGGATCGAACGGAGGTGTACATCGCTCCACCCCAGACTTCGGCCGTGTTGTTGCGAATGATCGTGTTTTTGACTGTCAACTGCGCATCGCGACTGAGCTCGATGGCGGCGCCTTTGTACCCGTAATTCGAGTCGAATAACGAGTCTTCAATATTTACAATCGCATCGATGGCGTATAGTGTGCCACCTTCGTTTGCTGCGTCCCCGTTCACCAGAAACGAGCAGTTGATGGCTTCTAATGAATTCTTGCGGCCAATAAAGATCGAAGATCCAAAGCCAAAATTTCGGTTCTTCGTGAACTCTGTGTCTTTGACGTCACATGCTACTGCTGCACCAGGAGCAATGAAGAAAGCACCTCCACGATCTTGGCACACGTTCCTCAAGAATTGTACGCGACGCAGTATCAGAGTCCCACCAGTGCGCATGTAAATCGCTCCACCATCGTAATACGCAAAGTTCTCTACCATCGTGGAATCCTGAATATCGATGAGCGAATTCTGCGCAAAGATGCCACCTCCAAACTCGTTTGCCCAGCCAGTGAGCAAATCGCAGTATCGAATCAAGATGGTGGCATCCACCGAGTAAATCAGACCGCCGGAAAACGACTGACCAAGCGACAGTGTCGAGTTGATGATCTGGAGCTTTGTCACTGGGTTCTTTGCGTAGATGAGCCCACCCGTTGGCACCAACGTGGCGTCTGCATTGCTCCTGATTGTGGAATCCTTGATAACAGCGTCCGCGCCTCCATCGAACGAAAGCGAGGCTCCCCGTGCAGCATCGCCCGTCCCGACAGTATTGTCGATAAACTCCCAGTTCTCGATCTTGACGCTCCCTTCTGTCAGCGCTGCGACTCCGCCTCCTGCACCCAACCGCACGAGGTTGCGCGAAAAGACATTGCCTGTACCATCTAAATTGGTTCGAGACAGCATGACTCCTCCCCCGTCATAGACAGCGCGGTTGAAGTTGAAGACGCAGTCTCGCAGCGTGATTCGATTCAGTGCACCGCTAGACGCCCCACTGGATGCAACCCCTGCTCCAAGCATGTACGCGATGTTGTTGTACATTTCGCAGTTGATGAGATCTAACTCACTGTTAGCGTCCAAGAAGATGCCTCCGCCATTTGAATCGGCTTTGTTGTCGTGCACTGCTGAGTTAACCATTTTCAAAATGGCACCATCGACACTGATGCCGCCACCGTTGAACGCTCGTCCATGGCTGAACTCACAGTTGGAGACCTTCATAGTCGCACCACGGGCGATAAACATCGCGCAGCCTTCCCCTTGTGACATTGTCACGGAATTTTTCGTGACGACGCAAGGATTCATGCTTCCAAATTTTTCCTGCAGGGTGACAACCCCGACCACGTAGATGCCACCGCCGTTGGGTGCCGTATTTTCTGAGATCGTCAAATCTTGATGAGTCACAACCGAATTGTCGACTGTGAGCCCTCCGCCAGCACTATTTTCCGCTTCATTGGCCATGATGATGACTGAGTCAAAGAGAACTGAAGACGCCGCACTCACATGTACGCCTCCGCCTGAATTGACTGCAATGTTGTCCGCGATCGAGCAATTGAAGATCGTTCCCGTCGCAGATGTGACCATAATTCCTCCACCGGATGGCGCACTGCCGTCTAATATCTCCAACTGCTCGAGAGTTAATGATCCCGTCGAGAACAAGTTTCCGCCTCCCACGGATGCGCTATTCGCCACGATTTGCGTGTATGAAGACGTAAATCCTGTGACAGGCACCAAATCACTGTCCATGAGGTACATTCCACCACCATAACGACTTGCTTGTGAATCTCTCACGCTCAAGTTCATGTGCTGGACTTGGGAACGTTCCAGATACATCCCCCCACCGGAATCGTCGCAGCTATGGGTTTGCAAGAGTGTGTCTTGAAGGATGATCGTCGAGTCTTTAGCGTACACCCCGCCACCTTTCAGTGTTGCCGTCGAGCTTGTGAGAAGCAAAGTCGTGACTTGAAGAGGGGAATTTGACACAGCAAGACCACCACCGTATTTTGCATCGCACGCGGAGATTTCTACGCCAGAAAGCTGCGCTTTGTCCGTCACAAACATCCCTCCGCCGTACTGGGTAGCGCGAGAGGAGTCTACGATTACATTACGGCCAGAGAGAGCGCTATCGGCAGCATAGATGCCCCCGCCATTCACTGCTGAGCCTGTTTGAACCCTCGTCTCGGTAGCTGTCAAGGTACTAGCCGACAAAAACACACCACCGCCGCTTTCGGATGCCACACATTTGTCAAATTCGACGTGCTGAAGGACCACATCTGCTTCAAAGAAGAAGGCCCCGCCACCGAGGCGCGCCGTGTTCGAAACCACACTGACGTCGGTCACCTCGGCATACCCTTGTGCATACAACCCCCCGCCTTTCTCGCTAGCAGTGTTTTCTTCGATTAAAGTGAGATTGCTTCCAGCGAATGTTGATCCGATGATGTACACTCCGCCACCATTTTGCAGCGCAGTATTCTTGTGGATCGAGAAGTCTCCAATGCAAGCCACTTGTGAACTCTCAATGCTTAGCCCTGCCCCCTCCGGAGCTGTATTGGACGTGATCGTCATGTCCGAAATCTTGACTTGGCTGCTCGAAATCGCAAGGCCGCCTCCAACATTATCAGCAGCACTGTCGCGAAGCTCTCCTCCAAGAATCGTGATTATCGAGTCACTAATGTGAATCCCAGCGCCAGAGGCTGTCCCAAATGTCAAAGAAAATCCAAAAACGAGCGCGAGTATCATGATTAAGGGCCTACCACAATCTCTGAAAGGGACTTACATAAAGCATTTATATGCACGTACCCGCCGAATTGCCACTGACAACTGACAGCGAGCCTGTGGGCGAAGATCCTACGACACATAAAGTACCAGGCGCAAAGTTAGATCGCTGGTTCGCCAAGCTGTGACGATCATCATCTGCTGCAGACATACCTGCTAGACTCGTGCTTCCGAGAGTGAGTGTCCCTTTCCCACTTATGAAAACGCCACCTCCAGACACCTTTGCGTGGTTATTTAAAACCGACGTTTCTAGAGCTACCGCATCCACGTCGCTAAAAAATGCAAGTCCGCCACCAGACGATGACGCGACGTTCTCTCGAATCTCCGCATACTGAAGGTGAAAGCTCGCAGTTTGGACAGCGATACCTGCGCCTCGATCGGCCTTATTAGATGACACAGCGCAGCCGTTTACTTCGACGTTGCCACCAAGTACAATCAGCGCACCTCCATCTGCTGTTGCCGTGTTTCCCGTGAGGTTCGAACTAAGGCCTGTCAAAGCTGTGCGCCCATCCATCGCAATTGCTCCTCCGTTGGTAGCTGTGCTCATCGAGATATTTGAACTCGCAAGTAGCAACGATGAGTCGGCAAGGTACAAGCCACCGCCATTGTTTGAAGCCGAGCATTCTAAAATCACCGATTGCGATAGTGTCAGCTTTGAGTTCCTCGCGTGAACGCCGCCACCATCCTGGGTTGCCGAAGCGCCAGCGATCACGACGTCATCAAAAATTAGTTCTGCGTCTGTCACCCGAATAGTGCCGCCCTCTGTCGCCACGCAATTTTGAATCGTAAGCCCTTCGATATCCAAAACCGACGCAGCAGAAACATCGAGCGCTCTGCCAGACTTGCCGCAATCCAGACTGGTCCAGTATGACCCTTTCAAGGTACGGATCGTGATGTTACGCGAGGTGACAGTCAAGTCCCGATTCCGAGCCCCCTCGTATACGCCAGGGTACAAGAAGATCGTGTCACCATCAGCACTCATGCTGATGGCTGTTGCCAGCGACCGCACAGCTTTCGATGCCGTGCCACTTTCACTCGAGTCCATCATTCGACCAGTTCCCAGAGCATCGTCTCCGAGGGTGCCAGCGACGACGATCACGTGTTGCTGGTCAAGATCACATACCAAATGATGACATCGTGATGGATCTGAGCAGCAAACGATGCGATTGCTGCAGTCTTCGCCCGTGAATCCGATGTTGCATCTGCATGTGCCATCGTTTTGTTCCCGACCGTGCTGAGAGCAATCATTCGAACTTCCACCTGGAGCTGGGATTTGCGGGAATTGAGTGGGGTTGTTGACCTCATAGTGCAGTTCAAACCCACGCTTCGAGACGCTCGCGTCGCTCGTGAATCGCACACGCAGAGCTTTTGATGACTGAATAGCAAAAGAGCCTTCGCGCAAGCATCCGCCTCGCCAGACTAATATGTTAGTGGCGTCTTCGTGGATAGCGACTTGATCGTGATTGCATTCAAGTTCGAATACCGTGAACTACGTGCAAGACAGAAAGTATAAAAAATCGATATGGAGTTAGCTGAGGCTCAAGATATCAACAACGACGTAAGACCCAATTTTCTGGATATTTGGTTCTCCCAAGCCGGCAACTTACCGTTAATGTAAGTTGTTCAAACGGAATCTCTGGGGCAATCCGCCACGTCTTGTCGGAATTGGGCTCGTACGCAAGTTCCTTGACGTCGCCACGGCTGCCGATGCAATGCATCTCTCCAGCAGGGGACGTGGCGTCAAGGGCTGCCACAATAATCGGTGGGCTCTGGGCGCCCACTGTGCTACCAAAGTCCGCAAACATTCTGTATTCGTAGTACTCGCCAGGAATCAATCCTTGATCATCAGTCATTACGCTCGTTACTGCTGCTTGGCTCGAGAAAATGATCGTTCCATTGCGAACAACATGGTACGCAGTGGCGCTGCGAAATGGATACCAGAGCAATGAGATCGTCATTTTCGAGACTGCAGCATAACACATATAGTTATCATCAGTCACAAGCAAAGTCTGCGAGCGCAAACAAACGGGATGAAAGAAATACACACCGCATCCGATTTGAGGAGCCGGTAAAGTGGTTGCAGACACTGATGTAGTGAAATACAGCGAAAGACTTGGCGGACCAGTATTTCCAAGTTGATTTGTCGCGGCCTACACACACACAAACACATCATTAGAAACAAGTGGCAAGGTGACATGAAATCAACAAGAGGTATGATAATGTACCACGGTAACGGAATACGCCGTGGATGGCACCAGAGTTTGAATCGTAGCAGCAGTATTGACACTGATCGTCGGCGCCGAAGACGACTGGTCGACCCTCTTCACAAGGACGTTGTAATTGAGAATCGCACCTCCGCCCAGATCTTCTGGGGCATCCCACGTACAATCCACTGAATCGTGGTCCACGACCGTGATGCGAACGTTTGTTGGAGTACTTGGAGGCGAGATCGCTTTCGTGAGTACGTTCAGCACCATGCTCTTGTCAGAAGAACCGATCCGATTGGTTGCGACGGCGTAGAACCAGTAGCTGGTATTCGGTGATAGTTGATGCAGTGTGCAGATTGAGATTGTGTCATGGCACTTGGCATCATAGGGACCAGCGGCGGATGCTGATGCCATGTACAGAGTATATTCATTGAGCGGCGCGCCACCGGTATCGCGAGGCTCCTCCCACGCCACTTTGATGGATCCACCAGTCACGGCATCTGCTACTAGGTCACGAGGTTCGCTTGGAGCGGTCGCTATTGTCGTACTCGCTGGCGTACCTGATGTGATGTCGCCTGCTCCAAAGCCGCTGATTGGCTGAACCTGGACAGTATACAAGCTCTCCGGGTCCAGCCCGCCGACGACGATGTCTGTAAACGATGGGGCAGCAGCTAATCTGCGGTGCGACACAGCCGACACTTCCTCCAAACGGCGTCGTTGGCTTGCGGACGAGCCGGGCTTTGTCGTGAGCTCCTCAAGTTCCGCATACGTGAAGTTCAGCGTGTTCTCCTTGTCCACAAACACTCGATAAATCATGTCCATTGAACTCGTGCCGCCCAAATCGAGGGGTTCCGCGAATGCGATGGATGCGGCACCGCCGCTCGTACGTTCAATCGAGACGTCGATTGCTCCAACGGGAGGTGTGCCGACGGTGGTTGTGAAAATCATCGGGTTGCTTTCCGGTCCGAGGCCTTTTACATTCTGTGCCTGCACCACGACGCGATAGTCAGTCTCCGGTTGCAACCCATAAAACGCGTGCGAACGCGACGACACAAAGCGCGAAAGCCGTCCAGAGCCATCAGCACCATTCGCGATTGTCACGAGATAACTGGTGACTTCAGACCCGCCATTGTCCGGGGGGAGCTGCCAGGAGACATTGAGCATTCCTCCTGTTGCGCTTCTCGAGGTTGGCGTAGCGCACGCGCCTGGAGCTGATATGGCTGTCGTTTTCTGGGTAATGTTCGAAGAATTGGCGGACTCAAACATGCCGTTGAAGACGGACACTTTGAAATAGTACGTTGTCAGCGGTGTGAGACGCACGATCTCTGCCTGGTGCACTTGTTCACTGTACCCAAGTTTCCAGGAGTTTGGTGCATCGCCGACTTTCATGTAGTACACTTGATACCGCTCGATGCTACGTCCTCCTTTGTCCTTTGGATCGATCAGACTCAGCGTCACTCCAGCCCCTGTGGAGCGTACGGCTATGACCTTTGGAGCGCCGGGTGGAGACACTTGAGTTGTCGTAAAGGTGATCGCAGGACTCCAAGTCATTTCTCCAAAGTAACACTGCGAGAACGCATTCACGGCTATGAGCTGGAATGTGTAGTTCGTGCGAGGCTTGAGGTCGCCGACCGAAATTATAGTCGAGAGCAAAAGTCCACTACTGACCGGTTGCTTACTCAGTGAATCGCTATCGAGTTGAACTCCATCCATAACCACTTTGAAGTCAAGAATTGGGGTACCGCCGGTATCATCTGGAGAGCGCAGGAGCAGTTCAAAGAGCCCACCAGTGGCCTTGAGGAGCTGTGGTGTTGGAGGCACTTTAGGGGTCTGAGCGGCTTCAGTCGACAAGTTCACGAACGAGAACGATTGGCCTACGAAACGCGCTTTCTTGTTTGTCAACGAACCGGACACGTGGTTCGTGAACAATGGTATCATCGCCTTTAGTGCTTTCGACATGTTGCCAATCACGAAATAGGCGCCAGTATCCTAGCAGGCACAAGCGAGCAAGAAAGGAGGGTCAGATATCACTATCAGAACCATCGTACGAGGCAGGGATATGCGTACCACGATGCTGATGACAGCGCCACTGGGCAACAATTTCGTCAGATCGGCTGTGGTCTGTGCGACCTTGGCGCCGTTAATAACCGAGATATTCCCAGGAAGATCGATCGCGCTAAAGTTGTTCACTGGAAGCACGAAAAACTGGTACCAGGTACTCGCATACAGCGTCGATGCGTTCCCGTGGAGTGTCAGGTCGTTGCGTGAGCTTCTTGAAAGGAAAAACGGAACCGTGGCATTTCGTGCGAAAATGTTGTACCCAGTGATAGGGATCCCACCTACAGAGAGAGTCAGTGGAAAGTCCGATGCGAAAAGTTGTCAGATCCCCCGCACTAAACACGAAACGGGATCTTTATTACCTGTGTCTTGAGGAGCATCCCAGCGCAACGGAATCGATCCTCCAGTCGGCTCTTTGCTTAGATCGGGGTATATGGTCGTTGGCCCAGGTAAGGTTGGAGTCCCCGTTGCGTGTATGAAAATTGCGCTGGGAACTCCCCATCCTGCAGCGAATTCCGGTACAACCGCGAGGTTCCCAGCCTATTTTGCACGCAAAGGATGGCAGAGGGAAGTTAGTTCTGCAGACTAAATCAAGAAAACACATTGCAGACATGTGACAAACTAAGCACCTGAACGGCGAAGCTGTAGTTTGTAGTTGCATTCAGGCCATATACCGTCGCTTGCTGGATAGGATTGGCATTCGTGACGACGACTTGGGGCAACCCTTGTGCGTCCATGAGGTACACGCGGTATTTGGTGATTGGGACGCCACCTGTGTCGTCAGGTGCGTACCAAGAAAGTGTGATCCGCCCACCAGCTCTCGCTTTCAAACCAACGTACGAGACTGGCCCTGGAAGTGAAACGTCACTCGTGGAAAACGCCATTGGATCGCTGAACGCGCCAACACCCGCAACGCTCGCAGCTGCTACAGCTACCTCGTACGACGTGAGCGCTGTGAGGTTGCCCAGGGATACCACATTCGTCGGTGGTTTCGTCAATTCCACTGTGTAAAACGCGCTACTGAGGCGCAAGATGTACCCGGAAAGCAATCCTTTCGCACTCCCATTGTGAACAGGGAGACCCAAAGATAAGGTGACGGCGCCTCCTGTCTTTGCGATCACGATTGGAGGCGTGCAATTCCCCGGAACAGACGTGTCGCCGTCGTCGAGAATCGTGACTTGGGCGATGCTTCGTCGCAATATCGCACCGCCACTCACTACTTCCATCTGGATGAAAAAGATCTCGTCGGGGTACTCAAAGACACGGTCATTGATAATTGGGGCTTTAAAATCGGCGCGCGTGACGCCGTCCTCCAAGACAAACTGTCCAGGCACCTTGCGGTAATCGCGATCGATGGTAGCCGTACCCGGTCCCAGCGTGAGCATCAGCGTCACGCGTCCGCTATTCCCGCTCTCTCGGATGATGGGGATTACTGCAAAAGGCGCGCTCTCGGAAACTGCGTACTCATCGGCGTCAAACCCGACGTACCCAGTGTCAACGTCGTCGAGAATTGTTACTCGAGCCGTGTTGTTGGTACCAATCTTGGCCACCGCAGTGGACGAAGTAGTCGTCGCGGATCCCAGTTGGAGGACAAACACCTCGTCGACAGGGTCGTATACGTTATCATTGAGAATATACACGACAACCGATGCCTGAATCTGCATGTCCTCGAAGACAATTGTCGCTGACGTCTTCGTCGAGCCAAGCGCAAGGGCGTAGTCAACACCAAGAGTAGCGACATTCGTGAGCGCCAGCGGCACGACGCGGTACAAGATGGTGACACGTCCACTGAGTCCGTTGATTCGCGAGATCGAGAGCACGACTTGGGTCGCGTTCTCAAGAACAGACACACTCATGTTGTCGAAATTGAATTCGCCAGCGGCATCTGGTTGCGTCGTCATGTTCGCTGCCGGCCCCCAGGGTCCACTGCCAGCTTTATTTGTCGCTCGAACAGAAACCGCGTAGGCTGTGCTGTACGTGAGCCCCGTTGCCGTGGTTTCTCTTGTCAGCGATGGGTATATGAGAGGCGTCTGCGTGGGTTCCGCTGGATCCACTACGCGCACTTGGTACGCCAAGTCCACAGCTCCACCAGTATCACGAGGTGGAAGCCAAGCGACAGTAAGCGAGATACCGGTGGCTGCCACAAATGTGGGAGCGAACCAGACGATGCCAGGTGCATTCACCGGGGCCGTTCGAATCGCTAGGCTGGAACTTCGAGGCCCCTCGCCCTGGGCATTTGTCGCCGAACACGACACATTGTACGCGGTATCGCTTGTAACGCGATACACGGTGTATCGACTCGGTACGCCTGGCGTCATCTTGATTGTCGTTGCGATGCCCAAGCGCGTTTCAAACAGAGTCATCGTCGTGACGACCGCACCACCAGTGTCGACTGGGGTCGTGAGCTCCATGGTAAAGTTTCCTCCATACACAGAGACGGCAAGCGGCGCTAGTGGCGCTGCAGGAATGGCACCCGGCTGTGTCGTCAGCGGAACGAGCAAAGCCTCGCTCGATCCGATGTCATTTTGCGCGACCACCGACAGCGTGTACACCGTGCTCGCAAGCAGGCCTGTAAACATGAATCGCGAGTCTGCACCAGTGTACGTGTCGATGATCGTTGCCGCTAAAGACGTATTTTCCGCCAGCCCGAGCAACAACTTCGCGTCAAACAACCTGATGGCGACTCCACCCGTGTCGGAATCTGCAGCCCAATTTGCGTTGACGTAACTTGCGCTCGGTGCCATGTTGCCAGCCAGCGGTTTTTGAGGCTTTGTCGCGGCGGTGGTGCGCGCAGTGCAAATTGCACTGAATTCTGAGCCTAACGAGCTCATCGAGAATGCACGGAGCGTATATTCATAGGTTTTCCCTGCACCGAGTTCGCTTTTGTCGATGTAACTTGCTGCCGTTGGTGGGAGTTCCTGACCGAGTGGAGCACCGTCGCGGTAAATCAAGTAACCTTTCAGTGGCTGACCTCCCGTATCGATTGGCCGCTCCCAGCCAATTTCAATTGCACCACCCGTGTTGTACGCGAGCTGGCAAACGTTGAGTGGCGCTGAGGGAGGGCTCGCGGGTGACGTCATGCGCACGAGCACGTCGCTCGATGGACTCGCACCAATAGTATTGAATGCGACGACTGCGTACGAATACGTCGTCACTTCTGTGAGATCTTTGTCGATGTACGTCAAGACACTTGCGTTGCTCGTGAAAAGCGGTTTCCGTAACCCGGTGGGCGTCACCGAGTGCAGCACATAGCCCGTAATTGGCACACCGCCCGTATCTTGGGGTGCTGCCCACTGGAGTTCGATGATGCCGCCAGTGTATCGTACAAGAATGAGAAGCGGAGCCGTACCTGGTACCATAGGAGGCAGCGTTGTTATAGTTACGGTGGAGGTTCGAACCCAGTCTGAGCGCTGGAAGCAATTGGACACTTCCGAGAGCGCAAGCGCGTACATATTATAGGTCGAGCTCGCATTCAGTCCATACACCCAGCCTTCTGTGGCTGGTATCCCTTTCCCATCGTAGCCTGTGGCATCACTGACCCCCAACACGTTGGATTTGATCATGACAGAGTACCCCGTGATGGCGCGCCCGGCAATGTCCAGTGGCTCATTCCACGCCAACCTGGCAGCACCGCCAGTGATAACGGTGACGACAACGTCGAGTGGCTCCGACGGCAGTGACTTTTCTTCTGTGGTGACAAATTGGGTCGGACTGTAGCCACTCGGGCCGACAATGTTTTGCACTTGGAACTTGGTCGCGTATGTGGTCTTCCGCTGGAGTCGATAAACCGTGAAATTTTGAGAGACGCCTTCGTAAACCAAGTCAAACTCGGGGTCACTGACGGCCTTAATAAACAATCGATACAGTTGAATCTCCGACCCGCCGACGTTGATCGGATCATTCATCCGGACGCTGATCGCGCCAGCCGTGATTCTGGTTATCGTCGCCATTGGAGGAATGTCTGGTACATCTGGGTTCGACGTGTCAAACTCCATCGGCGGAGAGAGTTCGCCATCACTCATGAGGAATGTGGCTGCTCGGACCTGGATAATGTAGCTTGTCAAGGCCGTCAGCCCTTTCACGGAGCAAATGGTTGGCACAACGCATGATACGAGAGGGAACAGCGTGAGTGCACCTGTCGTCGGGTTGACGTTATAGATCTTGTAGTTCACGACTGGAGAGCCACCGTCGTCGATCGGAGGGTCCCAGGAAAGCAGCAAACTGGAGCTGGATGCGGTAAACAAATCGACATATTGCGGAGCTGTCGCACGCGCTGCCTTTGTGGTCGTCAACAGGGATAGTTTGCTCGCTACTCCACTCCCTCTTGTGTTCACGGCGTGGACAGAGACATTGTACGTCGTCGAGGCAGTGAGTCCATACACAACTTCGTTTTCTGTGTCGACATCAAGCGACAGCGCGAGAACGTCATTTGCAGCAAAGTCGATACGATAACTAAGCTCGACATTCTCACCGCCACGGTCCGTTGGCGGTGTCCACTGCAAGTGCATAAAGCCGCCGCTGACATCAAGTAGTCGAATATTTGTGCACGCCTTCGGCACCGAAATGTCGCCGTCGTCCATGGCGGTGAGGTTTGTCGACGTGTACGCTCCGTACCGAGATCCGCCTTGGACGATGGTAAAGTTAATCTGGGCCGAGTCTCGAACTATCTGGAACTCGCTGTCATCCTTGATGAAAACACGAAGATTCATCACGGTCACCCCTTCGTCGAATTGGAGCGATGACTCAGTAAGTTGAAATCGTCGCGTTGTTGGGTCCACAGTCGTGAATGAGCTCTGCTGACTTACAATAGCCGCTTCGATGACGGCAGGAGGGCTCGTACCTCCCGTTCGGGTAATTGGAAGCCATACTTCACCTGAGTTCTCCAGGAACGCAAAGGTTGGGTTTCCAAAGGACACGTACCCAGCATCACCATTGTCGAGGATCACAACACGAGTCTCTGTACTCAGTGAGGTCACGTCGTCGGTCACGATCACAAGGAAGGACGTACTCGCTTGAAACACATCATCATCGATGATCGGGATCAGGATCTCGCCCGTTTTCACATTCGTCGTGAACGTCATCATGCCTTCCATGAGCACATAGTTGACGCCAGCGATGGCCGTATCATCTTGCGTCGTGAACGTGAAGCTCGAGTTCCCAAACGAGCCATCCACGCGAACCACGGGTACAGAGACGACAGATACGTCTTCCTGAACGGCGGTTTCGTCCAATTGCACCATGATTCGGCCCGCGTACGGTTCATCAGTGGCGAAAATCTCAGTCTCGCTTGAGGCACCTGCGAGTCCCGAATGCGTGATTGCGTTAACCGTAACCGAGTAGTACGACGAAAAGTTCAAATGCGTGAGCAGAACAAACGCCGTGCCTGGTGTCGCCACTAGGATGCTGGACGCCAACTGCGTGCCATTCTCGTCACACTCGAAGTACCTCACCTCGTACTGGAGCATCGCGTCCCCACCAGTATCCTGCACTGGGTCCCAACTGAGCAATAACTGATTGGACGTCACGTCCACTTGTTGCAATCCTTGCACGCCGCTCGGTGTGCTAATGCCGCTCGTGGTGATCAGCAAAGGCGCTCCGCGAGTCTCGCCACATGAATTAATCGCCGCTGTTGTGAAAGTGTAGGTCGTGAGCGTACGGAGTCCAAAGAGAGTCACATTTGTCTCGTCAGACTCAAATCGATGGATCAGAGTGGTCTTATTGTATAGCGCCAATGACACCGAGTCTCCGCCATCATAGTTTGGATTCGCGACAGTGATTACCATGCTGCCACCACGAATGTCGGAGGCTATAGGAGGTGGTGGCGCGCCTGGCAAGTCTGGTGGGCCAGTGCTTTGCGCGTACTCCATGGTCTCGCTCTCTCCGACGTAGGTGAGCATTTTGCCAGTCAGGTAATACAGCGTGTTCGCTTGCAAGTGTGTAAACGTATACGACGTCTCGGTACCAGACGCATGATGTTCCTCCAGAACAGCCGTGCGGTATTGATCTGAGAGCGTGATAACGTATTCGAGCACAGGAGCGCCGCCAGTATTCTCTGATGGCTGCCACGCCACCTCAAAGCGCCCTCCAAACGTTGTCACGCTCCGGAAACGAGGACTCTGTGGCAGTGTCGCGTCCGCGGTACTCACGTAAATGGAGTTGGACGGACCCATGTAGAGGCCATTAAATGCGCGAATGTCGTACACATACGAGGACATCGCCAAGAGTCCATGGTAATCGTCAAACGTCGTCGCAGTTGTCACGAAGGTACCTAAGTGCGACGAGCGCGTGATCTCGTAGTATGCGATGGCTCGACCACCAGTGTCCAATGGTATGTCCCAGACTAAGACCACGCGTCCGCCGCTTGACTCAGTGACGACGATATTCTGCACTTGGCCTGGAACTGAACATGCCGCGGTGCTTGCGGAGAGCGCGCTACTTCGAGCACTCGGACCATCCTGGTTGACGGCTGTGACTGCGTACGAGTAGCTTGTGGTCTCGCTAAGCCCAAAGTGCGTGTACCGGTACGTAGCTGCTGCAAGTATAGTTGTTGTCAACATTTCCGCATAGGTTTCGCCTTCGCCGGTGGCCGTGATACGTTCCACGAGGTATCCGAACACTGGGACCCCCGCCAAGTCATCCGGAGCCGTCCATCCGATGGTCAGGGATCCTCCCGTTCGGCTTACGGGAAACACCGATGCCGGTGGATCCAGCTGGCTGTAGGAAAGCGTAGGGAGCACCAACGGTTTACTGATCACCTGAGCGTCGGGGTTCACGCAGAAGCTTGCAGCATTGATGGCCACAATGGAAAACGCGTACGTCGTGGCTCGCGCCAGTCCCTTCACGGTGGTCGTCCGAACAGGGGAGTCTTGGCCGTCATACACGGTGAATTTCTCCAATGACACATAGTAATCGCGGTGCTGGAACACGACGTACCCTAGCGCGTCGGACACGCCTCCCAGATCCAATGGGAGGTCCCATTGAAGGGCAATCATGCCTGCCGTGATTTTCGCTGCCGAGAAATTGGTGGGTACCGACGGTAAATCGACGGTCGTGTGCGTGTGGAACACCGAGCGCGCTCCTTCAGGGCTCGCGCCCTAGACAGTGAGAGACAAAGCAAGAGAGAGAAATAGAGATCAGAGTTTGCTACTGGAGAGCGCAAAGACTAGAGGAAGAAGATTCGTACCACTTCGTTGTACACCGTTGCGAACACTTCGTAGGCGGCACCAGCTAGCAGTTTGTACACTGTACAGGAGTTTCGCGTATTGTTCACCATTGGCGATGTCCCCGTGCACACAACCTTGAACTCACTTTGGCCTTGTTGCTGCAGCTCATAGCCTGGGGATTGCGTTGCTTCTTCGTTGGCTACTACCACTCGACGAAGGTGAAGCGAGTAGTCGAGAATGGGTAGGCCTCCCGTGTCGCGAGATGCAGGGATCTCAAACGAAAGTGTGCCACCCGTTGGTGGTAATAGCAATGTCACCGCAGGTGGCTGCACGGGGAGTGTCCCATTCTTGGTAGCAACCTCGATAGATGCTGCCTGGGTCTCCTCATGACTTGCAGGGTATGCCACAGAGCCAGCTTTGACAATCATCGTGTACGTTGTTGATGCACTGAGGTCTTGGACGGTAAACGAGAGATTCGACGACGCATTCACGTATCCAAGAAGGACGTGTTGGTCTCCAAACTCCGACTCCATGGCCACCGAGTAGTTCGTGAGTAGACTTCCTCCAGTGTCTTGGGGTTTCTTCCACGAAAACACGATGACGCTGCTGCTGGTGGAGTCCACACGCAAGACAGTTGAAGCACTCGGTGGCGTCGGGTCGGTTGTCATTGCGCTCACGGCTTCCGAATACTTTCCGACGCCAAACCTACTCCACGCCGCAACTTCCATCAAGTACGACGAACGGGGTAAGAGCGACGACAGCGTGAACGTTGTCGTTGTGGTGTTGTACAGGCTGAAGTAGTTGCTTTGGGCTTCGCCTTTCGTGACGCGAACTAAGTATCCGCTCAAGGTTGCGTTTGACAAGGGGCCCTGCCATTGGATCTCCACTTCACCGCCTGTGGTACGCACCACTTCCACATCTGTGGGGGTCTCTGGCAGCAATTCCGATGCGTCGTCGTCATCGAACACCATCATTTGGCGTGTTACAATGGACTTGGTGTAATCGATAGTGCCAGTATTCGGCGACCGCCATTGACGAAGGCGCACTCCAAACATTCGCGTGCCTTGATAGAATAAATCGTTGATGACCTTGATCCATGCTCCCGTGACGGTTTGTCGATCACTGAGCTGCATCGTTTGATGCACCGGGACGTAGTTCTTTGACGCGATCCCCGTTAAGTCGAACGTCTCTATATCAAAGCTGAGATTGCCGCTGGATCCGTTGAGTCGAATCACGTTGAGCTTGACATAGGACGAGTTCTCGAGAATCTCTTTGCGGCTGCGCGCAAAGGCAACAAACCCTGGACGCAGACTAAGGTCGATACGCAACAAAATTTCTCGTTGCGGCGCAAGTACAGCGGTTGGTGTCTCGATGAGCCCAAGAACGACACTCATAGTTTGGGCGATACTCTGATCGTCTTCCCACACGGTAATAGATACGTTTTGATACTCTTGGCCGTCGTCAAACCAGAGATACCCAGGTTGACTTATCGCGCCTGAGCTCTTAAGGTGCATGCCACAGGCACACCCGCTTCCATCACTCGCGCACTCGCAGCGCAGTACAACATCATTCGGCTGTGTGACGTTCATGCCGACCAACGCAGCCCCCGCCATCCCGCCCGTGCGATGCACGATCGCCGTTGTCACGCCTCCACTCGACACCGCAGGCTCAGTTGCGAGAAGCTCGAACGCACCTACAACCGCAATATGAGTTATTCCATCATTTTCGACAAACGATCCTAGGAGACAAAAAGTGTACCTGGGAATTCATTCGACGTTGTGAATTGCCCTGAAAACCAAGTGCTCACGCCGAGAGGGCCAATGGCGCGTACGGAGATATCATACGCTGTCTCTGGAGCCAACGAGCTGATTCGGTAGGCGCGCTGACATCCGAATTGACCACCTGGACCTGCAGGAATGTTGCAAGTAAGCAACCCCGAGTGGACATGGGTATTATCGAGAGTTGCGACGATCTCGTACGCAGTGATTTCATTGTCCATGGGCACTGGCGGCACGATCTCCAGCACCAGCGAGTACGTGTTGGCGCGCGTGAGCTCTACGACCGGCGTCAAAGGGATCCCTAACCGCGTGCTGTACATCTGAGTCAGCCATGGGCTCGCCCCAGCACCATTCGACACACGTACAGACACGAAGTACTCTTCGTTTGGGTCTAACCCGTCAAGTATGAATATGCAGCACGCAAACGTTGCAGAGCGTGAGAGCCCGCCATTGGTTTGCTCAACCACGTAGCGATATGTCGCTGGATTCGCTCCGCCTGCGTCGCATGCTGGGGTGACCGTCACGTTCAACCAGTTGATTGTACTCTTTTCCAAAGTCACCGATAAGACGGGATCTGGCACCGAGAGTGCTGCTGTCGTGACCACGCTGGATATCATGGCGCCTTCCGCAAGGAATCCGTTCACAGCGACGACACTGTAGACGTACTGAGTCAAAGTAATGAGATGACTGCCACAATCTGTAAACGGTGGGAACACGAGTTGGGGCGTCAGCAGCGTATAGTCGCGGTAGACGCGGTACCCGCGGATGCTTGAGCCGCCACTATCCTGTCAACGCAACAATGGCAGAGTCAACGGTGAGCTGTTCACTCATATGGAGGCAAAGTCAAGAATCCATGTAATTACCAGTGGAGGCATCCAAGTAAGCTGCATCGAGCCACCTGTACGTCTCGTTTGCGTCAGTCGAAGCGGAAAGCCCGGTGGTGTTTGGCTCCTGTGTAATAGAAGGAAAATGCGTTAATATTTGAACGAAGGATCCACACCGCTTGTCATGAGCACGAGCTCACGTTGTTCGAAGTCCAGCGATTGTCGACAAACCGCTTGCACCAATGAGGTTCTTCGCCTGCACGCCGAAATGATAGGTCGTCGAGTGATTCAATCCTTGGAAAACAGTTGAGTTGGAACCCAAGGCGAGTCGGTATCTGTCGACTCCCGCTACATGACTGCATTGTAGTGCGGTGCTGTCTACACCACTCATCAGGCAGCAGTTCGATGTCCCATCGGGGCACTGATTCGTACTCGGGCGTTTGCAACGGTCATTGGCACCTATGATACGGCGGTACTGCTCATTACCTTCTTGAAGCTTGACAATATCGCAACGTGCGCACGGATCAACCTCGGTAGCGAGTGAATAGCACGGTACGATCGAGAACATTGTAACGTTATACAGCATGTCGTTCAAGTTCGTGCCGCCGCTTTGGAGTGGTACATTCCAGCTCACTTCAATGGATCCACCTGTGCCTGCCGCTGAAGTGAGTCCCCACGGTTCGCTCGGTGCCGTCGCAGTCAGTGTTTCGAACGAGATTCCCTGTCTCCCTATCCGTGAGCCCCCTTTCATCAAGCTGTTGATAGCAGTCACCTCCACCGTGTACACAGTCTTCGCGACGAGCCCTGTAATCTCGAAAGGTGCAGTTGTCGCGTGCTTTGTTGCTGAGCTACCTGCTGTTGTCGTCACAATGTCGTACCCTACAAGGAGGTTTTCAAAATGAGTTTGTTTGGTCGTTATGACCGTCTCAAGAGACATATTTGGGAAAACTACGCCTACCTGTAATATCTGCTCCACCAGAATCCAGCGGAATTGACCATTGAAGAGTTACGCTGCTCGCTGTGATATTGGTCGCAGTGACATTCTGCGGTGACGACGGCGAGGTCGGAGCCGTCGTAGCCATCGTGATCGGGTCACTCCACGCGGTTGTACCCAGGTTTGTTGTGGCTGCAACTTTCACAACGTACGAAGAAGACGCCATCAAAAATTGGATGCTGTGTGTCACGGACTGCTCCGCTACCACGAAATCGTAGACACTTTCGTTGACCATCACTGAGAAACCAGAGAGGATCGATCCGTTCATATTGGTAGGAGGTACGATCTCCAGGACAATTTGGCCACCGGTTGCACTCAGGAAGTATGGGGCTGGTGGGGCTCCAGGCACTGCTACTGCACTGGTCCATGCGGAGACAGCAGCTGCAGGCTCCAGACTGCTCGGCATCGCCAGACAGATATCGACATTGTTGACGGCAATGGCTTTGAAGTCGTAGCGTGTCTCCGGGAGAAGCGGGAGGTCCGCCGATCCAGGTATCCGAAGGATCTCGAGAACATTGATTGGCGTTGTTCCTGCTGTATTGGCAACTTCGGCGTAATTCGAGCTTCCATTGGGTGCCATGTACACAATGTATCCCTGGATGCGAGCGCCACCTACAGAAACCAAAAGCATTTGGGGAAGTGGGTCACAAACTCGGAAAAAATAAATCTTGACGTGAGAAAACAAAACAGCAAAGCATACCGTCGTCAACTGGTGGGTTTAGCTGAAGTGTGATCGATGCGCCTGCATAAATAACACAATGGTGTGAGAAGGATTTTGTACATCTGCGAGTACCTCTGAGTCGGATGTCTGTATATACCAGTAACTCCAACGACTGTCGATGGAGGACATGGCCCAGCCAGCTGTAGCTCAAGCGTTGTAACGCTCAGAAAGCCACTCTCACTGCTAGAGAGATTGCCTGCGTTCGTCGCGTAGACAGACAAGTAGTAGTCAGTGCGAGCATTCAGTCCGTAAAAGATAAACTCTGTCTGCATCGCTGGTTGGGAAAGCGAGATGACGCTAAAATCCACCACAGATCGCGCGAGCATCGTCAATGTTGTGATGTTTGCACCCCCGGTATCTTTTGGATGCTGCGCTTGCGCTCGAATAAAGCCACCGCTACTATTGACGAGTATCGGCGCATCTGTGATGCTAGGACTCGACAGACTCAAAGTTGATTCACGCAAAATGTTCGATTCGAGCGACGAAGCAGTCGAATTCGCGCTGAACACAGCTTTCACTTGGAAAGTATACGCAGTGTTGTTCACTAGCGCATACAAATCATACTGAAGCACAAATGCAGTTGTGGTGCTCACTGGCACACCGTTCACGAGAATGCGGAAGGCAGTAATGTCATCATACGAGTTCGAGTTCGTCCAATTCAAAGAGACCATCCTACGCAGCACAACATATGCGTCGGAATTGAGTGGTGCACATATCGAGACACCCTTCATATTGTCTTCGACAGCATGTTAAAGCATGATTGCAGAAAGTCGCTACGTACCACTCAAAGTGTAGCGCTCCACCGGTTCGAGAGGTCACCCATGCCACCGCCTGAGGATCCGTCGTGTTTTGCCCCGTTGTCACCACGGTCAGTGTGCTCAGCCACATGAATATCGCAATTAAAGCGACGCGCCAGCATCCCATCGCGTTCCGTCGACATGTCAGAGGTACTAGGCCCATTTTCGCTGTGATTTGCGACTTCGCTCGTGTTTCTCAGTAGCGCATTCAACCGAATGCGTCCCCCACCTCCCACTCGCTGTGGTGTCGATGCGTTTACTCCGAGCGTCTTCGTGTGGCCGTGCGCTTCAAGGGGAGGCCTGCGCTTTGTTTAATAGATGCCGCGAGATCTGCAAATGGCAGGATGCACCAAGCGTCGCGTTGGACAAGGGGGCGGTCGCGAGTGAACCACTGATCGGTATCCATTTTAATAGTAGCCCCCTCGTCAACACGATCATCACTTATGAGTCCTTTGATTTGCAGAGACAGTCACTCCTAGCTGTTTGATTGGGATCAACAATCACATAATTTCGCTGCTTGTACAGAACATCACTCGTGGTCAAACAGATTGCGTCACGGTTTTTCAAGAATGCACTCACGGTTTAACGTTTTCAGTAAGCGTGTTTACCTCTTGTGTCAACAGCCTGCAAATTATACCTTGTTTTGGAAACTGTCAATAAGCACTTTACCTGGTTTTGCTGTTGTGAAATTACCGCAACTACCGTGATTGTATCCTCTTTACGGTATAGTTTGGAATCCAGTACCTTCATTTATCCAAACATACCTCACTCTACATATGGTGTGCCTGCACTTCGTCTCGCTCTATGGCATGATGGCTTTGCGTGCCTTGGCCACGACTGGCACAACATAGCCCGTGACGCCGAGCGTGACCGGGTAGAACGCCGACGAGAACACCACGGCCGCCGCGTACGAGCCCAACGCGGTGCCGACGTCTTCGACGCCGAGCTTCGCCAGCAGCGGCATCACGTCGACGCCTTGCTTGATCAGCAGGTACAGACCGCAGACAACGCTGACACCTGCGAGGCGAGAGCCCATCATGTACGCAGCGCCGTAGTTGTCGATCACGTCCTTGGCCTTCGCCATGGTCTTGGTCACCAAGGAGGACGCGGCTGAAGGCTGCGACGCGGTGTCAGGAATGGATCGGCTGCCATGATGAAAATGATGGCAAACGAAGGTCTTAAATCGGTCGACAAAAGGTGATCCCATAAGAATCATTCGAATACGTACTTGGGAAGCGCGCCAGTCAAGTCTGACAGTCGAACACGTGAGAACGCAGGGAACGCCTTGGAGACTGCGGCGGCCGCAGCGAGATCCAGGGGCAAGCGGAAACGACGGAACGGACGACTCGCAGCGAACGCCAACGCAAACTCTGGAGAGAACTCGATCCCTAGAGAGGAGAGAATCAAAAATGCGTGAGCACCAGCAGATTACATCAAGACGCATCTGCACTCACAGAGAGTCAGAAGAATGTGCGGGTGCACCTGAGAGTGTGAGCACGCCGTACATGGCCCCAATGCTGCCGATATCTGACGCAAACAGCACCGCGAGGGTCTCTGCCGGATGCTTCTTGATCGACGAGTTCAATTGCCCCACCACACGATCCAGGAATGCAGTGTCTTTGTCGTCATCGGTTGGTGGCTCTCGCTTCGGGTCGGACAAAGAGGCCTTGGACGTCGTGAAGCGCTGCGTCACGTGCGTTTTTCCAATGCACTGCGCAGCGAGCAGCGACGTCTGTGGATGCGCCGCCGCCATTCCAGTCTGCGTGGTCGTGACCAGCGTGCGCACCGCAAGGCGGCGCGGCATCAGCATCGAGGTGGTCAGCAACCCCATCATCGTGCTGGTTTGTATCTGTTTAACAATAAGGGGATAGGGGGGAGGAGGACAGTGGAACCCGAATAGAGGACTGTTTGTGTAAATTTAGTGTGGTCCACATTATGTATGGGCAGTTGCTGAGGTTTTTCCACTGCAATGTGAGACCTACATACGAGGGCGGGAACGTGCGGCTGCGGGTCAAACACGACGCAATCAAAACCCTCTGTATACGTTTCTTTAATAATATATTCCTTACCTGAACATACAACTGCATTTAAACATAAAGACAGAATGATAATTTACATTCGGTATAACTCTATATACCGAATTTCCACACCCAGTTTGCAATGCAGAGGAAGAAACTGATAAACGTAATCACAAGCAGAGTCACGACGCACACACACAACGTGGGCAGCGCATTCTCGTCCTGGTTGGTCCCCCACAGCAACAGCAGATGGCGACGGCGCGCGCCAGCGTCCACGCACCTACCGCCAGCGGCGAGTCCTTCCACCACATGCGCCACACGACGCCCAATGGCGCCACTACGCGCGACACGCACCTCTTCCAGACGTCCACGACGAGCAGCGAAGACGACGAGCAGCGGCGCGGCGACTCGCTGTACTCCGCCACCACGGCGGGCGGAAACGGCCACGCGGCATCGTCGGACGACGGCTCGAGTTCCATCCGCAGTCGGTACCAGTCGGCGCGCGACCGCGTGTCGTTCCTGTCCAAGACGCCGATCGAGGAGTTCGTGGCCAAGTACCAGGTCGTCAAGAGCTCGTGGCGCGGCAAGTACGAGCGCATCCTCGCGCTGGCGCCCACGCGCTTCTGCACGATCGACCCGAAGGACTTTGAGGTCACCAACACGTGGTCGCTCAACGCGCTGCTGAGCATCTCGTTGGAGCCGAGCGACCCCGAGGGCTTCACGCTGCTGCTGCGCGGCCAGAAGAAAGAGGAGCAGCTCAAGCTGCGCTGCCGCTTTCGCTCGCGATTGCTCTCGGACCTCTACCGACTGCAGGACCAGGCGCTGCAGCGCCGCTCGGCGCTTGAAAACCAGTTCTCGTGTTCGAAATGGTCGCGTAAGGACGTGATGCTGAGCTGCACGCTCGAGATCGGCATGGATGGCGTCACGTGCACGCTCCCGGACGGATCCATGCGCTCCAAGTACCTGTACGTCGACATGGAGCATCTCACGATGCTCAGTGATACGCGCGACGGCTTTGCGTTCGGGTACACGGGGAGAAGCCGCCTATTCTTCAGCGACCAGCGCAGTCGCATCATGCAGCGCATCCAGGCAGCGGCCGAGGCCATCGGGTGCATGATCTACGCTAAGAACAACGCTAGCGCGCTCACAACGATGGCGATCATCAAGCAAGAGCGCGTCGACTTTGGCAAGAGCGTCGGCGCGCCGTTTGTGCAATTCAATGTGCAGAAAGTCACGGTCAAATACGAGGACCCGGTGGATCGCGTGCTCTCGCTGCATGAGAAGCATCTGGTGGAGCTCGATGTTGCAGGTGACGTCGTGTCTTGTGTTGAGTACCAGCAGATCGGTGTGCTCGTGCGCCACCAGAAGAGCGTCGAGGACTTTGAAATCCAGTACCAGAGCGGAGAGACCCGCAGATACGTGTCGCGTGACCGCGACGGCGTGCTCGCGGCAATCTACGACCTGTGCGTGACGTGCAATGAGAACCCAGAGTTGTTTATCAGTTGCGCCGTGAACGAGCGCGGACTGCGCTTGCTGCCGTTTTTCGCGGTCGAGGATGCAGTGGAGACGACGTCATTTTTCGGAGATTCGTCCATTGGAAACTGTTTCTTGCAACGAATGTCGTCTGTCGCGAAAATGGGCAGCTCGCAGAAACTGGGAGACAAAGGGTAAGACATGTTTCATGTGCTTGTATTGACTGACAGCATTGCACCGACCTGAGGATGTGGTTTTTGTGATACAGGTTTCTTGAAATTGTCGCCGAGTTCAACGCAAACGTCCCAGCGAGCGGACTCATCTACAACACGAAGCAGTTAGTCATCACCGACGCGCTACGGCCACTTGGCGCGCAGCTCTACTACCTGTCCAAGGCCAAGCCGCTGCCATCTCGCTCGGCTGTGACGTTGCTCCAGGCGCTGTGCCGAATTGCATCCTCGTACTACGGGTTCCGAGAAGTCGCTCAGGTTGGCCAGATGGCGGATTCGATCACCAATTTGCTACGCAATGGTGACGAGTTTGCCGTGTTCTGGACGACTCTTTTGCTGCGAAAACTGACAGCGCACGTTATCCCGACGATGATAAGTACGTGGAGCGCGTGTGGCCGTGAATGTTGAGGTTGGATTGGTGCCTGTGACTCATTTTTCTCCTGTCTTTTGAACAGATCTGGACGAGTCCTCGATCAAGTTTTGCGAAGAAGTCGAAGCGTACAACAAGACGCTGCTGTTTGGCAACTCGTACTTGGTTCAGTCGCTGATTGTACACTTGGAGGGCATCGATGTGGATCAAAAAACATCGAAAAGGTCCAGGGAGAGCAGGTCGTCGCGACCACGGCGAGTCGGACCGCTTGTTGTGATGGGGTTGCTCCAGACATTTGAGGGCTGTCTTTGCTCCCGAAAGTTCACCACAGGGGCAAACGAGTTTCAAGTGCTCGTTGGCGAAATCGCCAAGCACTACAGTACATTGCTCAAAGTCCTTTTTCAATCTCGTTGCGCCACAACCGTCGAAGCATGTAAGTGCAAAAAGATGAATGCGTTTTCTGTGTCCGCCATCTTACTCATTCTTCCTATCTGACCGTGCGTAGGTACATTGCTCCTCAAAGCTACTCTTGAGGAGTGTGACCCTGCTGTCGCGATGCAGATTCGAGATGCAGCACTTGTGGAAGGGATCGTCTTGCGGCATGTATACCAGGCCATCTTCGACGATTCGTTCGACCAGCGATGCGTGAGCCGATACTTGATCTCGCTTTGGATGAGCCACCACACTCCGTCAATGCAACTGCTGGCACGTATCATCCCGCCCGGATTTTTCCCATTCTTGGACGAACCGCCCGTGTCGGCTGCCGAGCTAGAAGAATTCGATCAGATCGAGCTAGAAGGGATTGGCATGGAACGAGAAGATACGTTCGAGTTTGACGACGAGGATCGGATGTCGTTTCTGAGTGAGATGTCGTCCGCGCATGATGAAACTGCTGAGCCAATGGACGAATCCAAGTTTTTTGGGTCCGATCTCACACAAGAAGGCCTCCACAAGAGATCCGCCTCAACTGGAGAGATCAACGAGAGTCCATCGGTCAATCACATGACAACTCGTCGGCTTTCAGCGTCTACGTCTCGTTCGACGGTCTCGGATCCTCGCTCTTCTGTGTCCTGGATCAGTGCCACCGTTCGTGAGTCATTGCATACTCAAATTGAGAATGATCACACGAAAGCGAGGATGCTGCAAAAGCTCCAGAGTTCTAGTACGGTTGGTAGACCCACGACGAGAGCGGTAAGCACGAGCAGAGGCGAGAGAAATCACCAGCGTCAGCCCGCGCCTCAAACGAACCTTGCGCCGAGAGTTCGAAAGCGCGATATCGCGTATGGTTTTATTTCAGGCGCGCTTTCAAAAGCAAAGCTAACGGACAAGCCGCTACCAAGACGTACGAGCAAGAGCCACAAGGATCACTCGCATTCATCGAAACGGATACGCAGAGAAGAGAACTTTCGACTCTTGTTCTTCATGCTGAGTCGCGACCACGAGCGTGTGGACCTAATTTGGAACAAAACCACGCGTGGCGAGCTCCGACGAGCACTGTTTCTGGAAATCGAGCGCTTTTCAAGGTATCAAATCAGCTACGGGAATGGGAAAGCTTTGTGGAATTATGAAGATTTCCGGGTCCATTACCCAACTCTCGCGAGCGAAGTGGTCATTGGCGGATGCTATGTTCGCATAGTGTCCAGTCTTCTGCAGAAGCAGGCATATCCGAATGACCAAGGGCAGTCCAATGACATGACCATTCTTTTGCACCCGGAAGAAGACAAATTTGTGGTGTTACCTGCGCAAGAAGTTCCTGTCCGCGACCCGAAATCGCTGATTGCAGCTCTCTATCGGCGGATTCTCCGTGAAAATATTCGCGCGGAGTATCACTATGAGGTCGACATCACGCTCATGTGCATCAAGAGCTTGGCCATCGTCAGTGCTGCGCATTCGCGTCCTACCGATGCGACGGATTTTGATGAAATCGATTACTTGACCACACTGATTACGGACACTGTGCATACGTCCATTTTGCAGAATCTGCTCCAGGTAATACGGTCGCTGTGTCTGTACCAACCTAACGCTAGAAGACTCGCGACGAAGGAGAACAGTATGGACATTATCGTGAAGATCCTCCAGATGGCTCATGCATCGGATCGAGAACATGAGTTTGCCGAAAAGCGGGACGAAGAAAAAGTCTGGCTGCTGGAGAGGCGGGATGGCGACGTGTTTGGTCCTCTGTCTGTGACTGAGCTGAAGCAAATGCAAGAAGACTACGTTAAAGAAGATATAAGACAGCTTTGGATTCACCGTCGTCCTGACCGGGTTTCAGACCAGCCAGCGACAAGGATCATGTTGATGGAGAATATGCAGCTAAGATGGGAGATTGGACTTGGCGGAAGTCTAGACCCACTTCAGATGGCACACGATGCAGCGAGCATTTTGTTGGATGCAGCACGCAGCAACTCACTTCTGAACCAGGCAAACGCGACGACAAACAGTGTATCAGGAGATGGAGGGATTTACCCTGCTCCACGTGCGAAATGTCTGGTATGGGGCTACGTGCGCAAAATCATTCCGCTTCTTCTCAAGCATGACCACCCAAAGTTATGCCACAAGATTTCAGTGCTGCTGGAGTTCTTGTACTCGGATCAGCTCTCGATCACGCGGTCCAAGGAAGAACACGGGGCCAACCGATCGTCGCTGTTCTACTGGGGGCTATACTTCATGGTGTTTGTTGCGGATACGTCTGACTTTGAAGAAATTGCGGGTCTCTTGAAGTCGACGCATTTATATCAAAGCGGCTTTGGTGGGACCAGTGCGCTGATGGGCATCTTGCCCGAGTCGATGATTAGTTACCTGCTCTCGTCTTCACCGAGCGAGTTTAGCCAGGTATTCTGTGACGAAAGCAACTCTGCTTCAGTTATCTGGAATCAAGACATGCGAGAGCGACTCCGTGAAAGTTGTCTTGCGCATTTGCAGGATTTCATCACGATCTTGCAAGAAGATGTCTCGAGCGAGTGGAAGTTTTCCCACATGGCGCCTGTCACGTTTGAAGAGCTCAATGAGGAAGTCTGGTGCGGTGGTGTATATCTTGGTAAATTTTGTGCGAAAGAAGATTTTGTTGTGAAAGACCCACTAGAGTTCATGGGCGAATTGGCGAGAAAATGGCGCGCTGAAGTTGGGCGAAAGAAAGCGGCGTTCGATATGGTGCAGGCGGCGACGTATTTGGGACTCGATCCAAATACTATCCGCGACAGCCTTCCTCTTATTCGAGAGGGCTTCCGACAGAAAGCAATGGAGTTGGAGGCATCTGTGCACTCGTCTCTCGAGTACGACCAAAGGCAAGCAAGCGTGGCTTCCTTCATTTTTAATGCATATTGCAGGCGGTGACTATACTTACGATTACTCTTTTGCTTGTTATTGTAGGCTTGAGAGTCTTAAAGAAGCATACGGGGTTCTTATATGCCCTCGTCCGAGTCTACTTACCGAAGGCCACGATCCTGTGAATCTCCTGCTCTTGCTGAAATCGTTTGTGGTGATGTGCGACCGGTACCCAGCAGAGCTCAACACCTACGAGTTTGACTGCTATGACCTCTTGCTATCGCTTTTAGAGTCGCACTGCTCTGCTGAAGGTGTCCCTCCGCCCGATACGTCCGAGCGACAGCGAATGGAGATTTCGCTCCGTGCTGCCGAACTGCTTCACCATTCCTGTGCGGTGTCTGCTTACAATGGGCATCTGCTGTTGGACCAGTCAGATCTGACACCGCTCGAAAAAGTGGTCAACTATTGCGTGAATGCTCTGGTGAAAGGCTCCATTGATGAAAATCCAGAACTTCTTGAGATTTGCTTTTTCATTATGCAAACCGTTACTGGACTCTTGGCGTCAGAAAGAGGTCGGAACTGGGTCACCGCGTCGAAGACGCTGATCGTCGACATGGTTCGAATCCTTTGGGTCTGGAACCAATCCAAGAAGCGATCATTCTATCTATCCAAGATTGTTCAACAGGTGCTTGAAGGTGAGACGCTACTACTATTTTTTGTGGCTTTGCATTTGTGATTGATGAGCAGGTAATAACGGAAAATTGTGATGGTCTCAGGTATATCGCGAATGGCGTTGATGGACCAGAACCAAGAGCTTCTTCTTCAACGAGGTATCTTGTGGCAGCTTATCTTGCTGTGCTCGCAGTACAACATCCAGATTGATGATGCCACGGTGCGCAAGAGACTCCAAAGCTCTGTGTATTGCATCGAAAAATATTCGAATATGGAAGACGAAGTTCAAAACCTGCTTGCAATCATGGCAGTACGTGCCATCTGTCGACTTGGCGGTATCTTTGCTGAAGGAAATGAGCTCATGTCGCCCAAGCATGCTCGTGTCAAGGCCGTCGTCGATGCACTGCTCACCCCGAACTTGGCTGGCTTGCTGATTTTGAGTAGTCACCACGAGTACTTGAAACTCTTCCACACCGACTGCGAGTCCTACACGCTCGTGTGGACCGAGGCGATGCGAAAAGAGCTATTTGCGTTTGTGGCGCCACGTGCAGCCGTCGAGCCATCGCTTGGTGTCTTCGAAGACTACCTCGATGCGATTCGATTCCGATTTGAATACCTGGCGAACACGTTCAATGTCGGAGGTCTCTACATTCAGACCTTGATGGAGAGCTTCGTCATCATCAAAGAGAGCGCAGTGCCATCTCCCGTGCCTGAGCTGGGTCTCACGGAGATGTTTTTCAAAGACCTCTTTGCGTTTATCGACAATGGTGAGCTCAAGCAACCGACCGACTTGGGTGAGTACCTGAATGAAGACGAAATCCTTCCGTTTTATGGATGGAGAATCGAGAAAGAACAGTTGCAAACCAGCTTCCGAGTGACTGCACTTGACTGCTTAGCTGTCATCAGCTTTGTCGTCCCCAGCTTTGTTGTGCAAAACATCATTGCTGATGTCGGATTGATCAAGATGATCTTGCGACTCCTGTTCCCTCCTGACAATGAAGTTCATCAAGGCGAAAATACCGAAAACAGTATTCTGTTCCCTGCAGAGCTCTATGAGCCAAGTCGAGATCATTGCTTGGCCATTCTCGAGTCTCTCTCGTGTATCGATGCTTTCGGACATGCATCATCGGAGCTCGGCATCTGCGATGTTTTGATCGAAATTGTTCACTTTTGCAAACCCATTGGCCCAGAAGTACTTCGAATCATTCGCAACCTCTGTGCACACGGTGCTCGTGTGGAGTTTGTCACTGAGATCCTGCAATCCGGCTGTTACCTCGAGTTCATCGCGTGGCTGCTTCTGGTCGAAGACATTATTAGAGACGAGGATTACGACGTAGCGGAGCAACTGCGTCTTCCATGCGCCGAAATCCTCGCTGAAATTGGGAAGAAAGGTGCCCCGATGAGCGAAGAGGCACGGGAATTACTGACTGATATCTTCCCGATCACCTTGATGCTGCAGCTCGTCGAGAGCCCACAGACATTTATCGAGTTCTACGAGGTGATGAATGCTCTAATTTGCTATCATACCGTACATAGTAGGATTGACTACTTACGTTTTTTTTGTTTTGTTTATGGCAGACCGATCACGAGAACCCGGAATTGGTGTGGAATACAGAGTTTCGAACGTATCTCCGGAACCACGTTGTCGCGTTTTTGAATACGTACTACTCGTTGCCGGCGGTGGCTGAAGACGAGGAGAATGGAGAGCAACCTCAGCCAACGCCCGCGACGCAGAAATTCCACGTCGACTATTTCAGCATCAGTCCGTACCCCGTGGCAGGAAATGTGCATCTGCCATTGTTCCTGAAGAACCCGACGTTCGACTTGCGTGACCCTCTGTACGTACTCAGAGTTCATCACCAATTACACCTCAACATGCTAACCTGGTGCTGCTTACTACAGGTATTTCGTCAGTTGTCTGTGGGACGAGTTTGAGATTCTCATTCGGGAACTTGCGCACATCACTTCAGCTCTCCGACAAACAATGAGTCCAGATGACGATGTCAATGCCCAGCGTGGGTTTGAGCTCCTGGACCTTGCTACGTCCTGCCTCGTTTGCGTGATTCAGGTATGCCTGCCGATGCGTTGACTATGCTTCGTCGAGGTAATGCAAATATTCGTTTATGTTTACTAACTTCGACGTATTTTAGGTGAATCCGTGGCTGTTGGACAACATTGCAAATATGCGGATTCCCGAGTATTGCTCGAATTTCTTCAACGAGGCCGTGCGGCACCAATCTGGGGAGCCCTGTGTTATCAATGTCGTCCGGTTGCTGCGCATTTTTTCGATGTCGAGGGCGTGCGTTGCCGCTATAAAACCGGTCATTTCGACGGTACTGACGTGCTTGATGTCGTCGATCAATCCACATCAACGAGGTGCACTACATTACGAGAGCGGCTACGTGCTGGAGATCATGCGCCGAATCGTGCAGTTCCATCCAGAGCATGGTGAACGCGACGCGACGTCGGGAATTGTTTTCATCGCCAGCAGACTGGACCTATTTAGTTATTTTCTAAATATCCTCGACAATCCCGAGTCGCTGGGGACCGTGAAAGAACCTCTCGTTGTCCGAGCGGCTGCGATTGAGATTCTCAACATGCTGGAAAAGGATCCTGGACAGTCGAGTACGGCGCATCAGATCCTGAAGAAGCACAAGAAGTGGGAGAAAAAATATCGACACGAGTCCACAACCGCAATCAAGGCAATCACGACAGAAGACCCTTTCCTGTTGAAGGTGAATCCGCTAGCGGACAAAATGGTTCGCGAGTTTCTGCGCTTTAACCCACCGCGAACGCGACCTGTAGGGATGGTAGCTCCCACTCAACAGCAGTACGCAGGTCCAGATCGCAATGACCGAGTGTCCATGATGCAGCAATTCAGGGAGTCTCCTGGTCCTATGTCAGGTCAGCAGGAGCGGATCCCGCTCAGTGAGAAGAAAAAAATATCGAGAAGATTGTTCAGATAGGAGGATCGTGATTTTGTAAGCGGGAAAAATGGTAATCAAGGAGTATATTTTGTATAACACTGGTCATTGCGGCGTATCGGCAGCGAATTCGTTTGTCCACTTTCAAACATTTCACAGACTTGTCTCCCGTAGAAGGACATTCTCGCGATATCGAAGACACAGCGTCAGCATTATGGATGGCGCTGGAAATGCGTTTACTACGTACATAAGAAGCTCAGTGCTGGATCAGCAAGGGTGTTAAACTGCTTCAAAGTCAGTCAGGAAGTTACAAAGGTGTCTCATCCAGAAGGAAAACTGAGTGGACACCACCTACAGTTAACGACATTCAGGTTACACAACCACCTCTTCAGGTGTCCCACGGCATTCCAATGTGAACCGATTTGATCGCTGGATTCGCGGGTTATGCTATGCACAACCAGTAAAGAGAAAACAAATCAAATCGTAAGAACTGATTTATTCCATGCACACACACCATATCAAGAGCACGACTCTAGACTGGAGCGATCGTCGAAAAATTGGCAGAAAAAGATAAAAGAAAGTGGCTTCAAAATGGATGATGGTGGTTAGTTACATGCAGATGGAGGCCTTCAGCGAGAGCTCGCATCTTACGCGCACGTGACAGTGCTTGGCTGGCCCGAGCACGAGCCCTTCGCGGTGGCCGCGACAGTGATGCCCGACCACTTCCACCCAGATACGACGCTGGGGTTCACCAAGACATCGTACAAGTTGGTGGCTGTGCCGCTCAAACCGGCGATGGTGATGTCCTTGATGGCGACAGCGCTCGTGGCCTTGCCAGTGTAGCCACCTGCGCTTTTGTTGTAGTCCGAGTGCATCACGATGGCGTTCTTCACGTTCGTGAGGGTGTTGCTGATGTAGGTGACCCCGGTGACGAGGCCCTGAGAACCGACGATGGTCTTGATGCGAATGCCATTGTCGCTGTTGATGATCTTGTTATTCTGGACGACGAGACCCGACACCGTGTCCGTGCTATCGACCGCAGTGCCGCCGATCGATCCGACCGATATCCCGTGGCCTCCCGTGCACGTATTCCCGATGAAGTGTGTGTTGGTGCTAGATTGCATGGCGAGGCAGTCGTCTTGGTTCAGGATGATGTTGTTGGTGATGTTGACGCCGTTGTTGGAGCTCATGTCAAAGCCGTCAGTGTTTTTGGCGAGATTATCGCCGGCTTTGGAGTCCAGAGTCAGATGGTCAAGGACGGTGTCGGTGGAGCCGACGATGCTGAAAGTGCGGAACGGCGAGTTCTTGAGGGTGAACCCCGAGAGCGTGGACGAGTGAACATTCAGGAGGCGGAAGAAGACTGGACGCTGAAAGTTTGGGTTCGTTTTAAATTGCTGCCAGTACCAGTTCCCTTGGCCGTCGAGCACGCCACTTCCCTTGACCTTGAGGTTCTTCCCGGTGAGCAGCACGAGCGGTCCTTGCCAATCCGTTTCCTATACGAAGAAAGAAGAACCATTCATGCTGAGTGAATAAGTGAGGGTGAGTGGATCTGAGTGTGTGTGCGTGTGCGGGTGACAGCACCGCAGACACAGATAACGAGACGCATGCTCTGATGGACTCAACGACAGACAACACCATGGCGCTAATCCTGCGTACACGTACGTACCGTGATGCCGAAGGTGGTTGTTCCGGCAAAGGTGATGGTGGCACCGGCCGGCACCTTGGTCAAGTCGAGGGTGGTATGTTTTGGGACATTCAGGTTCGAAATGAGGATGTTGTTGCAGGTGGGCGAGTTAATGCTTGTCGAGTCGACGTAGGTTCCCGTTAGCGTGCAGGTGCTGGAAGCCTGTTGGCTGGTCATGGACGAAGCGCGGGTGGCGCTGACGAGGAGAGCGACGAAGAGGCTCGAGAGGTTGAACTTCATATTGACTGGGCGAGGCAGATTGAGGAATGCGCAGAGCAGAGCGGGCCGCGGGCGGGCAGGCGGGTGTGGCTCTCGAGCAAGGTGCACGTGCAGTTACGAGCTGAACGCCGGCCATGACGGTTGGACTCATGCAGATCCTGTTGATGCGGATCATGCACGCTTGCACCTTGTATCGAGAGGGCCAAGCTCATCGCTCATGCGGATATCGCAAACCTTCTCTGTTTATGCGCGCGTGCAGTTCGATCTCAGTCCGCACTTGCACGGTCCGCTTGGTGACGCTTCGTGCACTGCTGTAGCCCCATATGCGAACAAGAGCAACAGTTGGTGCGTGTGGACACATTCTTCTGCGTTGCGGAGGCACCAAATGATGCAAATCTCCCTCGCAAAAACAAGTAAGCAAGCGTTTAGATGCGCAAGGTGCTCTTTGGAAAGGAGAATGTTTGATTACTACGAGGCTGCGACGAACATCATGATGAGTCTACTTGGCTTTCAACTGGTCGCCAACAGAGTGCGTAGAGGGTCTGCCGTCGTTGCAGCAACCTTGGCGCTGTGCGGATAGTTATGATAGGATTTTCGTGTATGCTGCTGTTTATGATGATGATGCAAGCGCGAAGGTATCAGGTGGGATTGTGAGCAGGGGCGCAGACCGACCAGCCACTCCCCTTGGAGAGAAGCACACACGAGCGAACTGACATTTTGCACGGCTCGCTTGACCAACTGACAAAAACTACTGGAGGTGACACAACGGCGGGCGTTGCATTTCATCTCGCATACTATCGTTTGTAGCACTCCTCTTTGAGGTATCAGCTAAGCTCACAATGTTGTAATATATGCTCAACTATCTACTACATGCTCATTTTATTATTTGCTGCTCGCTTGGGTGGTGCCATGTCACTTGATTTTGGTGTGACTCAGTACTAGCTGGAGTGGATGTGTGTGAGCGCATCGCCAGCTGATTCTCCATACGACGCTCACTCTCGCCTGGATTTTGCTGTGTTTACTGCGCTGAGGTGAGTGCAGAATCAACTCGAAGATGAGCAAAGCGTGAGCAGTCGTGGCGGACCATGTCTCAGGTTTCTTTGTGTGTTCGACGCGCACGAAATGTCCAACTGAGATCAGACTCGGATTGCCCATCCTTTTATGGGATCTCTTAACAAAAGTATACAGTTAACCCCGACATTATTTAATAGTGACCTGAGCATGTAGTAGATAGTTGAGCATATATTACAACATTGTGAGCTTAGCTGATACCTCAAAGAGGAGTGCTACAAACGATAGTATGCGAGATGAAATGCAACGCCCGCCGTTGTGTCACCTCCAGTAGTTTTTGTCAGTTGGTCAAGCGAGCCGTGCAAAATGTCAGTTCGCTCGTGTGTGCTTCTCTCCAAGGGGAGTGGCTGGTCGGTCTGCGCCCCTGCTCACAATCCCACCTGATACCTTCGCGCTTGCATCATCATCATAAACAGCAGCATACACGAAAATCCTATCATAACTATCCGCACAGCGCCAAGGTTGCTGCAACGACGGCAGACCCTCTACGCACTCTGTTGGCGACCAGTTGAAAGCCAAGTAGACTCATCATGATGTTCGTCGCAGCCTCGTAGTAATCAAACATTCTCCTTTCCAAAGAGCACCTTGCGCATCTAAACGCTTGCTTACTTGTTTTTGCGAGGGAGATTTGCATCATTTGGTGCCTCCGCAACGCAGAAGAATGTGTCCACACGCACCAACTGTTGCTCTTGTTCGCATATGGGGCTACAGCAGTGCACGAAGCGTCACCAAGCGGACCGTGCAAGTGCGGACTGAGATCGAACTGCACGCGCGCATAAACAGAGAAGGTTTGCGATATCCGCATGAGCGATGAGCTTGGCCCTCTCGATACAAGGTGCAAGCGTGCATGATCCGCATCAACAGGATCTGCATGAGTCCAACCGTCATGGCCGGCGTTCAGCTCGTAACTGCACGTGCACCTTGCTCGAGAGCCACACCCGCCTGCCCGCCCGCGGCCCGCTCTGCTCTGCGCATTCCTCAATCTGCCTCGCCCAGTCAATATGAAGTTCAACCTCTCGAGCCTCTTCGTCGCTCTCCTCGTCAGCGCCACCCGCGCTTCGTCCATGACCAGCCAACAGGCTTCCAGCACCTGCACGCTAACGGGAACCTACGTCGACTCGACAAGCATTAACTCGCCCACCTGCAACAACATCCTCATTTCGAACCTGAATGTCCCAAAACATACCACCCTCGACTTGACCAAGGTGCCGGCCGGTGCCACCATCACCTTTGCCGGAACAACCACCTTCGGCATCACGGTACGTACGTGTACGCAGGATTAGCGCCATGGTGTTGTCTGTCGTTGAGTCCATCAGAGCATGCGTCTCGTTATCTGTGTCTGCGGTGCTGTCACCCGCACACGCACACACACTCAGATCCACTCACCCTCACTTATTCACTCAGCATGAATGGTTCTTCTTTCTTCGTATAGGAAACGGATTGGCAAGGACCGCTCGTGCTGCTCACCGGGAAGAACCTCAAGGTCAAGGGAAGTGGCGTGCTCGACGGCCAAGGGAACTGGTACTGGCAGCAATTTAAAACGAACCCAAACTTTCAGCGTCCAGTCTTCTTCCGCCTCCTGAATGTTCACTCGTCCACGCTCTCGGGGTTCACCCTCAAGAACTCGCCGTTCCGCACTTTCAGCATCGTCGGCTCCACCGACACCGTCCTTGACCATCTGACTCTGGACTCCAAAGCCGGCGATAATCTCGCCAAAAACACTGACGGCTTTGACATGAGCTCCAACAACGGCGTCAACATCACCAACAACATCATCCTGAACCAAGACGACTGCCTCGCCATGCAATCTAGCACCAACACACACTTCATCGGGAATACGTGCACGGGAGGCCACGGGATATCGGTCGGATCGATCGGCGGCACTGCGGTCGATAGCACGGACACGGTGTCGGGTCTCGTCGTCCAGAATAACAAGATCATCAACAGCGACAATGGCATTCGCATCAAGACCATCGTCGGTTCTCAGGGCCTCGTCACCGGGGTCACCTACATCAGCAACACCCTCACGAACGTGAAGAACGCCATCGTGATGCACTCGGACTACAACAAAAGCGCAGGTGGCTACACTGGCAAGGCCACGAGCGCTGTCGCCATCAAGGACATCACCATCGCCGGTTTGAGCGGCGCAGCCACCAACTTGTACGATGTCTTGGTGAACCCCAGCGTCGTATCTGGGTGGAAGTGGTCGGGCATCACTGTCGCGGCCACCGCGAAGGGCTCGTGCTCGGGCCAGCCAAGCACTGTCACGTGCGCGTAAGATGCGAGCTCTCCCTAACGGTATGCCTGCATATCGGCTTGTGAAACAGCCGTCAGCGTGCATTTTTTGAAGCCCATTTCATTTTTCTCTTGCCATTTTCGACGATCCCAACCAAACCAGACTAGATTTGTGCTCTTGATCTGGTGTATATGCATGGAATAAATCGATTTTCGTCTGAACTTGATTTGCTTTGGTATTGTCGTAGCGCCGCCTCGTTGAAATTGGTGCAAGTTGGAATACCATGACACGTCGATGCTGTTGGTTGGTTGGTGTTGCCGATATGTTGTTCACTTTGACTCTCGCAGCCGCAAACACCGCCAACCAAGATGCTCAATCAACGTCAACTTGCGCGTCTATTGTGTCGTCCTCTCAGTGAGTACTAGTCCCAGACGGGTAAACCACTCGCATCTGCGCTCCAGTCTTATGGACATGGAGGTGGTGCTGAGTATCGTGCTACAACCGAGTAGTCTACTTCGCTTGCCAAACTCAAGGTCAAGTCAGCGTATGCCTGAGCTGCCGCGTCTTGGAGCGCGAGCTGTTGTGTCACTGTTCTGATGCAGATTGCACTCCAACGAACCGATACCTCTGAGAATCAATCGCTGTTACACGAGCCTGAATGTTCTGAACTTTTTTTTTCTTTTTTTGTGGGAGAATAAGCGGGTGGTTAGATGGTTGGCGGTGGAATCGAACTTGTGTGAATGATAGTGAGCTGCCGCGCCATTTATGGTTGTGGTTCTTTTGCTTCCTTCGTGAACCACTTGTTATTTATTGCATGATGCTGGCAACATGCGGGAGCTCTACCTACACACAGATCGCGCGCTTATCCAGGGCATCGTCATCTCAACACGGAAAGTCTTGTTGCCGTCGGTGAAGTGACCGAGTTTTGGGTGTGGAGACCCAGTAAAGAGAAGGCGGAAGCTCCAGCACTTGCCGAAAACGAATCGAGTCTTCGAGCGCAACAATGAGGAGTCGAGGGGCAGCTGCTCCGAATTGACCGCGACGCACGGCCTCAGTCGATTTTCCACTTGGTTCGAGCTCTTGATAGTGCTCTGGAGTTGGCTCTCGACGCGATTTCGGAGACATCAAAAATAATATCCGGTTATATATGGAGCTACCCGGTTAATTATTGGTAATTCCCCGGGTCACTATTTGCGCACTGCGCATTTCTTTGGTTACGCATTGCTCGATTGCCCCATGCGCCGCACATTCTCGAGCGGCGTGGCGTCTGCGCTCTGGAGCCCACGACCAGCAGCGGCGCTGCACGCGCCATCTCGTGTGGACATCAGCAACCACCGCGGCGCTGCGTTCTCCACCAGCAGCGATGTCCAGAAAGGCACCAAGAGCTCCTTTCGGCAGTACGTCAGTCTCTACCACTACACGCCGCTACCGCAGGACGAGCTGCCGTGGTTGCGCCGCCGCATGCTCGCTGTATGGAGGCAGATGGACGTGCGCGGTCGCATCTACGTCTCCCAGGAAGGCGTCAACGCGCAGGTGACGATGCCGCAAGCGTGCGTCGCGGTGTTTGCAGACTCGTTTCCGGACGTGTTTACGCGGAAAAACATGTTTCTTGGCGCATTGATCCCGGCAACAGGCTCGAAAACTGATGGTGATGCTCATGACAAAGAAACCCAAGAGCTGAAGAGCGCTGCACGCCACGTTGCCGAGCCGTTTGAGACGCTCCACGTGCGCATCCGCGACCAGATCGTGCGCGATGGCTTTGAGAAAGGCCACTTGGATCTCCAGGACTCGGGAAATGCGCTGCCTCCAAAGGAGTGGCACCAGCGCCTACAAGAGCGCAATGCGAACCAGGACGACTCGACGCTCGTGCTGGACGTGCGCAACTTTTACGAGCACGAGATCGGTCGCTTTGACGGCGCGACGCGCATCATGGTTGACACGTTCCGCGACACGTTCGACGCTGTGGACGAGATCCTCGCACGCCACGAAGCGCAGCACGACGGCGAGAAGCCCAAGGAAGTGATGATGTACTGCACAGGTGGCATCCGCTGCGAGAAGGTCGGCGCGTACCTGGCGCAGTACAAAGGCATCACGAACGTGCACAAGCTCCACGGCGGTATCGTCAACTACATGCGCTTTCTCCAGGAGAGCGAGAAGGAAGCAGAAGAAGATAAGAACAAGGCTGTGGAATCGCTGTTCAAGGGCAAAAACTTCGTGTTCGACCAGCGATGCATCACGAATGGTGTCGACGCTGTGGACGTGACGCCCGATGTGCTGGGCGAGTGCTTCCAGTGTGGCGAACCGTGCAACCAGCACACCAACTGCCTCAACCTCATGTGTGGAGGGCTCATCCTGCAGTGTGCCAAGTGCGCCGCGCAGTTCCGTGGAACGTGCAGTGACGCGTGTAAAGAGGAATTGCTCAAGATGAACACTTTGAAGGCTCCGGCCGCGCTAAAGGCGTATCGGAAGCAGCACGCAGAGCGCTGGAAGCCTGCGATTCCTAATGCGCTCCCGAAATACAGGCAGCACCTCAAGATTCACCCAATCCCGCCAGCTATGCAGCATGGTGCGTCAAGCTTTTGCACCCATGCTGGCAAAGACATCACGCGCGGCATGGCCGTCGACGAAAAAGCGCGATTGAACGCGTACGTGAATCGCATGAGCTCTGGCCATGATGACGAACAATTACTCGCGGAATTACGCGAAATGACAGTGCGAGATTTGTCGAAAGCGATCCAGCTCGTCGATGAGCCGCAAGGGAGGTTGCTGAGCTTCTTGGTGCAACTGACGCGCGCAAAGCGCGTGCTCGAGATTGGCTGTTTCACGGGGTACTCTGCTATCTGCCTGGCGAACGGTCTGGCAAAAGACGGGATACTGACGACGTGTGACGTTGACGCTGACACGATGCGCGTCGCCGAGACGTACTTTGCGCGCAGCAAGCGTGCGTCGCAGATCCAAAGTGTCCTGAGCGACGGCATGGCGTACCTGGACGCGCTTGGAGAACGCCGAAGTACCAGCACTGATGACGACAAGACTCAGTTTGATGTGATATTTGTCGACGCCAACAAACGACAATACCTAGCCTACTACGAAGCCATCCTGGAGAAGCAACTCTTGCATCATAACGGGTTGCTGATCTTTGACAACACACTGTTCCGCGGCCGGGTGCTCGCGTGCGACCTCGGCACTGGCAGCAAGAAAGAGCGCATTGCGCAGGGACTCGCCAACTTCAACGTCCACGTCGCCAGTGATCCGCGGACCGCTCAGGTGCTGCTGCCGCTCTGGGACGGGCTCACAATCGTGCGCCAAGTGTGACACTCTCAAGTTGGTACGGCGTTTCTTAGCTGCTGAAGTCGTTTGAGCCACACTTCGTGCAGCCGCACAATCCCTTCGCTTCCAATAGAGCGAGGAAGGCACACCGTCTCAGAAAAGGTTGGAAAGATCTGTAGATTTCGGTGAGGAAAACGCATTTCGTGCTGGCTTTTGCTGCTGTTTTTCCAGTGGATCTGGTCGTGCTCGAGTGCGTGCGATTTTAATTTTTCGAAAATGGTTGTTGACGCCCTCTTTCAGTACGATGTTCCAAGACACTTGGTGCTCGTTGAGGTACATCTGTCGGTGCTATTTTCAACGATGTGTGCGCTCTGGTCGTTTCAGGACTTTCGAGAAGGTTGCTGGAACGAACTGTCTACCGTTGAAAAGGGAAACGATCGCAGGCTCTTTGGGCACTTGTCTTTGAAGAGCTGCTGGCCTCCTTTAGGGGAAACAGGTCCAAGAGCTGTTAGGGCTCACTCTCCAACTCGCCGGCCTCCGTGTCTCGATTCCGTTTTCTCCAGGCGAGATCGGCACAGTATCCCTCTCCTTTCTCATTGGTTTTTCATCAAATTGGCGACTCGAACCTTCACGGCAATGAAACTCAAGCCTCTGTTTCTCTCCTCGCTGCTCAGCGTCTGGCTTGTCGTTGGCGTGCTGCTGGGCTCTTATGGGACGACTTCAATGGTCGACGCCGCGTGTGCGGCAGCGCGTCTGCGAAAGTCCTACGACAGCCTCACGGTCGACGAGAAGCTTTTGTACCGTCGCGCACTGCAAACGGCCATGGATAAGGGTCTCTACATCAAGTTTGTCGAGATGCACACGGAGCGCATGTCGGAAATGGAAGCGCACCGCGGGTGTATGTTTGCGTACTGGCACCGCGCGTTCCTGATCGGCTTCGAGAACATGCTGCGCAGCCTTGCCCCCGAGTTCGAGTGCATCACGATTCCATACTGGGACGAGATGCAGCACAATGCGCGCGCGCTGACTGGCGCGTGCAGCAGCGTCGAGAGCTGCGCACCGATGCTCCGCGACTGGGGTGGCTCAAGCTCGGGCAACTTGAGTCAGTCGATCAAGATCAATGGTGCGTGGGTCTCCGGGTACCGCTGCGTGGATCGCCAGCCATTGAACCATTTCTGCGAAGCCTCGAGCGTGACTGGTGCCGCGTGTGCAAAGTGTCTGCCGCGCGGCGACATGACGCAAACCGTGTTCCCGAGTGGCACTAACTTTGCGTCCGTGTTCCGTCAACTGTTTACGAACCGTGATTTCGTCACCACGACGAAGAACATCGAAGACGGCATGCACAGTACGTCTCGCTACGTTGTTTTCTTGATCAAACGGACCCCAGGCTGACTCTTTTGTGCTGTTATGCTGTGTGAATTCGTAGACGCCATTCATGCGGCACTAGGCGGTGCACTGGCGACGTTCCAGTCGCCGTCTGATCCGATCTTCTGGTCTCATCATGTGCGTTTACCTGTAGTGCCAAGTGAGACTTTTCCATCCGTTTCTGACAACGTAATACGCTACTGCTACTGCTGTTTGTAGGCGTACGTTGATTTGCTGCTGACGATTCACCTCAAGTGCCGCGCTGGCCTGGGCAAACTCACGGACAAGCAGAAGCAGAACAATCAATACTCGTTTCTCCCGTGCCCGCACCGCGAAGACTCCGGTTTCTTCACAGCGATGTCGATGTTCACGATGCGTGCAGGTGAAAATGGCGTGAGCCCAAAACAGGTGAACCAAAATGGCCAAGTGATGTACCCATTCTTCAAGGACATCCCGTCGCAGTACTATAAGCTCGCAGACATCACCACGCTGGGGGTCAACAAGTACAACTACCGAGTCAGTGGCCTCGTAGGCCAGCTGGCTGTCAACTGTGAACGCACGTCGAATTCACGACGCCTTCACGAAGGTCATGGCGATGATAAGACGGCGAAGCGCTCGAAATGCCTCTCGGAGCTTGATGACAGCGGCAAGTCAGAGTCTGCTGCTGCCCAAGGTGGGCATAGCTCCCCAGAGCAAGCGTTTTTAGTCGACACGAGTCTGGATAGCGACGTGGACGCTGGAAAAGTGATGTCGTGGATTGAGGAAGTCAAGAAACTTTACGCAGAGTTGCCCGAGGACAAGTCCAAGGACCCCGAGAAAGACGGTGCCGTGTTTGAGCTCGAGCGGATGGTGTGCATGTTCTACGACCAGTGTCGCGGGGGCATCACGGACTACTCGGACGAGTTCAAGGTCGCGTTCAATGTCACGGAGCCTCCGCCGTGCAAACCGATCGTGGACACCATCAACTCGGAGTGCAAGCGACTGCGACTCAGTAACTGGAAGGAGACGATGGAGAAATATTTCCCGTGCAACTTGCCGCAAGGCGCTGAAAGTGCCTCCATCGCATCGGATCTGCCGGATTCGTCGTCCTCGTCGTCCTCATCGCTGACACCAGACGCCTATTAGTCTGGTCTCGTTGACTGACAAGTGACTTGTGTAAGTATATTTCATTTATTCACATTCCCACACAATATACGTCCATGAACCAGCAATACGGTTTGTGCCCCAACGCTCTTCCATACTGTCTGCCTTTCCACGGCCTCACTAGTGGCAGGCAGGCAGGAGGTCGAGAGGGAGGCACTGAACAACCAATCGTTTTGAAGTCTGCACAGTGGTTGGATGTGTGTTAGTGTAGTGTGTGCTCATTGTATCGATCTTCTCCGCCCGCACATCGCCCGCCAGTCCTCCTCACAAACAATGCCAGATGCACTCCTCCTGCTTGTTGGATCTATGGGCATTAAGAAGAAAAAATAATGTAGCCATGTTGGAGAGAGGGTATCTGTACAGAAACAGATCATTCTTTGTTTTTGAAAACTTCTTTGTTTGCGCGGGAACGTATAAAACCTGTTTGTATGGTTTTATTCCATCTCGCCTTTTTCAGCACGAGGTTTTTTATTTTTGCCCTGCCCCCCTCTCCTCTTCCCTCTCGCCCACAGCGAATAAAAAACACTGGTCCCAAAAGAACATTCGACGTAAACAACAAGCGAAAGCAACACGCCGCAAAGCAAACAAACAAGTCTTGCAAGCAGATTTGCAAGCAAGACATGCCGCGCCCCGCAAGCTCGCTGTGGCTGCACTTCCGCAAGGATGCGGCCAACAAGCGCGCGATCTGCAAGTACTGCCACCACAACATGTGTGGCCTTGTGACGCGCATGCGCGCGCACCTGGCGCGTAAGTGCCCCGACTGCCCCGCGCACGTCAAGAACGAGATGTTTGACGTCGACCTCAAGTGCAAAATGGACCACCTCGCCACTGCCTCAGGTACGCATGTCGTTCTTGCTGCATAGTATTGTTGTTCAGCAACAACCCAATGTATGCGGAAGCTAACAGAGTGACTGTCTCTGCATGTATGCAATATATTGTTTGCATTCACTATGCTCTTGTATTGCATTGCAGGCGTGAGTCCGCCATCGCTAAGTCAACAGCAGCAAGCGCAGCAGCAGCAGCTCAACCCGCAGCAGGTAAGTCAACAGGGCACGCAGCAGCACAATGGCGGCGGCGGCAGCGGCGCCGTGAAGAAGCCGCGGCGCGCGCGCCTGCCGTCGACGACGTCCGTAGCCATGGACGACTCCAAGCACGACCTGGACTCGTACGTGGCCAAGGCGGTGTTCGGCGCGGCGCTGCCCGTGAGTGCCGTGGAACACCCGGCGTTCGTCAAGATGGTCAAGCGCCTGAACCCCAATTATGAGCTCCCGAGCGCCTTCGCGCTTGCCACCACGGCGCTCGACCTCGAGTTCACTGAGGTGCAGCTCAAACTGCGCGCAGAGATGCTGGACGCCAGCGTCGTGTGCGTCGGCGTCGAGTCCTGGGCCACGCACATGAACCGTTCGGTTGTGAGTTGCACGATCAACACGCCCAACCCGGGCGTGTTCGCACTCGAGACCACGGGCGAGCTGCCGCACACGCCCGACGTGCTCGCGGAGAAGGTCGAGTCCATGATGGCGCAGGTCGGCACGGGCAAGATCGCTGTCGTCGTCATGGATACAAGCCCCGCCATGAAGCAGGCCGGGCTCGTGCTCAGCGCCAAGTACCCAGACATCACGTTCCTGCCCAGCTGCGCGCACGCCATGAACAGCATGATGGCTGAGATGCTCTCGCTCACGCCTATCGCCAACACGCTTGACGCGTGCAAGCAGATCGCGCGCTTCTTCGCACACAACCACATTGCGCGCGCCGCGTTCGCGCGCGTTGGCGAGCAGATGCAGGCGCTCGAGGCGTCCTATCCGCTCGTAGAACCTCCGGATGATGCGGGACCCGCGGCGCTGCTCGAGTGTTTGTTCAGCGTCGAGCGCAACCGCCACTCGTTTGACATCCTTCTCGCTGAGAACGGCGCGCTGAACGCGCTTGATCCGCACGTCAAGGAGCAGGTCATCAGCCTCGCGTTCTGGGAGGAGATCTCGACGTACACGGGGCTGCTCGAGCCTTTTCTCGACATGCTCAAGACCTTCGACTCGGACTACCCGCTGCTCTCGACATTCTACCATCGGTTCACGCTGCTTTGGGGCCATCTGGAGAAGTACGGTGCGCTCGCGACCAAGCTGCAGCAGATCCTCTCGGATCACTGGCAAGCGATCCGCCACCCGGCGATGTACACGGCGTATCTGCTGGATCCGCGGTTCTCGCCCTCGAGTCTGCCCGCCGAGGCCACGAGCGAGGTGCTGACGTACCTCAAGCGCTCGACGGACGCCAACGCGTTCTCGAACATCGTGTCGGAGCTCACGCGGTTCACGGGCCGCGCGGGCATGTTCGCGGACGACGCGATCTGGGAATCGGCGCAGAAATGCAGTCCGATCCATTGGTGGAAGGGCTTCATCGGCAGCTCGTGCCCGAATCTTCAGGCCGTGGCGCTGCGTACGCTGTGCTTCCCTGCGACCTCGGGGCTCCCGAAGAGCAAGCGCGACATGTACGAGCGCATCGTGAGCATGAATGCCAAGTACATGAACGAGGAGCAGGCGAGCAAGGCAGCGCTCGTCTATTTAAACGCCAACTACCCGTCGCCAGGTGTCGAGGACGGCGTGGCCAACGAGACTATCGTGTGAGATTTGCTGGTGAGCCTGGAAGGGAAAATATGAACGAAATGCGCGCCTATAAGCTAACACACGCTCGTGTAGAGCCAATGGGAAGAGCGAAACGTAGACGTATTTTGAGTCTGTTTATTTGCGTTTTGTGTTTCTTTCTATGGCAAGTTGCGCGTATTTGTTTGTCATGTACGAACGCTCGAGTGTCTGTCTACAAATGTCTCCCGTTTTTCCTGTCTCTACTGTGGTTTTTGTGAATCCGCTTTACGCTCCTGAGCGAAAAAAAAATGATGTGCACATATAAAAAACTATAAAATTGCGTCTCTCTCGTTTGCGTCTTCGCTTGCTTGCTTCGCCAGCAACTTCGTCTTTCTTCTCTCTTCTTCATGGCTCTTTCTACGAGATCCATGGATCCTCGTCTTCCGCTTCTCTCTCCGCTCTCACTTGTGCCTCTTCCAGGCCACTTCTCCTTCTTCTCGCGCTCAATTTACTTGGCTGCCTTTGGCTTGGCGTCCTTCGCTGGCGCAGGGGCCGCAGCCTTCACAGGCGCAGCAGGAGGTTGCACGGCCGCAGGTTCCGACTTGACCACGTCCAAAAAGTTGCGGCCGCCCCAGGCGCCCGCCTTTGGAAGAATCTCGTCGACAGCCGCAGCCTTGCTCTCAGCGGCCTTGCTGGCCTTCTTGCCAGCCTTCTTGTCGTCCTTGGCCGCGGCCTTTGGAGTCTTGGCCTTCTCGGCCGAAGCAGGAGTAGCAGCAGCAGCCGCTGGCTTCTTCTTGGCCACCACAACGTCCGCTGGCGCCGGGGTGCCGTGGATCACGGCCGACGCGAAGCTGAACACCTTAGGGGCAGCAGTAGAAGCAGCGCTCTTGCCGTCCGCACCAGCCGCGACGGCACCGTCCGAGTTCTGTTTGCGCAGCTCACGCGCCTCCTTCGTGTAGTCCTCACCGTACATCATGCTCTCGTAGTCGATGGATCCGACCGAGTCACTGCGGATCGGACGACCCTGGCGCATGGCCTCACGCGCTTGCTCGATACTGTACGTGCGCTGGTTGCGCAGCAGATCTGGGTGCGCCACGGCCGTGAGCGCCGCTGGGTGGGCGTCAAAGTCCATCTTGCCGGCTGGCAGCGTGCAGTCGGTCTCATCCATGTGCTTCACGATCTCCATGATGTCCTCGTGGTGGTACGTGTGCTGGATCGGCGCGTCGCTCGGCTTCTCGCCCGTTGGCAATGGCGGGAAGTTGGACGAGCTCAGGATCGGCTGACGCTCGGCCGCTGGCGCAGCAGCTCCCTTCTTGCCAGCAGTGCCGTTAGACGCTGGAGCAGCTGCCTGCTTGGCGGCCTTCTTCTCTGCCTTGCTCTTCTTGGACGACGCAGATGGGGTGCTGCGTGGCTGCTGCTCCGCGGCCTTGCCGTCCTTCTGTTGCTGTGGCGCAGCACCACGGCCGCCCTGGTTGTGCTGACGGTAAGCGCCACCGGCAGCGGCGCCGCGACCGCCACGTGGCGTCGTATACCGGTTGTCGACGGCGCCGTTGCTGTAAGGCGCGCGCGCGTTGTTGACCGCGTGGTACTGCACACCGTAGTTGTTCGGCACGTCGTAGTACCCGACTGGGGCCGCGCCGTAGTAGCCGCGGCTGCTGTAGGCGCCACCTGGCGCCACGGCGCTCTCGGCTGGCTGGGTCGGGAAGAACGACTTGAGCGTGTTCTCCGACTTGAGACGGGCCTTGATCGGCGCGTCGTTGAACTTTTTGCTGCGCAGCGCCAGCAGCGTGTTCACGGCGTCCTCTTCCGAGGCCATCGTGACGAACCACGTGTCGCCGACGTCGCTGCGCACCGACACGACGTTGCCACCGCAGCCGGCGAAGATCGCCTCCACGTCCGCAGGCGGCGTCGCCGACGGGATCTCGCGCAGGATGATCGTGTTGCGCTCCGACTTGAGGTTCGGCTTGATGGCGTCACCCGCATCGTTCAGAGACACGACCTACAAGAGAGAGAGAGAGAGATGTGGAGACTGTGAGTGCGTCTGGCGCATACAGGAGCATGTGGGGAGCTGTGGCACGTACGGAGGAATCGCGGATGGCGTCCACGAGCAGCGCCGTGCTGTTGGTGAGCTGTTGGACCTTGGAGAAGCTCGCCACGACGTCCACCGGCACGTACCTAAGTAGCAAGAAAGATATCAAAAAAAGTATCACGAGTATCACGAGCGTACCCCCCATGGTTGCAGCACAAGTGTCAATAAGCAAGAACATAACCTTGGCATGGTGTGCAAGTATATCAGACAAGTATCTGCAACAATGCAACGTACATTTGCGAGTTCATTTGCGAGACGAGGAAGGCGTCGGTGGCGAGGTTGGCCTTGGAAAAGTAGAATTCCACCTGGCGTTTGATGGCTTGCTTGAGCTCATCGCCCACTGCGCATATAGACAGTCAACATACGTCAGTGCTGCATGCAAACGACAGATAGTATGCGTTCCTTGTTCGATGGGAGGCCAGTGGGCATGTGCACAAGGATCGGGAGCCGCGTGATGCAACGTATTGGTGCTTCGCAACTTGCGCGAAATGCATTCGATCGCGTAACCCACATACAATCGCACGCAGCAGTACAAATGCTGCGCTTGACTTGTCTCGTGCATGCGCAATGCATTGCACTGTTGCTGAGCAACCCGCCGCATTGCGCCACACCGCCACCTCTTCTCGCACATCCACCAGCCAACAAGGGCGTGGGATATATAGAGATGCATATGCACGTACCTGGTTGCTTTTGCTGCGTGGTCGCTTCCACGGCGGCGGCACTCATGCTTGCGTGTGTTTTGCTTGCTTCGCTGGCGATTATTGGTTGGGGAAAACCTGCACGCCACCACTAATTAACCGCGTCCTGTGTGGCGTCGATAAGGTGGCGGGAATTTATACTCGGCAGCTCGAAATTTACGCAACTCGAAATGAATGGAGTGGGGCGCTGGTTTACGAATCCCCCGCACAGGCTTGTCCAGCGCCCATTCATGCACATAGGACGACTTGGCGGTATTTTATCAAAACAAGGTTGGAATATATCCCATGCGGCAAGACAGGGAGACTATACTGGAGCAAGCGGCTTTGCAGCGTACAACTTCAAAGAGAAAAACAAATCCAAACGGCGTCCACTCGGCGGCGTCCACTCGGCGGCGTCCACATGCTGCTATTGTAAGAATCAGCGTGCATTGCATTGCATTGCGTGGTATGCGTACTTTAGTCCAGTGCTGCGACCAGCTCAATGACGCGGCGCACAAACTGCACTTGCTCATCCATTGGGATCAACTCGAACTCCGGTACGTGGAGAAATAGCGCGTAATGCTGTTATAAAGCGGCAAACAACGCGCATAAGTCAGTCATAGTTGCAGAATAGCCATAGAAACAAACACAAACACGTACGTTTGCGTCTTGGGTTTTGACCCAGTGCAGCGAGTGGAAGTACACGTAGTTGCAGATGTATCGACCGGGGTCTGTCGAGATGCGCGCGTTCGCATTCACACGCTCGAGGTCCGCGAGCATCTCATCCAGCGGCAGCATCGTCTTCAGCGCGTCGTCCTCGTCCGCATTGATCACAACGTTTTGCGCGACCCACCCGCGCTCGTCCGGCGTCCTAAAGTCCGCGAGGTTGTACTCGAGTGAAAACTTGGTCGAGTCAGCATCGACGCCCATGCGCAGAAAAACGCACGGCCGGTCGGGTTCCTGGTGGAACAGAAAGGTTTGCACTTGTCGTGCACGCATATTTCATGTTGGTACTTCGTTTTGGTGCGTACGCACCTCAGCCTTCTTGGCAATGGGGCGAGCATTTCCAAGGAGCCTACCTTGGAGACTGATACAGACCATGGCCTCAATATACCGTCTATACTCCAGCCCAATAAACATGGAGGTCAGGCACCTTCAGCCGAGACTTCAAGCACGACGGCTACGGTCAAACTGGCGCCTTCGGCGATTGCGTTGACGATGTGCGTCGTCGCGTTCTCGACGATGCTGTCAAACTTGCTGAAGCCAGTGAGGTACACGTTGCGCTTCTGCTGCTGCGCTGGCGTCGCGTTTGCCATAGTCGCTAGTCAGTCTTCCGTCTGGACCAAGTGGAGAAAGCAAAAATGACGATGATGCTGCGTATTGACTTTGCCGACGCTCGGGATGGAAAGTAGTGTTGACAAGTGTCGTGCTTGTCTTGGGACTCATCAACTATATCACCGTCATTCTTGTGTGCAGACCAGCACTCATCAACCCGATCCACCGCAGTAATGTGTGGTACATTCCATCCATACTCCGGTGCTCGTGTAATCCGGTGAAGCAATATGGTCATCATGGAGGGCATGTAGACGGCTAATGCTCTGATGGACGGCGCACGTCGCTGGATGAGTGCCTCATATTAATACGGCGGCATAACTGGCCGCTGTGTGCATTATGTGGAAAGTGCAGCATCACATAGTGTCGCTTGCGCTACGCACAACAAAGTCGAAAGGACTCGGAACTTGCAGTTAGAGAAGTGCATCAGCGAAAAGACAGATGGACGACAAGCTGTCCCTGGGGAGCGCCGCTTGAATGTCTGTTTGTATTGCTGCTACTATTGTTGTGTCCGTCGACATGTATTGTCCCATCGCGTTATACCAATCCACTTCAATCATGCGTCCAACTTGCTTTTCAGTCCAGTGCTGCGACCAGCTCAATGACGCGGCGCACAAACTGCACTTGCTCATCCATTGGGATCAACTCGAACTCCGGTACGTGGAGAAATAGCGCGTAATGCTGTTATAAAGCGGCAAACAACGCGCATAAGTCAGTCATAGTTGCAGAATAGCCATAGAAACAAACACAAACACGTACGTTTGCGTCTTGGGTTTTGACCCAGTGCAGCGAGTGGAAGTACACGTAGTTGCAGATGTATCGACCGGGGTCTGTCGAGATGCGCGCGTTCGCATTCACACGCTCGAGGTCCGCGAGCATCTCATCCAGCGGCAGCATCGTCTTCAGCGCGTCGTCCTCGTCCGCATTGATCACAACGTTTTGCGCGACCCACCCGCGCTCGTCTGGGATCCGGAAGTCCGCGAGGTTGTACCCGAACGACTCCAGCGCAAACTGGGTCGAACTAGCAGCGACGCCTAAGTGTAAGAAGATGCATGGACGACCCGACTCCTATGGTAAGGTATTGGAAAGCGGGGACCTTCGTCAGCCATACACACAAACAAGTCTATTGCTGCGGTTGGAATAGGCATGTATTGGATACACACCTCTGCCTTCTTGCGCAATGGTGCAAGCATCTCCAAGGAGCCTATTACCAGCAACGACACGTGAGCGTTTTGTCAACTATGCAGCCCACAAAGCACACACGCACGCAAGCATCATTACCTTCCGCCGAGACTTCGAGCACGACGGCTTCCGTCACATTGGCGTCCGCGGCGATCGCGTTCACGATGTGCGTCGTCGGGTTCTCGATGATAGTGTCGAACTTGCCAAAGCCCGTGAGGTACACGTCGCGCTTCTGCTGCTGCACGGGCACCTCCGTGGCGTTCACCGCCTGCGTCATCGTCGCGTTCGCCATCTCTCTCTCTCGTGTTGGGCAAGTGGCAAAACCGAGAGTGATGAGTGTTGACGAGGTTGACACTCATCAAGCACCGTGGTACCTCATTTGTTGATATCCCACCAGTAAATACCGGTATCTGCTACCGTTCTTCAACGTCGTTAAGTGCGCATCCCCAATCCGGCACTTGCCTAAATCGGTAAGAGAAACATGGTGTCTCTTTCTTCTTGAATGTTAATCAGAAAGCCAACGAACACCATGAAGGATGACGACCGCATATGGCTCATGTTCCCGTCGGAGGCGGGTGACGTATCGCTGGACGAGTTCCTGGCAGCAAACTTGCCTTCACGTGTGCCACAGAGCCACGTGCAGTGGATCTACGTCGAGAGCGCGCACCCGCACCACGTGGAGCGCCAGCAGCAGATCACGCGTCGCAGCGACCCGCATGGGCTCCAATGCGCGTGGCGCGACCTGTGCGACCGCAAGGATCTGCGGTCGAGCGCCGCGCACATCCACGCGCTCGCGCAGCGGTTCCAGGTGCTCTCGGGCAAGTGGATGCTCTTCTGCCGCCGCCAAGAGGTCGACGATGTGTGGCGCCATGTCGCCGAGGCCGTCGTGTCTGGAGCACTCGGCGTCAGCGCCAAAGTGTCGCCCACGTCCCCCGACGCGCAGCGCACGCACCTCATCTGCGTGTACGTGAACGATTACACTGACCGCGAAGACGTGTTCCGCGTGCGTGAGACGCTGCGCCGCATGGGCGCCACGAAGCGCCTCATGTTTAAAGCCGACGCGTACACGCACTTGGACATCTACCAAGGCAACAAGTGGGGGATCCACGCATCCATCTATGCCGATTAAGCGCCTACCAGATCATGTGGGCGAGGTGGGATGCCTTCCAGAGCTGCGCTGGTGTTGCGAGAGCGTTTACCATGCGCAGACCCTTTAGTAGTGTAGACAGTTGAGTTTGGGGTGAGAACCATCGCGGAGGGAAACGAGCCCAGTCCACCTCGGTTCGCAGGAATTTCCCCTGAGAAGAGCGCAGCAGCGAGCACGAGTATGAAGCTGAGTGACTAGACGAAGGAGCAGTCGAAATCATTAAGGTAATGTAACCACTGGACAATGGAAGTCTATGATGAGGTGGAATGTCTAAATGGATCGAGTGTGATTGTCTATGTGAGTGCCTGATGCGGTTCTACAGTCTTACGCTTGCTCCGCTTGAAGCCGTGGCGAAACGGGGCGAAACTTGATGTACTTATGACTCGTCGCGTTCGGGTTCTTCGGTTTCCACAGCGCGGCATTCTGCTTCCTGTACACGCGATGCTCGTCCAGCGTCATCGTCGCCATCTTCAGCACCTCCTCCTTGCACGCGTCGCTGCACGCGCCGTGGTAACTAGCGGCGCAGTTGGCACACTGCAGGATGAGGCCGTGGCACATGAGGTTGCGGCAGTTGGTGTGCTGGTTGCACGGTTCGCCACACTGGAAGCACTCGCCCAGCACATCGGGCGTCACGTCCACAGCGTCGACACCATTCGTGATGCATCGCTGGTCGAACACGAAGTTTTTGCCCTTGAACAGCGATTCCACAGCCTTGTTCTTATCTTCTTCTGCTTCCTTCTCGCTCTCCTGGAGAAAGCGCATGTAGTTGACGATACCGCCGTGGAGCTTGTGCACGTTCGTGATGCCTTTGTACTGCGCCAGATACGCGCCGACCTTCTCGCAGCGGATGCCACCTGTGCAGTACATCATCACTTCCTTGGGCTTCTCGCCGTCGTGCTGCGCTTCGTGGCGTGCGAGGATCTCGTCCACAGCGTCGAACGTGTCGCGGAACGTGTCAACCATGATGCGCGTCGCGCCGTCAAAGCGACCGATCTCGTGCTCGTAAAAGTTGCGCACGTCCAGCACGAGCGTCGAGTCGTCCTGGTTCGCATTGCGCTCTTGTAGGCGTTGGTGCCACTCCTTTGGAGGCAGCGCATTTCCCGAGTCCTGGAGATCCAAGTGGCCTTTCTCAAAGCCATCGCGCACGATCTGGTCGCGGATGCGGATGTCAAGCTTCTGAAACAAGTCCTGTGCTTTCAGCGCTGCCACTGAGTGTTTTTCATCGTTCTCAGTGAGCAGTTGGCCGTAGAACATCTTGGCGTTCGTGAGCAGCGCCGGGAACGAAGTCTTCAAAGCCGCGATGTTGGGCTCGGGCAGCACCAACTGCGCATTGATGCCTTCCTGCGAAATGTAAATGCGGCCGAGCACCTGGAGCTGCATCCACTTGTTAAACAGATCGCGGCGCAGCGTCGGCAGTTGCTCTTTCTCCAGCGGCGTGTAGTGGTACAGACTGATGTACTGGTGGCGCAGCGTCTTTGCGTCGTCGCCACTGCTTGTGCTGAGCCATCGCGCCAAGCGCGAAGAGCTCCGCTGCTCTACTGTTGATGACGCGCCGCCGCGCGTGGCCCAGCAGCGCGACTGGTGAGTGGCTGTAGCACATGCGCTGGTTGCGGCGCGCACACGGAGCATCGGGACTCTATCTGCTGCTGCGAACCGCCGATTCTCACTAGTGGCAGATGCTGTATGTCTTTGTGCTTCGCTTTTTTTTTCATGCCTATCATCGCAGGCCGACCAAATGGCACGGTACCAGTACCGGTATCAAACGGTATCGTACTTAACAGTGCTGCAAACTATATCACGATATGAACAGGTATATATTTTTGGGGTCCAAGGTAGTGTGCCTAATAATGCCGACTTGTCCGGCCGCGCCAACGCTTTGCAGGCGGCGACTCACCCCCGCGACGCTGCGGCTGGAGCTGCTGCCTTCGTGCGCGCTGGGCGTCTGCATCTTCCTTCTTCTTGCGGGTTTCTTCGTCGCGACGCGTCTCGTACTGGCGGCGGATCTCGGCCGTTTTCTTCGGGTCGTGGTGTAAAATCTCGTAGCCAAAGTCGCCCGGCGGCTCGCGATCCACCAGGTGCGAGTCTGGCGGGATGATCGTGCCCAGGATACTTCCCGAAAGTGGGTGGAACTGGCCGCGGCGATGGATTTCGTTCGTCAGCACCTGACGCGCGTAGTCGAACGAGCGGCGTACGGTGCGCACTTCGTACGAGTTCTTGCCGATGTCCAGGTTCGGCTCGTTCGGGTTCTCCATCGAGATCAGGAACGGACGGTTGTCGTCGTACCATCCGCGGTCTTCCTTGCGGAAGTACGAGCCACCATTGCGCACCGAGATGGCGAGGTCGTTGTAGTTGAAATCGCGACCGTATAGAGTGAAGAACCCGACGAGCAGCTGCCCGAGGTTGTTGTACTTTGGATCGTCGTGGTCGGCAGCGAGATTGCGGCGATGGTGCTGCAGGAAACTCACGACCATGAGCTGCACGAGAAAGGAGCCGATGCCGCCGGCAAACGTCTCGTTCAGGCCACGCTGCGCCAAAAAGTACTTGATCACGAGCGTCAATGGACGGAACGCCGGATGCACGCGCATGTAGTGCTTCACGAGGTCAGCTGTCGCGAGCCCTCCGCCAATGTTGAACGACACATCCACCTGGATATTCGTGGCCTTGTGCACAAACTTGACAATCGGGATGCGCGCTTTGTCGATTACTTCCAGGTAACTCACCATCTCGAGTTCCTCCAGCTTGCTCGCGAGTTCAAAGAGCGGACCCGTGCCGGCCTCGACGCCAAAGATCACCATGTCGATATCACTATTCGGGAGAAACATCTGCGTGTGATGCGAGCCGAAGGTCTCGAGCGTCGCGCCGTCCCAGAGCGCCGCCACGAGGTCGGTCATCTCGCGGATGAGACTGCTGCGCAGCGCCAATTCATCCTTTGATGGACTCATAAACACGACAAAGTCCATGATCTCCTCGTGCAGACACAGATACAGATTCTTGTTGTAGTAGCCTGTGCGCTGGCGCATCCAGGGCATGGCCTCGAGCATCAGTCGACTGCCGTCTTCCTCCTCGCCGTCTTCGACGTCGTCTGCGGCGGCACTGTCGGTTACCTTTTTTGTGCCATTGTTGCTGCTGTTGCGTGCTTCTTCTTCGGTCTCTATATGGATAAATCCGTTGTCTTCCTCGTCATTATTGTCATTATTGTCGTCGTCGGTGCCGTCTTCGGTGTCGTGCTCCTCTTCCTCGTTCAATCGGCGCTTGAGCTCGCGCCGCTCGCGCTTCTCCTCCTCCTTCGCGACCTTGGCCGCGTACTTGGCCTTTGCCTTGAGCTTGAGCTTCTGTTTCGCCTTCTTCTTGTCCACGCCCGCCGCCTTCTTCTTGCTATTGCCAGTATCCGCGTTCACCTTCACGGCCTGCACCACTCTGCGCGCCGCCTTCTTCGTGCGCGCCATGGTTGTACACCTTGTTATAATGCGACAACCAAATGACTGGGAACCAACACTTTTAGTTCATTCAACGCCAGCGATTGGCTAAAATTGATTATTTGCAACTACTGGTTTCTTTACCGGTAAGGATCGTAAACACCGGTATTCCGGTCAGTATTGCTGCCTGTCCCTCCTTGGCGGAAACGGCTTCAATTCGGATGGGCGACGTCGCAAAATCTAAAGGCATGTCTATTGAACGAGGAGAGATGACGCAGCGCGATCGCGGGTTTGAATGGCAACGAAACCCAAAATTACAATCCTCCAAGATTTTTAACGGAAGCAGCAGCGACCAGCCGCCGCATTCCGCCATTCGATCGCACGAGAGAGCGCTTGTGAGTAAAGAGAGAGAGAGAGAGATGTCGGACAAGGGGAGCAGCTCGCCCTCGAACGCCGGCCAGAACGACGACAGCGCGAGCCACTCGCCCAAGTCGCCGCGCTCGCCGCGCGAGAGCGCATCCACGGGGTCCCCCGCGCGAGGCGACCGCTCGCCGCGCGACCAGAACGGAGAAGCCGCCGCCGAGCGCGAGGATCGCTCGGAGCGCCGCGCCGCGTCCTCTCGCTCGCCCTCGCCTGCGCGCAGCAAGGAAGCCGCGGCGGACGTCGACCCCGAGGCCGCCAACCCGGGCAACAACCTCTACGTCGCCAACTTAGCCCACCGAGTACGAATTTGCTCAAGTTGTCGTCTGGGAAAGTGCGCTTGGACGGTTGTCTGACGCATTTGTGCTGGGTTTTTTTGTAGATTACGCAGACGGACTTGGAAGAGATCTTCTCCAAGTTTGGCCGACTGGACAAGTGCGAAGTGATCCTGGACCCAGTCACGCGCGACTCGAGGTGCGTCCTTGCTTTTGGTTCATGCGCCCGCCCTTGTCCCCTCTGTTCATTACCGCGCGTGCTGATAAATGTGTTTGCGCTCCTATTTCTGTCTGCCATAGAGGGTTTGCCTTTGTGACCTTTGAAGATGTTCGTGACGCTAATGATGCCGTGAACGAGCTGAACGGGTAAGTAGCATTCAACGAGAGAGTGGGAGGTAACGCGAACTTGCTAACGTTGTACTCTGTGGCTGGTATCACAGAAAGGAGATTCAAGGTCGGCGCATTCGTGTTGAGCACGCCAAGCGAAAGCGCGGTCATGAGAAGACGCCCGGAAAGTGTACGTTCATGCATGCGCTCACAGTCAATTTTGCTCAACACCCATGTGTGCGCTTACTAATAGAGTGTATCATGTTTGTGTCCAGACTTGGGACCACGTCTTGCCAGCACGAAGTACGGCCGCGATGGCCGAGGCGGAGGCCGCGATCGCAGCCGTGAGCGCGGGGACCGCTACCGCAGCAGAAGCCGCAGCAGAGAGCGAGGCGGCTACTCCCGACGATATGACGATCGCGATCGCTACGACCGCCGATACGACGACAGAGGCGACCGCGGCCGCGGAGGCTACGACCGCGATCGCTACGACGGCAGAAGATCCCGCCGCTAGTTCGCTGGTCATCATCCGTTGCCGTGCTGTGCATCCACTCCTCCCAATCGCACTGGCGGGCGCTCACATGGTTGTACTACATTACCATCGACCCAAGGCGGATTGTTCAACATCGAAACCTTTCGTGCGTGCCAAATTGTATTTAACTTCCAACTAAATATAACCCCAGCTCGTGCATTTTCCGTCGTCAAGCGCGCGCGCCCGACCGCCACCAAGGCCGATCGCGCCCAGCAACCTAATCAGCCACTCTGCTCGGTCCGCTCATCATACTCAAAGGTCAGCATCGAGTTGGAGGCAGCAACCCACAAAGGCGGTCGGTACTTTTCAGCAGCGCCTTCCTCGTTCTGTCCAACTTATCTCAACGTTCAGCAGGATGTCGGCTCGACGCGACAGCGAATCGACCGCATTTTTCAAACGCGACAGCATCTTACGCTCGTCTGAAGACCAGCATCTTCCCCAGCACGTCCGAGCTGTCGGCGTCGCCACTCACATCGCTGTGGAAAAACGACGCTTCCTGTGGGGTCACAAAATAGAAGATTTCAATCAGCGTAATGCCGAGAGAAGGATACGCAGAATGAGAACCATCATACCTCCAGGTAATGTGCGCGATCCAGCAGGTCGTCGATCGTTTTCGCCGTTGGAGAGTACATCACGACGTATTCCGGGAGCTTCTCGTGCGTGGCATCTTGGGACGAAGACGCGGAAAAGTGGTACTTGCTGCTCAAGAACGCGACTGGATCGCGCTCGAGACGCTGCGATTCGCTTCCCTCTGGCAGTTCACGACCTCTGTATAACAATTTCACCAGCATTCCGGCGTTTGTAAGTCGAGGGTCAAGGAGAACTGACTGGTGCAAGCGATACGTACGCTGGTGAGCAGTCCGGGAACCACATCGACACGTTTTGGTGCAGATAGCTGTAGTACGGCGTGGCGTGGCAAGGCGTCCAAAAGTGAATCGATGTGCTTGGGTTTTCTGCATTCCACAATGTGGGGCACAGTTCAGAATAAGAAAAGCGTTCCGACACGGTCAGCAAAATGAAGAAATCAGCGTGTACCTTGAATGCGCTGGTGGAGGAAGTCCATCACTTCGACTGGCGCTCGCTAGGCACAGCACGTGACAAATCGGATTAGCCACATGCAAGCGAAGGTCGCGAGTACTATAGAGAAAGGACGACAAACGTTACCTGGTGCCAGCGAGATAGATAGTAGGCCGCGGCAATGTTCGGCACGACCACCGTGAAGACAGCGAGGCGAAGCAAGTTGCTCTGCGTTCGTTCGCGAAACTGGACGTAGAGCTTGTTCTCGAGGTTGCGAATGCAGTACCCAGCGTAGACAAGCGCAGGAGGGAGCAGCGGCAGCACAAAGCGGAATTCTGCAAGAGATGTTGCAATGTTGGACAGTGAGTGACCCAATCCGGTCCACAAGCTCTCCCAGTTGAAAACGAGAGCTTCTTTCTGTAAGGGCTTCTTACCTTTGTGGGCGGCGTTGCTGTACAAGAAAAGCGCCCAGATGATGATGTGTCCAAGATCTTTTTTGAGGCCCTGTATCGCAACGATCTTTTAAGAGCCAATTCAACAGAGAAGACGTCACGAATTACAATACTTACTGGAACGGTGAGGAATCCTGCCATGGCGAGCGGCAGTGCCGATCCGATGATAGCTGGGAATCCCTGAGCGACGTACCAGTTCCAAGGCTGGGTGCCGTACAACTTGTCCTTGCCCTGCACAAGCACCAACAGCAGAAACAAGCAGTTGAGTTGATCAAGTTCTCTGTCGCTTACATACCATTCAAGACGCATTATGAAGATCGTACCTCAAGCACGTTGAACTTGACAAAGTTGTAAGGTACGAACGTCCACTCTCCGTATCCCCAACGATCGATCACGAGCATCGCGGCGAGCGTCGCGATTGCAATTGGGAGCACGTTGAAAAGGACCAAGTTGGTGCGATCGTGCGCTTGGATTAGGTGCAGTAGTCCCGGGTACACCCAGATGATCGCGTTCGTGGGACGGAAGAGCACGCCGAGCGCTGCGAGCGTGAGCGCCAAGACGCGGTTGCTCTTCTTCATGGGGTCGACGTTCTCTTTCTTACTACTCTCGCCCTCGAGGAACTTCCACGGCCAATACGCGAGCGCGCCCGTCGTGCACACGGTCTCGATCGAGTTGGAGAACGGCCGCACCATGGCGTAGAAGATGAACCACGAGAAGAGGTTGCAGAGCAGCGCCCACTTGGCCGAGCGCCGGTCAAAGTACACGCACGCGAGGCGGTAGAGAAAGTAGTCGTTCAGCGCCGACAGCAGCCCCTGCAGAATGCGCGGTCCATACGCAACGGCCCATCGCGAGTCCAGATTCTTTATAGTGAAAACGCAGAGGCTGTCAGCACTTGTCATCATGATCAATAAAGCAAAAAAAAGACGCGATGTTTCTCATACCAACAGCGCCAGGGCCTTGTACAGAAGCACAAAGAGCCCCGGGTGTGCAAAGCCTCGGATCTTGGCGTCACTCTGCCACTCCCACGTCCTAGTGTTTCACATAGAGCCACGCGTCAGCAAAGAGTCCATGCGATGCTGTGGCGCACACACATACGTACAGGTGGCCGTAGCCGAACACCATGCGATGCGCCACCTCGGTGCTCTGCCAGAACTCGTCCGGGTTGAAGGCTGTGCGCACGAAGAGCGCGTTCCACACGCGAAAGCCCACGACAAGCGCCCAGAACGCGCGCGTTGTCGCGAGGCCCTCCCACGTCCACGTCATGCTCCCACACGCTGATCTTAGTAGGAATGACGAGAGCGTTGCCAGAGGGAGTGCCAATAAGGGGGGGTCATTACCAACTAATTATCCGGATGTGGATGGTTAGGGGGTGTATAGCAGAAACTCTCTCTCTCTCTCTCTCTTATCCAAAGAATGTAGAGAAGGAGACTCAAAGGCAGATGTCAATCAAACTGGCTGAGACTTGATGACTGTAGGGCAATAATGGCAGCATGCTGGTGCCCTGTGCTGCTGGCTTGACAAAGAGACTACGAAAGCTGGATTCCTTTTCGCTTCCTCTTACTTTGCTATACTACTGCTGCTGCTGTTGCAAGCCAAATGGACCACTCTCCCCTATCCGAACCAAAATAGTGTCAAAGTGGTACGCAAGCACACACACACTTCCAAAACCCTCTCCAACTTAATCCTCTCAGCAATCATACACGCAGAAACGAACCACCAGTTACTTATTTTTTGAGTCCCACAACCCTGATATAATTAATATTTACACCTAGATGATACAACTTCGTAACTTTCCTTTTTCTATCTCTTTTATTTCAGTACTCTTGACGTTGCGTGCGGGGTACATCCACTTTATTTTTCTGTACGCACGGGCGAGGGGGGAACAAACAGCAGAAGAAGAAAGGAAAGCGCGCCACCTTCGCAACTACAGAGACCCGCACGCAGGCGACGAAGGGGAGACGCGCAGCACACGACGGTGAGGGAGACGACTCAAGCACGCAGGCGGCGGTCCGACAGAGCGAACGGGGGGAAGAAGCGACTCGCTAGCCGTTGGCCAACGAGAAGAAACGAAACGGAGACGCGATGCTTCAACGCGCGGTGGCACTGCTGCTGCAGCGGCTGCTGGGCAAGTTCGTGTCCTTCGACTCGAGCATGCTACGGCTGTCGCTGTGGCAGGGCGATCTGTCATTCCAGGACCTGCAGCTGCGGCTGTCGTACGGAGGAGGCTCGATCGGCCACCTGAGCGTCAAAATCCCGTGGCGCGCGCTCTGGACGCAGGCAGTCGTGATTAAAGCGCAAAACATCCGCATTTTCCTGCACCAGACACCCAAGTCCACGGCGTTGACGCTGCAGGGGCTGGTGGACGACGATGGTTTGGTGGGCAACACGGCGATTGACAATGCGGACAGCGGCGACATTGCAGACGGTAACGTATCTCTTTTTTTCTTCCTGCTGCTTGTAACCCAAGCAGCAGGCATTGCGAATGCGGTATGGCGACAGAGGGCTGATGTGCCTTTGTGTCCGATTCTTATAGATCGAACGTATCTGTCCCGCTTGGTGGCGCATATCATCTCGAATGTGCAAATCGAGCTCTCGGACGTGCAAGTGCGATACGATTGCACTTCGACGTCATTGGCAAAGGTACGAGTGCGTGTATCGGCCTAGTTTGTGGACTAGTGTTAGGCGTCGCTTATTAATGCGTCTATGCTTTCGAATGTAATGCGGTATATGGTGCAGCGTCCAGGAAGTGCCACGCTGGAGATCGGCTTCGTGAGTCTCATCAATACAAACGCGAATTGGGAGCTCATGTTTACTCCGCAGTCAAGTGCTGGTATGGAGTCGCGAAAGGTACGTAATCACCATGAAAAGGAGTATTTTTCCTAAATGTATGGACTGCAAAACTAACCATAGCTCTTTGTAGCTTTTGACGATCGAGGGTGTGGCAGCGTACATTGAATACGAGAATCGCACTGCGTCCGCCAACGCTCCGCAGATATGCAAAAAGTATTTATTTCACGATTGGTACAGCACCATCAAAGTAAGTGTCGACAGCACAATCACTTTCTTTCTATGATTCATAGCAGGAAGATTGCCTATGCTCACTCACATGTGGCTGCTATGCATGTGTCTGTTTTGCAGGCGAGTTTATATTATCACAGCTCCAATGCGTCGTTCCCAGATGTTGAGCTCGATGTGGACATTGGCAGCCGCCCCTCGCATGCTAGCGCCAGTTGCGACATCTGTACAAGCTGTGCGCCGCTGGAGAAAAGCGATGGTCTTGCTGTCGTGCAACCGCGGATACATTTTGGTGCCGAGCATATCGACGTTATGTACGCGATTTTGATTGAAGTGAAGGCTCCGTATGAGGAATACGATCGACTGGCTATGCTGACGCAGCAGCAGGCGTCGCGTCCAGAAGGGTTCTTAATGGTGTTAGCGTATGCAAAGCAATGGCTGTTGTCGGATTGCCTGGATGGAGTTGCTGGGGAAACTTACGTTCTCGCAGGAGATGAAGATGACGACGACGACGATGAGTTTGAGGATGCGATCACGCCGCCAAGCCTCTATGTTCGTGCTGGAATGCACCAAGGTGTGAGTTTCGTGTTCTTCTCTCGTGAAGTCGACGATTCAGCGAAGGCTGAGCGTCGAGTGTGGACATGGGTTCTCGGTGAGGCATGGGCAAGTATGAAGCAATCGTGTGTGGAAGATGAGCTCCAACTGATGGTCGAATCGCTGAGAATGTACGAAAAGGGAGGTACGATGCAGCAGTATGAAATCATCAGCTCTGTCACGTCCCCAGATGCAGAGAAGAGTCCATTCCTCTTCTTCAAGGGCATTATTCCTGCATACCAAAGTCGACTTGTTGGGCACCAGCCCGTAATGGATCTTCAGCTCCGGCAGAAGACGGTGCTAGCTCTCAAAGATGAGACTTTAGTGCTGTGGATGACGCTTTTTGCACCGGTTTATTTATGGTGGAAGCAGTGGAATTTATCACACCCAAGCAAATTGCTGGCGCATAATGAGGCACGCATCGCTCCCATATCGAACATGTCGATCGATCTGGAGAGTCTTCAAGTCTTGCTCTCCGTGCGTGAATGCTTCTGCTTTGGTGCTGAGTTGGTGCAGCTACGCGGAGCGACCAGAGTATCGGACGACCAAAAGCTTGTTGTTAGCGGTTTTCAGAGCTCGAGAGCTCGGCTATTCTCCATCGATCAGACTCTGGATTTGATCCAAGCTGCAGAGAGTCTGGCTCAGTTCAAGGGGCTGCACGAAATACTGGTGATCAGTGGCGATACGTCACTCGTCAAATCCAGCCACTCGCGGACAAATTGGTCAGTCGAAGCCTACGCATGTGTTCACACTGGGTCGGGCCAGCAGAGTCAGGGACGAGGTCTTGCAGCACTGGGTCAAGAAAGAGAGACTGCAATGTACAACTACAACATCGTGCTGCCAGCTATCAGTATTGACTGGACGGTTGATGAACTTGAGACGATTTCGTGGGCTATCGGCAAGTGGGCTTTCTTTATGCCCGATAGTTCGCCTGAAGGCGTCAATAAAGATCTACACTTGCGACATGGGAAGACTCAAAGTCGTGCTCTCTGCCACTCGATGTGGTCCATATCAGCTCCAGAGATCCGACTACGCGTTGCTGAAGAACGCCGCGGTGGTGAATATCAGAAAGGACTGTTCACATTGTCGATGCGGAACTTTCAGTACGAGAACCGTCATTGCTCAACGACCGACAGTCAAAGGATAACGATGGGTTCGATCTCACTCAGTGAAGGTTCGAATGTGTTTCTCGACATTGAAGGCAATTCAAGGCTATCAAGTCCAGCTGTGAATATCCTGCACCAAGTTCAGCGGTATTACTCGGACTCTGCTTCGGAAAGCGCGCAGAACGGTGATTCATCGGTCCTGTATTTCGTTGGTCAAACGACTGAAACGAGCGTCCTATTGGAACGAGTGACCGTCAAGTTGTTTCTCCCTTCGGTTGATATTGCCTTACGTTGGCTTGGAAGTTGCTACGACAGATACAACCTCGGATTCATCCTGTCGACCAGCTACGGCTATGATCTCGAGCAATTTCACGAGAATATGCGCTATCTGAAAACCAATTCGTCAATGACAAATACCAAAACGCCATCCGACTACCACGATGAATATGTGGTAAACGTGATGGTTCCTCAAGGGTGCAAGATACACATCCTGCATCTTGCACAGTCCTCGCCGGGTGATGCGAGTAGCGCAGCTCCTGCGGAAGTTGGGATCGTCGAGTGCGCAAGTCTTTCATTGCAATCAAAAATGCACGGCAATGATACTGAGCTACTTCCAGAAATGAAAGGAACGGTGCGAAATTTGCAAGTGAGGGACTTGACAATTCCAGATCGTCTCCCTGTGGAAACAAGCGCAATGCCAAACAGGCAATTCATCGGCTCGAACCAAAGCGGAACTGAGGAGGGTGGAGACAGTGGTTCGTTTGGATTGAAGAATGTTGTGGATTTTGTGGTTACCTCACCGAGAGATGACGTTGACACGCTCTACCAAGATGGTCGGCAAACACCTGGCACTATTGTCCGAGTTCGACTTGACTCAGTCTGTTTGCTGTACCTTCATCGAGTCTACAAACAGTTCCACCATTACATCGCAGATCATGTGCTCGCTTTACTTGCGAACCCCTTCGACTATGCGCCAAGCGCGGATAAGGCGTGCGAAGTTTTTAAAGCCTACGACGTGGATGTCTCTGGGCTTCCAGTTTCTGTTGAAGATGTTTTGAAAATGTACTACGATATAGTGGTGGGTGAGGAAGTCGGCAGCGGTGAAGTCAGTGGCACGACAGTGAATCTCCTGGACTCAATCCGCTACGAGGTTGTAGCGAATGACTTGACGCTCATTCTGCCGCGAAGTTCGTTTTCTACGGATAGTATCGTCCTGCGCTGTACAAATGCGCGACTTTGGAGTTCTGGAATCGATTCTGCTAATTCGGATTTTCTTCAAAGTGGCAATTTCGGCGACGATGGGAGACTCTCACACAGCAGTGCGGTGTCTGACGCAATTATGGCGAAAGCGCAGCAGAGCCGGCGAACGGAGCTACGCAATATCAAACGATTGGTGAAGAATCAGCGCTCTCGAGTCTTAAGCAACCGCAGTCAACTCTTCATTGATTTCAAGAATGCGACCCAGCAGGCTCAAAACTACTTGCACGAAGGCTTCGAAGCACTTCCAGAAGCAGAAGAAGCTGTCAGGATCATACAGAACAAAATTGTCGAACTGGATCAGCAACTGGACCTGCTGGGGACTTATTTGAAAGAAGTTGACGAGGCAATCGAAGTCGCGAAGGCTGAAGGGGACGCGCTGAATAATGGCGGCCGGGATAGTCTGGTCTTCATCGCATCGGCTGGTTTGCGCGGTCGAACCGCTTCGGCGGCCCAGTCGGAGGCCATGCAACAAATCAAAGACGCTGTGTTAAACATGTCTCAGTATTTGATGACTCCGTTATTCACTGCTGACGATGCGGAGTTCCATGATGCAAGAACAATCACCGATACGCGAGCCTCACCTTCCGACGCCGACATGTCTGCGTCTTCGAAGGGTTTGCTCGAGTTCGAACTGGTTGATCTTAGTGGCACAACTTCGAACTCGACGTTACCGCTTTTCCATCACGCTCTCTTGACTGGACGAATCGACAGCGAGCTGGAAAGTTTGTCAGAGGCGACTCTCAGTTCATACTTTGGGATCAATCTATCTTTGAACGAACTGAGCGTGGGAGCTAGTCCAGAGCAGTACCTTACTCTACTGGGTGCTATCTACGAGAATTTCAAGGAAGTATCCTCGGTCGTGGACGAAGATACCTATCCATTGTGTAAAAGCTGCAACGGTCATCACTACGACAATGAGTACTGCAACGCGATCTGGATGCGGATACCGATCAAAGTTGCAGATGCAGCTTTGCGTATCTCCAACATGGAATATCCGATCGCTGATATGTTCTGGGAGCAGCTGGAGCTTGTGTTTGTCCTGCGCACTGATGACTCGTTGGAATTAAACGCGTCAGCTCTCTCTTTCAACGCAATCGATGTTCGACCAACGCGATGCACAACAGCCTTTGATATTGTGCGTCCTCTAGTTGGAGATGGTCTCCAGATCGTGTACAATCAGAAATCCGACTGGACAGATAGCGTGTACAGCCTGAATTTGAGCAACACGAACTGCTTGCTGATATACCCAGCCATCCAGGAAGTGGTAGAGTACTTCCTCAACCCGATCTACAAGGAGAACGAGTTTTTCGATTACGACGTCGGCTTCATGTGCCCTCAGCCTCCCGACTGGAAAAAGATGGAGTTTCACATGAACTCAGACGGGTGTCTGTTCTCGTTGCTTGAAGAATTCACCAAGACAGATTCGCGAGCACTCGTGGTAGTTTCAGATATAGCTCTGGCGTTTTCGACCTGCCAGAACTGTGATGACATTGCCGATATGAAGAAGTGCCACTTCTCGCTGGACCAGCGGGGAGTCTATTTCTCCCAGCTCCCCGATCTGCAGGTTTGCAAACCACATCCTGCTGCTTTGTTGTTTTGTTCTATGCGGAGATGTATAACCTCTGGTATTTCGTTGTTGTTTTCCATAGATTGATGTATCCTTCCCGCTCTCGAACGCCTTCCAGCTTGTTGTCGACCATTTTGTGGAGGGATCAACTGTGCTGCATCGCCGGAATTCTTTCGTGTTGGCGCCAGTTGAAACTCGCTTTTCGGTTCAAGATGGCTATTTATTTATGAACATTGTGAACAACTACTTGCAATGGATCCCTTCTGCAGGAAATGCTGCTAGAACGAAAGCTGGTAATGAGAACAAGCAAATTGCGGAGAAACCGATGCTTCGGAGTAATGCTTCGACTGGGGCTGCGAGACAATACGCGATTGACAAGTTGCTGGGGGATGTAGGAGAAATGCGACTGGTGCTCGTCAACAATAGTCTGGGGATCCCCATTGCGGACTTCCAGATGCGTGAGATCGTGTGCGAGTACGTCCAAGATGAGGACTGCTCCACGGTTGTCGGTGGGATCCTATCACTGAACTACTTCAACAATAGCATTTATCGATGGGAGCCCTTGGTGGAACCTTTCGTTGTTCAGGTTCGAGTGCATCGCGCGCTGGAAGAAAATAGTCGCGTCGAAGTCTTTGCCAATCTTCCCAACACGGTCAACTTGAATGTCACTCCAGCGATGGCACCTCTGCTCTCGTCAGAAGCGTTAAAGCAAGCAGATTTTGTCACAACCGGTTCGAAATCTACTGCTCCTTTCTGGATCCAGAACAAGACGGGCATGGATCTCAAGTTCAGTTTTCGCCGCGGGAAGGGAAACATTATCCAGCAGGCTGTGCCGAACGATTTGAAGGTTTCCGTGGACTGCCGTGAACAAGGGGATATGAGAAGTTTCGACAGCACTGCAGCAGACCGATTCTTGCGCGATGTTGATCGAAATGCGTTGACTGTCAACCACACGCTGTCAGTGTGGCTGAACGGTAACAAGTGGGTTAGCGCGAATCCGGTTGTTGTCGATGTTGTTGGTCACGTTTCGATTCCGCTCCGAGAGGCAGTCAACGTTCATGCGCGCGAATCAATTGATGGAGAAATCGATAGCGAAGACGACATTGGTCCTCCGATTCTGGTCGCAGAGATCACCATCCAACCTGACGGTAGCAAATTGATCAATCTGCATTCCCAGGTCGTTCTTCAAAATCGAACGTCGGTCCCTCTCATGGTATGGGCATTTTCTCCGCGCGATGGCGGTAGTGTAAAGGAGTGGGTGATTGATCGCGAACAGCTATGTCATGTTCCATTGCAACTGATCCATCCTCAAAGCAAAATCAGTATTCGTCCGTCGCCGTATGTTCAATATGCTCCACTAGCAACAAGTCTCGAAGAGCTAGGCGATGAAGCGCGAGTGGTGAAATCCATTAACACCAAACGATTCATTCGTTCAGGCAACTGCGTGTGCAATTTTGAAACGTTCACGACCCCGGAGGAGCTTAAGAATGCGACCAATTACATGGTGCGGACGGGAAATTCATTGGGTACTGCGCCGTTGTCTGGATATGTAGTGCGAGACTTGCCTACCTGGAAATGCACTTACGATGTTGAAGCGTACTACTTGATGCGAGCGACTTTCTCGGCGATTGAGGAGGTGAAACCAGCGGGTGGCAGTGACGAGAATCTGCACGGTATTGACGAAGAAGAGAATGAAAAAGTGGAAGATGACTTCTTGAACGTGTTTTCGGATGAGAATGCTCGAAGGCGCATGAATCATCCACTCAGCGAAGTGAACTATGAGCTGGATGAAGCCAGAAACAACAACCAGCGTCGTGGACTCTACGAAGCAACAAATTCCAGCTTGTACTACTTGTCGGTCTCTCCATTTGCGACGTTGCACAACCGCTTGGCGACTGCCGTTGCGTATCGGCTCTTGAATGGATCCTTGCAATTGATTGCTGAAGGGATTCTAGCTGTGGGAAACGTTCTCCCGCTTTTCCAAGTGGACTCCAGCTCGATGCTGTACATCTCGTTCCGTCTGGAAAACTACAATTGGAGCTCGCCAAAAGTGATCGTGAACCCAAAGAGCAGCTCGTACACAGTGCCATACAAGGATCTCATCGAGCCCGTAGAACTTCAAGGCCGAGTCTTTGACCGTGACGTCGCATGGGAGCAGGGGAACGTGCCAAATTTGCAGTTACAAGTGAAACTGAGTGGCCGAGATATTATCGTGTTTTGTTCCGTGTGGATTGTCAATCACTCCGATCTGGATTTGGAGTATTGCAGCTCGGCAAGCTCGTCATCAAAGCGCCTGGACTCAGTCCTGAAGTATGTTCACCGACGTCACACCTCGGAAGCTGAGCAAAATGCGATCTTCTCGACTCGAACCCTTTCGTTCCATGATGATGGAGACAGAGATCGAGTGATGACTCGCTTGCAGAAAATCAAAGCGGCTTCGAATCCGGTCGCATTGATCGTCGTGGTAAAAGAGGCAAGGGAGCTGTACAATGCGCAGTACTTCGGCTCGCAGAGTCCGTATGTGAGAGCTTCACTGTATGTTCTCAAGAACCCCCAAGACCGATTCTTAGATCGACCCGAAATGCATGCGGTTTGCACAGCTACGACCAAGCCATCCCCATCCGGTGGATTGAACCCGCACTGGGATGGACGGCTTCAAAATACGTTGCTACTGAGATTTCCAGAGGATGTCAAATCACTGGAGATGGCTCGTGTGATCGTGGAAGTTCGGAACGTTCGCTATGGAATCGATACATGTCTCGGAGTCACTGCTGTCAAAATGGAGAGTATCACGAAAGATCGCAAAAAAGCTGCAGCGTTCAACTGGTACAAACTGCTGAAACGGAAATCGTCGAAGGGGAAACAACCACAAACTAGCGTTCATCGCGGAGATGTGTGTATGTCTTTCTCCGTCGGAAGCAGCCAAGAAGTGCAATCTGAGCTTGATGGTGCAGACGAACTCTACGAAGAAGAGGACGATCGACAGTCGCCTTCGATGTACAATGAGGAACGACCGTCGCTGTCGTCGCCATCCGGAAGCGAGTTTTTCAATGTTACGGATGAAGATGCGTCAATGTTCGAGACCCAGACGCCGGGCTCGTTTCCAAGTTCGTCGATGTTCCGATCAATGCACCGAATGCAAACTCCTGCATCCGAAAGCACCTTTCTTCCTGCAGCTATGGGGAATGGGAATGATACTATAGTGGGCCCACCAGGGTCTATTCGAGTGCGCCAACAGTATCCAATATCTGAGATGGAGTCGACGAGAGCCCAACAAGAGCTGATGTCGTATGATCCCACGTCTACTCGTTCGATTGGTGGTAAACTGTTAAATGGGGCCAGTATCTCTCCACGGCCGATGCACTCGGGCAACTCGCGACCTCTCCAAGTATACTTGCCGCAAAATCGATTTGCGTTCGTCGTCGTCGACATTTATCCCAACATGCTCATGTCGGATATATTTGAGCTTGTGTGCATGAAGTGTGGCTTCCATGGAGTGCTAGATATAAATGATTTCGACTTTTACGAGCTTGCGCTGCCGCGTTTTGTGTCACTGCGAAGTGCGGGACGACCCGAAGGTGATAGATGGTACGGTCAGCGAATCCCGATGTCGTCAAAAGTTGAGAAGCACGGGCGTCCGCATGGTCTTCACTTGTGCCACAAGATGACGATGACAACGATTCGACTGTACGATGAATCTAGCACAGCGAGTACACACCATGTGACCCCACGGTCTCTCCTTTCAAGCTCGAGGAAAACAAACCCTGCTCAAAATCGTCCGATGGCGTGGGGCGACGTCCTAGGCTACGGTGCTGGTGGAAAGAACTGGGACGTACTTCGTGTGAAATCCCAGTCCTCACCATGGTCGGAAGTCATTCGGCTAAATCGGAACGCGATGGGAAACTCTGGCGTTGCTCAAGTGATCAGTCTCACAAACGAAGTCTATGATCAGGACCAGACCAGTGATTTACGAAAAGGAAATCAAGAGATCGCGTTGTGGAGTTGCTATGGCACTGGGCGATTTTCCGACACGATCATCGCGACGATTGTGCCACGGTATATTCTGATCAATCGTACGGGGCAAACAATCAAGTATCGTCAGCTGAATGTGCCACATACGTTCCGCTTGGGTACCAACGATTTGCTCCCGTTTCATTGGCCGAGCGCGTCTAAAGACAAGCTCCTGGAGGTGACTCTGCTGCATGGATACACTTGGAGTGGAAGCTTTCGCATCAACTCAATCGGCACGACGTACCTGAAGCTTCGAGACAGTAACGATCTTTCTCGCATCTACATTTTGCAGTGCCAGATTGAAATGGTCGGCGGATCCATCGCTTTGGTGTTCCGGGAAGAATCGAAGAGATTCCCACCTTATCGAATCGACAATATGACGTCGTTCCGTATTCAGTACAAACAGTCGAGTTGGGGAACCGACAAAGATTTTGATGAGCTCCAACCGCGAAGTTCCTGTCCATATTCATGGGATCACCTCAACGGGAGCGAAAAGGGCTCGTCATCTGCGTCATACCAAGACCCAACCTTTTCAGGGAGCTCGACCACGTATGCTCGTTCTCTCCAGGTGCGGTTTATGCGCGTGAACATGTCGACATCCGCTGCCGGTGACTCTGAGAAGGACGCTGTTGAAACGAGAGAGTACAACCTGGACGAAATGACTTCACACCGGCGGATTCAGTTGCAGCGCTCGTTGCCATCGCAACTGTTTCTCATGCCAGAGTACAAGGGGTTCCTGCTCAAGAAGGACAACCTGCTCAAGTGGAACAAGAAATACTTTCGATTGTATGAGAGCATGCTTTACTACTTTGCCAATGAGAATGACCAGGAGCTTCTTGGCGTGGTAGATCTACGGACGGGATCCGATGTTCCTGGCGCTGGAAGCGTTGCGATTTTCGAAAAAACCGCTGAATCGCAGGGTAAAGGTGGCTTCATGTCGTTGAACGGCTTCGTGTCGTCGATCTCAGGTACGATTTTTGGCAGTTCAGCCCGTCAGCTTGGTGGAGATGACGAGGATGAAGACGTTGATGAGGACGACGAGCGCGCTCGCGATCTTGTTCAGTTAGCTGTATCGATGACAACATCGACTGCATTGTGTGAACAGTCTGAAAGGTTTGTCGATCGAACGTTGAGTGGTGAGGATTCGAAAGCAAAAGCAGGCGTGACGCGGAAAGGATTTTACGTGAACGGAGATACCGTCGTTGCGTTTTTGGTTGGAGATTCGGGTCGGATGAGTGCAAGCCAAGCGTTTTCAACGGCTCAAGAAATGCTACTTCTAGGCGTGCTGAAGCTCGTGCAGGCGGGTAGTAGCTCGACCGACGCGAAGAAATCGCTTCCTCCTAGTAGCTTTCACAGCTCAAAGAGCGTTTGGTACAGTGTCAACTCGATAAACCTGTCAGACGACACTGATTCCGTGGACTCTGAAGAAGATACACCGCAAAACGCATTGAAGACGCCATCGAAGACTCCGAAAAAGACAAAGAAGAAAGCTATCGGAACGGCACAATTTTCGATCATCACGGCGACCAAATGTTATGATCTGAAGGCGAAAACACCCAAAATTGCCAAGGCGTGGGTGAAGCGGTTGCGTATTGCTGCTCGTGGTAGTGGAGGAACTTTGGAAGAAGAAACGACAGATGAGGTTCCGACGACGATGATTAATAGTGGACCGAAAGCACACCGTGTGCAGAAGGACATTGTGCCAATCGTGCAGAATGCGAAAACCTATGTGCACGTCCGAATTCGAGCAGATGGTCCAACGAAGGTTCTGGAGCTGTTTGAAGGCGGCGAAGAAGATTTTGACGAGAAAGAGAGTAAGCAGGAGTTATCTAGTGCTACTTCCGCGGCGTCTGAGTCTCCAACAGCGAGTGAAGCGTCAACAAATGCGTTCGAAGCACTGACAAACGGCATTTCGATCCATCTTCGTGTGGATAGTTTCGGCATTTCCTGTGTGAACGAACTGCCGATGGAGCTCGTGTACATCTACTTTGCTGGTATCAACGTCCATTATGCGCGCGTAAACTCGAAGATGCGGCTAAATATGACTCTTGATGATATGCAAGTGGACAACCAGAGTGGCGAAGCGACATTTAACAAACTGCTTTGCCCGCGTATGCATGGAGAGAACAGTGCGTCAACGGAACGAAAGCGATCAATCAGTAACGGCGACGAGGAAATGGCATCGATGATCGGGGAGCGAGTCTCTGTCATCGATGGTGGTGAACATGGTGGAGGACTCGTTGCAAATGAGCATATGTTCAGCTGCGCTGATTGCAAGTACCGCCAGCTGAATGTCGCGACCATGCACTTTTGCTGCACTTGGTCGAATGAGCAAGGCACGACAGACTACTTCGAGCATTGCTCTTTCTGGTTGTATCCAGTCATTAGTCAGCTGGATGAAGAGCTCCTGGTAGCCGCGAGAGCGTTCCTGACTGCGGTGAGTACCTTTGCTTGGCTTTCTGAGGTCGATATTCTACTTATTCGAGTTCTAACTTTTCTGTTGATGTTGAGCAGATGATGCAATCGTTGAGTCAGAACAAAACCCAAAGTCGCGGTGGTGAAATTCGAGCGAAAAGCATCCCGATCGAGACAATGACGGAATCCCTCGTGGAATACAAGGAAAACACCATGAGCGACGACCTTGACCCACTAAAGAGCTTACAATCGTCGACAGCGTCATCGTCGACCGAAGTTCGCAAAGTGTACTTCGCGCTACTTCACATTCACCCAATCGAGTTTGACATCACGTATCGTAGCGACGTCTTTCAAGGCGCCAAACTCAATATTCTCCGCGAGACGAGGTACAAGTCCAATCATAGCAGCTCGAGCTTTTTGCGAGACGATTTCAACCGGACCACCTCGGTACCAGCTTCGATGGGCGGACTTCCTCGGTATGATTTTGATCGACCAGATCTTGCAGAGGATGCGCAGAAGTCTGGCGTTGCATGGGCCATTCCGAGTCTCACGATGCATGTTCCGGATCTGGATAATGCGCCACTTCGTTTGAACGCGTTGATGATTGAGCACGCGTTTGGAACAAGCGGCGATCTCACCCGGCGTGTTTCCAAGTATTACACTCGACAGCTATGGAAGCAACTACACAAGATTCTCGGTTCGTTTGATTTCCTCGGTAACCCTGTTGGATTCCTCGATCATATCGGAACCGGCGTCCGAGACTTTGTTTACGAACCACTGGAAGGACTCAAAGTTGGCGGCAAAGGATTCAGCAAAGGGCTTGCGAAAGGAACGGCGAGTCTGGTGTCGAATACGCTGGATGGAACGTTTGATGCTGCCAGTAAGATCTCAGGCACTTTTGGTCAAGGACTGGCGACGATGAGTCTTGACGATCACTATCAACAAATTCGAGCTCGAGCTCGGCGGCGTCACGTTCGCGGCATCCGGGAAGGACTCGTTCAAGGCTCCAAAGAGCTTAGTCTGGGCGTTTACGAAGGTGTTGCGGGCCTTGTCTTGGGGCCAATGCGCGGTGCGCAGGAAAACGGTGCCTTCGGATTTGTCAAGGGAACGATTACAGGCATCATCGGTCTGCCCGTGAAGCCTGTTGCTGGTATCTTCGACTTCGCGTCGCGAGCAACTCAAGGTGTGCGGAACCGGTCCCTTCAAAACGGTCAAAACATGCGTCGCGTGCGACGGCCTCGTGTATTTGGGCGCTACAACGAGCTGAAATGCTACAAAGAGGCCGATACGATCGCATATGACTTGCTGAAGAAGGTTGGTGGCCTCAAGCTGTCGGGGGAAAAGATCATCTTCTATAACGAGATCATCCAATCGGTACTGGCATCGGAGCTCACGAAACAAGCACGCGAGAAACGGCAGAAGAGCGACACGACAAAAGACCGAACGAAATCGTTCCGACGAAGTCTGAATGAGAACGAGGTGAAGCAGATAAACGACGGGCTGAATGGCCGTGGCCGAAAGCTCGTCTACGAGGTGACATTCTATCAGAAGAAGCTGGGGTTGGATTTGGAGACAGATTTCTACTGCGAGAATGTGACGGTGAAGGCGTTTGACGAAAACAGTCGCCATCACACGAAAGTACACACTGCGCTTCGTCCCGATCAGCGCGTGCTTCAGGAAGGAGATTGCTTGGTGACGGTCGGAGGCGTGGATGTCCGTGGCATTGGCTTTGACGAGACGTTGGCGTTGCTGCGAGGGACTGCGCGTCCGATCAAACTGCAATTCGAGAGCTGCGATGAACAGGTTAATGAAGGTAACGGGACGCAAGAAGGCAGCACAGGAGAAAATAGTGTGCTTGCACAAGCGTCACCGACGAGTGCAGGTGTCGCTGACACAGACCAGGGAGCACGTTTGAAAGTACAGCTGACCCACTGGCTGATCGTCACAGAGCAGCGTGCGCTGTACATCAACGTGAGTTCGTTTGCGAACCCGATTGTGGAGTGGATGACGCCATTGCGGTACATCTACCGCGTGGAGTGGATGCGAGGCTCCCGCATTTGTCTGCACCTGAGCGTCGGGGTGGACAGTTTGCCGACAGGTCCTCGTCTGCGGCCGTCGTTGCGAGCACTTGACGGCCATGAGCGTGACATGAACGTGTTTTTGGACGTGATGTGGCACAGCTTTGGCTCGGCGACAGCGGAAGAGCAGGAGTTGTGGCCGTCGGATACAAGTCTCAATGGCTTTTTGATGAAAAAAGGTGGGTTCACGACCGTCAAGCGCTGGTTCGTGCTTAGTCGCAATTGTCTGTACTACTTTTCGAGTCGCAAGGAGCTGCGTGGCATCATCCCTCTGGGCAACGTGCGTCTCGAGGCCGATTCGAGCGCCACGACACTGAGCATCCGCATTACGAACGCGTTCCGGAACCAGCCGCTCGTGACGCTGCAGATGGACAATGGCCAGGTCGTCGAGCGCGTGCAGTCGGAGATCGTGCTGCTCGCTGCGAACCGCCAGGACTTTGAGATGTGGCAATCGTCGTTGGCGCACGCAGCCGGAAAGGGACTGCGCCACTCGCGCGGCACGCGGTTCTTCGTGCCCACAGCAGCCTCGAGACTGGAAGTCGGCTGCCGGGACACGCCTGACTTCGTCGTCGCGCCGCTTGCGGAGGCGCTCAAGAAGACGGTCGAAGTGTTCAACACCAAGTTGCCATAATAATGCGGACGTTTGGAAAGCGTGCGGAGTTTTCGTGTCGAATAATACAAGTCTGCGGAAAAGAAGAAGAAGAAAAAAAGAAGAAAAAATAGTAGACAGCCTAATTGTGTGTGGTCCACGTGAAGAAGCTTGTGAATATACGTACTTATGCATTTCGAGAGGTCTTTCGTTGGAACACGCGGCTGTTGGTCACATGCGAGCCAACGCGCAAAAGAGACAAGAGAAAGCAGCGAGCATTTATCGATAGGAGAGAGAGCAAGGAAGGATGGCGCAGAGCATCGAGGGCTGGTACTACGGGCTACCGTACCTCACGCGCTTTTACCTCACGGTCTGCTTCCTGTCGACGTGTCTAAGCAGCCTGGGCTTCGTAAACCCGCGCAGCCTCTACCTGGACTTCGACCTCGTCTGGGACCGCTTCCAGCTCTGGCGCCTGCCCACGAGCTTCATGTACCTGGGAGGCTTCGGCTTCCCCTTCCTCATGCAGCTCATGATCCTGTGAGTAGGAGCGACTGTTGTGTGTGTATGCACACTGCGTATATGTGCGTGCACTTATGCTCGTTCTGACCCAATGATCCTTCTAGAACCAACTACTCGTCCCGACTTGAAGAGGATCCATTCCCAGGCGGCGGTGGTCCGACGGCGGATTACGCGTTCATGCTCTTCTTTGGCGCGTGCGTTCTATGGGTACGTGTCATGTATTGGATACGCTTTGCTTTTCCCCCATGCACCAGTATTTACGAATGTGTATGCGGGTATCTTTCACGGCAATGACAGGTGATTGCATTCTTCATGGAGCTCCCGTTCTTGGGCTCGGCGTTGATTTTCATGATTGTGTACGTGTGGAGCCGCCGTAACCCGACGGTGCCAGTGGCTATCTGGGGTACGTTTTCATGCGCTTCCTCCTTTTCTCCATGCCATTTTCTACGGATCTTTGTCTGCGCACATCCTGACATCCTGATTCCACTACAGGCTTCCAGTTCCAGGGTCTCTACTTGCCATGGGCGCTGATCGCGTTTACGGTGCTCATGGGCGGGAGCCCGATGATGGACATCTTCGGTGTGATCGCTGGCCACCTCTACTACTTTTTGCTCGAAGTGTTGCCGACCACAAAAGGATGGAACCTGCTCCAGACGCCGTCGTTCTTGTACGTTGCTGTTTGTTGCTGAGTGATGATGGCGCCCTTGCAATTCCGCACTTACCTACTTGTGTTTGCCATTGTCTCTGCGTGTGTGTGCAGTGCCACTTTGTTCCCATCGCCGCAAGCGTTTGGCGCGACGCCGATCATCGGCGCACGAGGTCCTGCGGGCACTGCTGCTGCTGCTGCTGCCGGAGGAGGAGGTGGCGGCGGCGGATACGCGTGGGGGACTGGGCGACCGCTTGGAAGAGATTAAACACTGCAGCATTCACACACAGCATATCCACATACACACACAGCGGTCCATAGGACGAAAATGCAACAGCGTTCCGTTCGTTTTTGCTTCAAGTTTGATTGAATCTTTCGTCAAATAATGGTTGTGAATGAATGAATCTTCAGAGAGGGAAAAAAGGTCCAGATAAGTGTTAAATAACCGGTTCGTAACTGGCGGCTTCAACTGGCTGTTTATGAACTGGCTGGCTTGTGGCTTGGCTGGCGGTTGACCTCCACGTTTGCTTTGTTCTCCCCTGCCGCCACCCACCTCGAGGTTTTATTCATCACCGTAAGGTTTTTTCGTTTACCCCTCGCTTGCAATAACGACGACGGAGTGAGATGCGTTGGTGCAACCCCGCACTATTGGGCGGCGACTAATCCCGGCGACAGGTACCAACTTCACGGCAAGTGGGTGCGCGTGGGCCGAGCCGAGCGACGAGAGCGCGGGGCATGGCGGCCGAGCAGCAGCGCCTGATGGACGCGCCTGAGGAGGAACTGCACCAGTTCGCGCTGCACGCGCACTTTGCGACGCAGACGCAAGCGGCGCTCCACCACCACCAGCAGCAGCAGCAGCAGCAGCTGCAGTTCCAGTTCGAGCAGCAGCTCCAGCAACAACAGCAGCAGCTCCAACAACAGCAGTTCCAGCAGCAGCTCCACGCGGGAGGCGGCGTGAGAGGGTACCCCGCGATGGACGCGATCCCGCCCGCCGCCACGACGCTCATGGAAGTGCACACTAGCAGCGACATGGCGGCGTACAGCATCCCGACGTCAAATCAACAGCATCTGCAGATGCAGCAGACGCAGCAGCATATACAGCAGCAGCAGGTGCAGCAGCAACAGGTTCAGCAGCAACAGGTTCAGCAGCAACAGGTTCAGCAGACGGCGCCGATTGCAACGACCGGAGCAGTCGCGACGACCACGACGATAACGACGCCCGTGATTAGCAACAGCACGACGATAGAAACGGTGCCGAATGAGAGCAGCTCATTCATCCAAGCGCACATGAGTCAGCAGCAGCAAATTATGCCCTCTACGACGCAGGCGGCAGGACAAGTAGACGTCGCGACACCGACATCCACATCATCGGACGTGGTGCACGTGGGGACGGAGTCGTCGGAGCAGGTTACAACGAAGAGCTCCCCTCCGACGCAGCTGCAGCTGTACAAGACGAGCAAGATGCGGCGTCCCGAGCTCTGGCAGTTCATTCGGCTCGTGGTACCGGACCCTCCGACTGTGGCGGCAGGAAAGAAGTACACGAACCAGGACGCGAAAGAGGCGTATTGTCTCAAGTGCAAGCGTATGATGCATTATAACACGGGCAGCAGCAACAATGTGAGCCGCCACATGGCCAAGTTTCACCCCGCAGATCTCGCGAGCTACGAGATGAAGATGAGCGAGAAAAAGCGTCAAAAAGCGCTGCAGCAGGCCAACAACACCCACCAGCAGCACAGTGCCAACGCGAATGGCGATGGTAGTAGCAACACCGGAGGACGAAAACGAAAGCTGCAGCGTACGGACCACCATGGTTCGACCGCGCAGTCGGCGCCATTCCAGCTTATTCGACATGGAGACGATGGATTTTCGAACGCAGCAGATGTCGATGCATCTGGGCATGGCGTTGTCGCGGATGCAGATACGTGGTCTGCCGACTCGGACGATGACACAGGTGGAAGCAAACCCATGATTGAGCCGGCGACATCAACGGTTGTACAGGCACACGGGGATGCGTCGTTGCTGAGCAAGCTCCACGACCCGGGCCCGTCATCCGCGGACGCTGTGGTTTCGAGTGTCGTGGAGACGGAGAAGCTCAACACGCTGATCGCCAAGTGGGTGTGCAAGCACTATCACCCGTTTGGGATCACGGAGGATCCGGAGTTCCAGGCGATCATCAATTTTGCGATCAACATGAAGAAAAGCGTGAGTCTACCGTTGCCGCCACAGAGTGAAGTGCGCGCGTCCGTCGAGTCATTGAGTGCGCGCACACGGCTCGACATTTTGCATCAGCTAACGAGCGAAGTGCTGTACTTTTCGATCGCGACCGAGTTTTGGACGACGACCGAGCGTGATGTGTTCATCTCGTTCAGTATTCATTATTTAACGGAGCAGTTTGATTGGAGGCACTTCACGCTCGACGTGCGTGAATACAATGGCCATTTGTCCCCGGAGGAGCGCAAGGAGCAAGTCGACATGCTGCTCACGCGGTGGAACTTGGATCCACGATGCATGAACACGATCTTGTGGGATTCGTACAACCCGCCTCCGACCGAGAACGAGTTCATACCGCATCATACGCAGCAGACGGAGAGCGTTGCGCACGTGATCCAGTGTATCATCTCGCCGATTTTCCATGCACAGAAAGAGCTCACGATGGATGACGTGCCGTTGTTTTTTGTCGATGAACAGATCAATACGCTCGTGAGCCGAATCCCAGCAGAGTTTCAGCATGGTGTGCATTTCCTCCGCGAGTATGTCGGCGTCTTTCGCGACCTCGCGTGGTTCTTGACCAACCACCCGCGTGCCGTGGTGTGGATGAGCAAGTTCATGGCGGGATCTGCACAGATTCGTCTCATTGTCGACTCAAAGAGCAATTGGCTGACGACAGTCGACATGTTGCGAAGGTTGATGCGAAAGAAAGAGGTGATTCGAGACTTCTTTGCGTACATTGAGACTAGCGAAGGGAGACTCGAGTTTCAGCACAGCGGGATCTTTTCGCGGACACTTCCTGGCAATGAGCAATGGTGCGCAATCGAGTGCCTGTTGCTTCTGCTTCAACCTTTTGAAAGCGTCGCGGTTGCGATCAACAAGGAGAAGTATGCGTCATCCTGCTTGGCGCTCGCACTGTTGCGGTTCCTGAAGCGCGATCTCGAAAAGGCAAACGATTTTGCGCGAATTTTTGCGATTTATGCCGCGGAGAACAGTGATGACGACATTCAATTCAAGCAGAAGATCGCTGCAAGTATCGACGTGACGCGCAAGTTTCTCCATGGCCGGTTCCTGGAGCATTTCGACAAGATCTCGAACGAGTACATGTGGATCTCGCAACTGGATCCGCGCTTCGTGCGAATGAAGTACCTGAGCGATGCTGAGCGCGAGAACTGCAAGACGCGCTTGGTCGAGCGTTGCCTCGGGCTCACGAATGCATTGCAGAATCAAAAGTGCAATACCACGACAGGAGGGAGCACTGCGATGCATGAAAGTGCGGCCAGCAGCAGCGTGTTTTTGGATTTTCAGACCAACAAAGACGATAACGACACGAACATTTTCCTACGCGAGCTGCTCTTCGACGACAACAACGAAGAAGGAACGTTGCCGCCACAGCACCATCATCACCATCATCACCACTTGCATCCAAACCACCACCCGCCAAGCCAGAACGATCTGCAGCAACAGCATAATACCAACAGCGCAGCTCTCGCGACTGCGACTTCGGCGGAGATGACTGGCATGATGCACGCTGGATCCGACGACATCAATCAGCCCTCCTTTGAGGAGCAACAAGCGAATTTGAGACAACAAATTGTGGCGGAAGTCGACCTGTATTACCAGAGTGCAGCAGTAGCTCGGGTACCTGCTGTCCGCGATCCGTTGCAATGGTGGAGAGAGAATGCGCCTCGACTGCCTTTGCTAGCGCCGCTCGCGAGGAAATGGCTCGCGCCTGTAGGTTCAGTACGACCGACCGAGACGTTGGAGATCCCGTCGACAGGCATGGCGACGTCGCTGTCGTTAGGCGGAAGTGGTGGAGCTGCGCCAACACATCACCACGCCAACGGCGCAGCGCACCACTACGTGGCTGTACATTGCGATCCGGAGTTGGTACGCGACATGGTTTTTGTTCATGACAATTGCTAGAAAAGTTTGAGAAGACGAAAGCAAAGGGAAGGTGATTGGGATAGAAGAGTAACCACTTTTGCTAGACGATACTGCAGAGTGTTCGGAGTGGTTGTGATTGTGTTGCCATTAGCCATATCGATCGAATGCAGCAACGAGGAGGAGCATTCAAGCGCGGAAGGATGAACCTTTGAATTTGAGTTGCGCCAATACTGCACAGACTCTTTTACACGATGACCACAGTACACGTTTTGCCGTCCAAAGTGTTTAGCTTTATTATAAATGACTCCTACGGTACGTATTCCAAAAATGTTGATGAAATACATACCATGACAGTTATGTAGTTAGAATAGTTCATTAACAACGAATTGGGTCGAAACGGGTTGTGGCAGGACCTTCAAAACTGGGTCGAGAGCAGTCATGTCTGCTAGATACTTGCAATTTGCACCTCTGAATATTCCATATACCTCGTTATAAATCTATAATAGCAGCTACATACTGCAAAAAAGACCTCTTCATATACAATCGAATGCTCCAATATCCTATTACCAGAGGTAGTCCCACAGCGCTCTATTCGAAGCGCTCGTGCCCAAAAGGGGGAAAAAAGCGTGGTTGTCACCCCGACTATTGCTCGCACACTTGCCAAATTGCTGCACAACGATCGCTGCGTAGCTGCTTGCTCGTTGTGCCCATTTGTCCAGTGCCGCATTGCTTGTACTTGAATAAATCGTTCCACGATGCCGAACCCGCGCTTCCCGAAGATCGAGATCCAGGAGCTGCGCGATGACTTTATCAAGTTCGAGCTCTCGGAGACGGACGCGAGCGTGGCCAATGCCATCCGGCGTGTCATGATCTCCGAGGTGCCGACGCTCGCCATCGACCTCGTGAGCATCGAGGTCAACACGTCCGTCATGACGGACGAGTTCCTCGCGCACCGCCTCGGCATGATCCCGCTCTACTTTGACGGTGGCCTCGAGAACTTTCGCCAGCGCTTTGTGTACTCTCAGGTGCGCAACTTGCGGCTCTATTTCGCGACGAGCCAGCCATGCATGGGCGGGAGGGTGCTAACTTGCATGCGCATTGTCATCCCTATAGGACTGTGACTGTGACGAGCACTGCCCGAACTGTTCGGTGGAGTTCCAGCTGGACGTGCGCGCGGACCAGGGCGTGATGACGGTCACGTCAGAGGCGCTCAAGTCGCTCGACCCGTACATTCGCCCCGTGAACTTTTCGTCTGAGGAAGAGCTCAACAACACACAGGACACGGGTGTGATCATCGCGAAGCTCGGACCCGGACAGCGACTGCGTCTCTCGGCGATCGCAAAGCTGGTACGCAATTGTATGGCATCGAGGTCTGTAGATTTATGACACCTTGCTGATATCAACGCCGTATTATTGTGCGGAATAATGATAATGCAGGGTATTGGCAAGGAGCACGCCAAGTGGTCACCCGTGGCGGTGGCCACGTTCATGTACGAGCCCATCATCACACTCAACCAGGCCGTGCTGGCCACGTACACGCCCGAGCAGAAGGCCGAACTGTACAAGAGCTGTCCCACTGAAGTCTACGAGACGGATGAAAACTACGACCAGGTGCGCATTATCCGTCGCCTTTGGTTTTGCGTGTAGCTCTTTCCTTCTAACCATTCACTTTTTTTGCTTGTGAAAACCAGTTTACTGTGGGTGATTCGATGCGCTGCATGTACTGCGACGAGTGTGTCAAAGTGGCCGACTCGTTCAAGGACAACCCCGAAGATGACGCGGCTGTGAGCGTGCGCATGCGCGAGGACAAGTTCATCTTTTCCGTAGAGACAACGGGTCAATTACGCCCCGAGGAAGTCGTGATCTGTGCGCTGGATCTGATTCGCGAAAAGCTCTCGTCGCTGAAGCACCAGTGTCTGGAACTGAGTCAGGATGACCAGGGCGCGACGTCGGCTCCAATCACTCCATTCGGTTAAGGCGAACAACAGGTCTTGCAATCAGTCATAAAGGCTGCTGCTGACCCACCGCCTTGCCCTGGTTGGCAGATGCGTTGTCTTGCTTGCTCAAATCATATAATAGCTTACATCCCCGCGTCTCTCACTCCCTCCCTATTAGATTATGTAAATGCCTTGACCACCATATCGTGTCAGCTTTTGTGTAATTGCAAATCTGGTTGTCCTTATAAGCGCTCAAGTCATGAATAGTGCGGGAGAATCTCAACGCTCGTGTCCAATGTCTGGGAGTTTTCGATGAAGATGGCAGATTGGCCCAGTAGTCCATGCGATTGTCTACATTATGCGCCAAACGATTAGTGCGAAAGAAACCAAAGCACTCACTGACAACTGTGCAATAATGGAGCATACCTGAGCTTCTCGGGGTCTTCTGCTGGTGGCGCCTCGCAGAGCGTGCCAAGCTGCGGAGACTGGTACACACTGAGCAGATTGCCCAGGATATCCGTCAAGTGAAGTCGCTCCTGCAAGATCACGCCTTGGCTTTTCGCGAGGAACGCGATGTTCTCGTGGAGCATGATGACGCCGCGCTCAAAGCCGATACTCCCATCTGGGTACAACGTGTGACACCCTGCGCCCTCGCTCGTGTTTCCAATCGTCGAGAACGAACCGTTGAAGACCATGGGGTGTGGATACGTGATCTTGAGGTACTTGATCAGGCAAATCAGCAAATGGATCACTTTTCCGAGCGCTGCGGCGACGACCTCGGGCGGCATCGCCTCATATCGACCCAAGATCGGCAGTGGGAGCGACGTGATGGTCCGAAAGAACACTCGCGGTCGGTTCTTGCGCTGCCGCTGTTCTCCTGACGACTTATCGCCGTGCTCCTGTTCTTCTTCTGTTGGCGTTAACCCAAAGAACGCAAACAGCTCTCGGATTTTTTCACCACGTACTTTGGCCGCATTCTATTTGGAAACGATAGTCAAATAAACATTCTCATATCATAAACCAACAGCAAGATACATCGCACCTCGTGCGCCCATTGCACTTGGAAGTCTAGACACTCGAGCAGCGGCTCGTGGAACCCGCGCGAGCGCTGTGTCTCCTTCTGCAACAGCTGCTGTCCCAGCTCCAATCGCTCCGAGCGCTCCTCCATGGCTGATGTCCGCTCCACGATCGCTATCCGCTCTAGAGGCGCATCCGCGAGCACAAGCATGGTTCATTAGCTCCGTCACTCAGCAGGTGGTCATAGCAACGTAGCAGCAACAGACACGCTACCATTGCAGAGCTGCTCTCTGGTTTTCATCACTTTCTCGGCAAGCACCTCGACTTTTTTCATGCAGCCGTCGAGTCTTTTCTCCGCATCCACCAAGCTGCTCTTGGACTTCACCCCAATCCCATTCATACACACGCGTATTACAACATGTAAAAAAGACACAACAGCGTTCACTCCTTTCTCGTCACGTACGTTGAGCGCAAACTCGGTCTTCTTACGCAGCACTGCGACGTCGGCCTGTAGCGCCGCGAGCATCGTGCGCCGCTGCTGCAGCATGTCGGATGTGCAGCGCGCGCACGAGAACGCGCTGCGCTTGCGCGTGCAGAGCGCGCACTCGGTCTTCGGTTCCATGAGCTTCAAATTGTTCTCTCGTAGAGTATGTACAGTTGCATACCATCTCTACTAACCGATTCTTTCTTTATTTTTATACTGGAGTTAGAACCATAAATGCATAGAATCTAGCCGAGCCAAAAGCTCGGTCTGGCTCGGCTCGAAATTTCTTACAAAAGCAGCAAATCTGAGTCTGACACTGGTACCAGTGGTACTTGTACCTGACTGCTCTCCCAGAGAGGACACTGCTCGGCAATATGTTGTCGTGCAGAGGTGGACACTCAAACTGACCGGCAACTACATCGTCGGTTTACATCACCTCGTTTTTCAGTGAGGTATATTACGTTACGCCTAAAGCGAGCAAGGTATCCGTAAACATGCAAACATGCAAAGCGCAGGGACACCTGCTACAGCCGACGGAGCTTCTCTTGGGTGACGACGCCATATCCTGAAAGACAGTGAGTTGAGTTACGCAACCAAGCAGCCACGGAGGCCCAGGGATAAGACATTCGGATCCAGGAAGCGGAAGACGCTTAAAACGATCGCGATTACAATTACCACGGTACCTGAACGAAGACGACCTACACTCGGATGCGAGCACTCAGGGCGATCGCATGCACGACGCCGGACGCGGTCGGTAGGCACAGCAGAGCTTAATCGTGTTCGAGCACACCCATCCCCACGGGGGAGATTCTGCGTTGGGTGTGCTTAACAGGTGGCGCTCATGGTCACCTCGTATTCCAGGTGGCGACTCTTGGAATCACTTCGCAGTCAGGAGGCGGATTGCAGACTAAGTTTGCATCACCTGCATCCTGTATTACCCGTGACACAGACAGCATGTGCGTATGAGAATGAGGCATGAAGCGAACTGAGGCACAGCGGCCATCAACTTCGCCCTTACGAATGCAGCAAACACACGCTAGCAAGAGTGAAAATACCAAACACGCATCATCGATGAGGATGACAGTCAGACTCGTTCCAAATAGACTTTCCTGACAAATGCTGCACATTGGTGCCTATCTGAGGTTATAGAACTTCGAAGTTGCGGTGCTTGAGGGTCTCAATGTACTGGCCGTGCTCCAGACCCAGAAAGTTGGTCATGATCTTGTTCACGTACGTGTTCTCGTGGACGCCCTTGCACATCTGCTCGACGACGTATGGACCCTTGCAGTACAGGTTGACATCGGTACCGACATGGCCCGTGGTGGTCCACCGGAGACCAGCTGGCTGACTGATCACGTGGCCCAACTCGATCATGACATTGGTCAGATCACGAGAACTGTCGACAGCCTTGGCGATCTCATCTCTCAAAGTCACAGCACTGGCATTTGCGAGCGTAGAAACGTTCGTGTACGTTGCCAGTAGGTTGGTCGAGGCGCTGAAGAGACTGGCCTTGCAGGTCTCGTTGGCTCCAGTACCGCAGTCAGTGGTCTTCAAGATCGCATCGAGTTCTTCCTTCATACCTTCCGTCGACATGTTTTGCATTTGAAGCGCGGTTGGGTGCCACTCGTACACGCCATCGCGACCCAAAGTCAGACCACCAGTGCCGTGGTCTGCAGCGGACAGGAACGCAGTGTTTGGCGAGGTCTCAAGGAACTCGTTGACGACAGCAAAGGTCTGATCAAAAGTAATGGCCTCCTTGGCCATGGTACCTGGGTCGTTCGAGTGACCGGCGTGATCCACACGGGATCCCTCAATCATCATGAAGAAACCGTTCTTCTTGGCTTGGGCGTTGTTCTTGAGGATGCTGAGGATTGTATCCACCATTTCAGGAAGCGATGGCTCTCGGGCGGTCTGGCCACCATTGGCGGCTTGGACACGCGAGCGGTCGACTTCGTACGACATATGGCTTCTGTGGAAGAGGCCAACGATACGGAGGTTGCCCGTCGCCTCGTTGGCCGTCTTGTAGTCCTGCAGCTGCGCGTAGTTGTTCACGACCGTGTAGCCAGCACCAGTGAGACTGGTGAGCATGCTCTCGTTAAAGTGACGGAGACCACCGCCCAAAAGGAAGTCCAAGTTCTTGTTGTTGACGTACTGGCGCGCAATCTCATCTTCATCATCACGCTGGATCACATGAGACGCAAAGGACGCTGGTGTGGCGTGAGTCACACGACTGGTGACGATCATACCCGTGATCATGCCGCGAGCCTTGGCGGCCTCGAGCACCGTGCCAAGTGGCTGCTTGAAGTGGTCGACACCGATGGCCTCATCATATGTCTTGTAGCCGGTCGCATATGCCGTCGCAGACGATGCCGAGTCGGTCACGAATGATGTCGACGAATGAGTCTGGATTGTGCCCGACAAGTACGGGTCGATGTGGAGACGCTGCTTGAGCGTTGGGTCATGTACGGTGCGTGCGAGCGCGAAGACGTTAGGTCCCGTGCCATCTGGGATCATCATGATCACGCTGCGAGCATCACCTTGTTTCTCGTCGAAGCCGTAGTTGTAGTCGAGCGTCTTGTACTCGAAGGTCTGGGCCGAGACGTTGACCGCTGGCACGAGTGCGACAAAGATCGCCGCGAGGAAGCAGAGCTTGACCATCTTGGTGGCTTCAATCTTGAGTCGAGGTGTGAGGCCGATAGAATATTGAAGAGTGAGGCTAGTGCTCCAACAGAGAGAGAGCAAGACCAGTAAAGACCACTCACTGGAGGACCGGTCGCCGCTGGTCGCTCCTGTCGAATCCTTGTCGCTCACCTGCATTGACGAGCAGAGCGCGTCGTACCTTGAAATAGGAGGTGATGGTCCATGACTGGTCTTCAAGGAGTGAGACCTTAGAGGGATCAGCGGAGGAATGACTTGGCAGCGCGTGCATGAGGGAAACACATACACCAGAAAGCGCAAACGCAGTGCGTCTCCCCTCCCTGGAGACGCCATCGCGATCTGTTTGCGTGTCAACGAAGGCACTTTTGCCAGCCAAGTTCAACGCCGTGCTTCTGTGACAGTAAACAGAAGCTACCATCTTCGCATCATGTTTCAACGGGTAACCATTGGTACTACAAGCCTGCATTTGCATTGGATATTGATCAAGTCAACAAGGATATTGTTTTAGAAAGGTAAATGCGATTAACAGCTGGCCCTTTTTTGGCGGGAGGAGTTTCCTCGGAGCGGGTGCATTATTCCCTTGAATACGTCACTTGTGATAATAGATATTCTTAAATTGCACTAAAGAATTTAACATTACCAATTAGCAATTTAAGTATTGCTGATTTGTTATAAATGATTCGTGCGTGCGAGTTCCAATGCGGAGGGAACTCGAGTCAAATCGTGCGACATCTGGGCTTTTTAATCTCTTTCTCAGCTAAACGTGCGCGCAGAAAGGGGCCAATGACGCCACCTTTCCCCCCTCTCCAAGCGCTGAGCAAACCGCGGGAAGAAGATCAGCAGCTCCTGTGCGTAAGCTCCCGTACATGCGAGAAGGAACCGCTGACAACAGGTGCGTCGTCGCTCAGGAGTGTTCTGCGGTGGAGATGGTCCATTGGGCGAGTGACACGCACGCATCGGAACTCCTGGACCACACATTATCAAACGGCAAACATTTCCTACGAGTACATATGATACCGAAAGTAGACAGCCAACGTATCATCAACTTTCAATTTGATTTGTCGTTCTCATCAAGCTGAATACACACACAAAACAGACACCCAATCGTCAAGACTCAGCGCCTAATTCAGGACTTGGAACTTGCGGTGCTTGGCGGTCTCGATGTCCTGGCCGTGCTCCAGACCCAGAAAGTTGGTCATGATCTTGTTCACGTACGTGTTCTCGTGGACGCCCTTGCACATCTGCTCGACGACGTATGGACCCTTGCAGTACAGGTTGACATCGGTACCGACGTGGCCCGTGGTGGTCCAGCCGATGGCGGCTGGCACACTGATCACGTGGCCCAATTCGATCATGACGTCGTTCAAGTCGCGCTTGCCGTCGACAGCCTTGGCGATCAAAGACTTGAGCGTCACGGCCTTGTCGTCCGCGAGTGAGGTGACGTTCGTGTACGTCTTGAGCAGGTCCTTGGACGTGTTGAGGATGGTCGCCTTGCACGTTTCGTTGGCGCCAGCGGCACAATCTTCCGTCTTCCAGATCAAATCGAGCTTCTCTTTCATCGCCTCAGTCGACATCATTTGTTTCTGGAGCGCGGTTGGGAACCAAACGTATGGAGCATCACGGCCTAACGTCAAACCACCGGTACCGTGGTCAGCGGCAGAGATCAGTGCCGTGTTTGGCGAGGTCTCGAGGAACTCGTCGACGACCGCGAACGCTTCATCGAACGTGATGGCGTCCTTGGCCATGGTACCTGGGTCGTTCGAGTGACCGGCGTGATCCACACGGGATCCTTCGATCATCATGAAGAAACCGTTCTTCTTGGCTTGGGCGTTGTTCTTGAGGATGCTGAGGATGATGTCAACCATCTCCGGGAGCGAGGGCTCGCGCGCGTCCTTGGTCTGCTGGTTCGTGTTGGCAGCCTGGACACGAGCGCGGTCGACTTCGTACGACATGTGGCTCTTGTGGAATAAACCAAAGATGCGGAGGTTACCCGACGCCTCGTTCTTGGACTTGTACGCGAGGAGGTCGGCGTAGTTCTTGGCGACCGTGTAGCCAGCACCAGTGAGACTGGTGAGCATGCTCTCGTTAAAGTGACGGAGACCACCGCCCAAAAGGAAGTCCAAGTTCTTGTTGTTGACGTACTGGCGCGCAATCTCATCTTCATCATCACGCTGGATCACATGAGACGCAAAGGACGCTGGTGTGGCGTGAGTCACACGACTGGTGACGATCATACCCGTGATCATGCCGCGAGCCTTGGCGGCCTCGAGCACCGTGCCAAGTGGCTGCTTGAAGTGGTCGACACCGATGGCCTCATCATATGTCTTGTAGCCGGTCGCATACGCAGTGGCCGACGACGCCGAGTCCGTAATATACGAGGTCGACGAATGAGTCTGGATTGTGCCCGACAAGTACGGGTCGATGTGGAGGCGCTGCTTGAGCGTTGGGTCGTTCACGGTACGCGCAAGGGTGAAGATGTTTGGTCCCGTGCCATCTGGGATCATCATGATCACGCTGCGTGCATCGCCCTGGTGCTCGTCGAAGCCGTAGTTGTAGTCGAGCGTCTTGTACTCGTAGGTTGTGGCCGAAACCGCTGGCGCGAGCGCGACGACGATGGCCGCGAGGAAGCAGAGCTTGACCATGTTGCTGGCTGGCTGGTGGGTGTCTGTCGTAATTTCCAGAGGCTAGAAATTTGAAGAATGAGCTCTCGTTGGCAACTCGAGCCGGGCAGTTTGTCCGGAAGGTAGACGCCGAGTACTGCGCGACTGGTGTTTGCGATTCGTACCCCTTCGCATCTCTGTGGCAAAGCGCGCGCGTGTGCCCAACATCCTGAGGAGATGCGCTCAATGCCGATTGATCACATGGCCACGAAGCACACGGGTGGCAGTGGGGGGAGGGACCTTGCGCGTGCTGGTCGTGGTGACTGCTGCACATAGTGGTTTGCCAGGTGCGTCAACCATCCTATAGCCTTCGAATATGTGGCTTTCGACCCCCTTCATGGTTGTCAAGTTGATCTGCTTCCCTTGAAGATTCATCTACTGATGGGATTAAAATCAGTCGCCTACCGTATATATTTATTCTGAAAGGTCAGTACAACAGTGTTGCTGTGGAGTTCAATTCTATTCGGTAATTTGTATTTAATGTGGTAGATAATGCGGGACAAAAGGGGTCAATGCGCTCTGGTTATTAACGGGATTAATCCCAAGATTCGGGAACGAATCTTCAGCCTTGAGACCACACTCTTGACACGAGATTCGAGGGCGGTTCACGTCTCCACCCCGGCGCAAAGGCAACCACCCGTTTACATATGCGGTTGGCTGGATACGCTTGGCTGGACTCACAGTCCCAGCGTAAGCCGATACCTATAAAGATGCTCCAAAATGCCAGCGCGTCTGGGGTTCGAAGGGCGGGACACATTGCGAAGTGAGCCTTTGGGAATCTCGTCGGGAGATCGTCTGGGCTTTGCTGGGAAACGAGCGAATCTACGAGGCCAAGTAGAGAGATGAGGTGATACGAAGAGACTTGACGTTTGACGCCCGACATGCGCAAACGGTTCATATCACACGCGCATATCCATCACACGTCGTTTCCAGAGCCAAACTCTGTTTGTAGGATGACAATCCGTGAATGCGAGTCGCGTACGGTGCAGTACTACAGGCGTATCTTGTCAGTTTTGCAAATGCCGTTTCGAGAACGACACTGTTGCCGTGGAAGTTTAGTCCATAAGACTACGTACAACGCCAACCTCGAGGCTTTAGTTCGTCTTGATACATGTTGTAGAGCTGAGCGATTGACAGGTCGAGGCATTTTTTTGCACCAGCAATGATTATTTTTAATTCGGAGTAACGTTTAATTACCCAGGTGCTAAGGTAACTAAAACCCAACCCTCAACGAACAACCTACAGAGGAACCTGACAAATTTGATCCTGTCAAACACAATGCTCTGTCTTTCATGACAACTTTTCGGTTCACTAAGCCCCTAGTGATTATATACACTGTATCAGAGAAAATGATATTTGTCAAACGTTTATACAGCTTCGCAGGTTGGATGGACACACGAATAGAATGACTTTGGCGCCAAGTACGAAGAAAACAAGGTAAGACAAGTAACTAGATACAATATGCTGTCCACGTAAGAACAACGTCCTCGACGCTGCAACATTTGGTAAGAGCACTCAATTTCACATTGCGATAAAGCATCGAGACACCGTTGGCGATATCTTCCATTCTCTATATCTGTCTTTCTCGTACACAACAACAGGTAACCACACGCCTCACTCGAAACAACCGTAAAAGAACAACTTGATACGAAATTGACATGAATTTGTGTTTATAGACAAGATGAAGGCATGCAAAGAAGTTAACTCTACACACTCGCTACGAGCTTTGTCACTCAGCCGAACTCGATCCTGTGAAAACCGACACACATTCGGCACACTCTCTTAGCAGTGCACCTTACCAGTGCGCTGGCAGTTGTTCACGGTGAAACTCGCGCCGTTGTCGCACTTGCCACTGGCGATGGTCCCCACCGACGAGACGTCGGTCCGCACGCGCCAGTAGCGGACCCACGCGCCTTGGTTGTTGTTGCTCTCAATGCGGTAGCCGTCGCGGCCCTGGAAGACCTGGCTCTGGACGCGGTCCGCCACTTGCTGGTAGCACGTGGGCGTCGAGATCCAGCAGGCCACTTGCTCGCACTGCTTCTTGTTCTTGAAGAGACCGCCGATGAGGGGGATCACGCTCGTGGCGATCGAAATGACGTTGAGGATGTTGCCGGCCTTGCCGCTGCTGGGCTTCTTGGCAGGAGTAGCTTCAACGACCTCGGCTTCGGCGTTGACGAAAGTGCTGGCGTGGGCGGCCGCGACGACGCACAAGCTGAGAACCACGTTCTTGATCATTTTGGTGATGAGGAGGTGAAGGTGTTGGTGGATAGAGGGAGACTTGGCTTGGACTTTGGCTTGAGGCCTTGGGGTCGTTTTGAAGAATGAGTAGTTCAGAGATGCGAGAGAAAAAATCGAGGAAGTCGGAACCTGTGCGCTGTGGTTCTTGTGCTATTGAAGGTCCCAGGCGGTCAGCCCCATGGCTCCCTACTGCCTTGTGCGAGCTACTGTACCAATCTGACGAATCACTAAGAATGAGTACATGTACTGACGCCTGTATTCAATCAACAATTGTACTTCAAGATTACTCGATTACAGGATGCAAGGGTGCATACTTGTCTTGTGCCAATCCTAAATGGGGATCCTGTCCCCCTTGCTTGTCTTCGAGTGTTCAGCAATTTGCCATAGCGCAGATAGGTCGTGACCTGCACGAGAGATTTGAATATCCACAAATCGACTTAACTCTCATGCGCGCGCATCCCCACCAGATCAAAACCCAGGAGTCTTTACGTCGCGAGTATATTCTAAAGTGATTCCTTCTATGCCATATCACTAACCTGCCTTCCGGCACTATTTATAATAGGGCAGTTCAGCTAAATCCATGTTTTTTTTTCTCCAAGACCAGGTGGTGTACCTGCACCCGTGAACTCCACTTGCATTACACATGGCATGGTTGATCTACTATCCGGAGTATCTTTTACACTAGTAAACAGAACAAGAAAGCCATCTTCGTGATAGCCATGTGTGTGGCATGATGCCACACAGCAATTTGCATCATCCACCATGGCCAGTACACAATCTTTCATCGAGATGTGAATTAGGAGCTGTTGAGGAAGTGGGTGCCGCCTTTCTTTTTGGATGTGTTTGTTGCATTGTTATCTCTTTACGGCTCCGTCGTCAGCAGAATCGGCCCGTCTCTGGCCCAATTGGTGTCCGTAAAGATCCCAGAATCACGAGCGAGGATGTGCTGTTTCCGATCAGCCAAAGGTGCAACAGAAGTACCGAAGCATGAGCAATATCCGGCTTGTCCTTCACTTTCGCCCAGCCACAGGTACAGTAGACCTAACAAAACCTTAGCGCTTGTCTATCCCCTCACGAGCACGATTTGCTGTGATTCCGTGCTCGGATTCGTCATAGTGTAAACAAATGATTTACACAGATGGCCGCACTCAATGTTTACACAGAAGCGACTTGTCCTCCGAAATCAAACTGAATTCTGTACAGGACGAATCCACGTCGGCATCGACATTGCTGGCGATTCGCAGTGACGAATTTGCGAGGAGAGAAACATGCTCTGGCATTTTGACAAAGCTGTTCCATCGCGCAGACATTTCGATTGATTGGCGTCCTTCTGCTGCGCTGCTATAAAACTGGTCTGCCACGACGAATGTCCACCGACGTTTCTTGCAGCACTTACACCTGAGTACCTCTACTCATGTAGGTGAGTAAAAGCGCAACGAGTATCTTTTTTGGAGTTACCTGTTTTGGAGAATGACCTTTTGCTGTAGGTGCAAATCGCGTTGCAACATCATAACATATGGTGACACAGGCGCCTTTCCAAAATGATCGCAGGAAGAAATGCAAGCTAATCAACCCAATTGACTCGATGCAAGTGTGCGTGCGAGAGCGCAGGCTGGCCAACTGGTCCTGGGGAACTGCAGCATGGTATCCATGGTCTGTCCGATCTTGGCGTAGCGAGGATGGTAAATAGGCATATAGGTAGGTGCGCCGCTCAGCTCGTCGCTGGCTTTGGCATAACGGGTCAACATGTGTCTTCAGTCGTTGCTTGTTGCCTACCGTGGTGTAAGTTCATCTCACTGTTAACAAGCAGAAGTACTACAAAGCAAACGGATTGTCCACGTGCCACTTCGACACAGCCATGCGTGGTGAGTCACCTTCAATTTGCGCCTTTGTCATATCGCTATACAGCACTAAAATAGTAGACTCCTCACCTAAGGAACGTTCCGAATGATCCATTCAGTGCAATTCCTGTATTCAAATCATAACGATGCGGCAAGGAAAGGCCGCAAAAAGGATCATTTGGGATTAGAGATCGATAGGATTGCACCCCTGTACCGACAACATAGCCATCTTAAAGTAGCGCGGATTGGGTGTAGATGTGGGTGTAGATGTGGGTGCATGATCGTGCAATTCAGCGATAGGAGAAACAGAGTAACGCCTCCAGAGTGAGAGAGTCACAGCAAAACACAGCGCACAGGTTCCGACTTCCTCGATTTTTTCTCTCGCATCTCTGAACTACTCATTCTTCAAAACGACCCCAAGGCCTCAAGCCAAAGTCCAAGCCAAGTCTCCCTCTATCCACCAACACCTTCACCTCCTCATCACCAAAATGATCAAGAACGTGGTTCTCAGCTTGTGCGTCGTCGCGGCCGCCCACGCCAGCACTTTCGTCAACGCCGAAGCCGAGGTCGTTGAAGCTACTCCTGCCAAGAAGCCCAGCAGCGGCAAGGCCGGCAACATCCTCAACGTCATTTCGATCGCCACGAGCGTGATCCCCCTCATCGGCGGTCTCTTCAAGAACAAGAAGCAGTGCGAGCAAGTGGCCTGCTGGATCTCGACGCCCACGTGCTACCAGCAAGTGGCGGACCGCGTCCAGAGCCAGGTCTTCCAGGGCCGCGACGGCTACCGCATTGAGAGCAACAACAACCAAGGCGCGTGGGTCCGCTACTGGCGCGTGCGGACCGACGTCTCGTCGGTGGGGACCATCGCCAGTGGCAAGTGCGACAACGGCGCGAGTTTCACCGTGAACAACTGCCAGCGCACTGGTAAGGTGCACTGCTAAGAGAGTGTGCCGAATGTGTGTCGGTTTTCACAGGATCGAGTTCGGCTGAGTGACAAAGCTCGTAGCGAGTGTGTAGAGTTAACTTCTTTGCATGCCTTCATCTTGTCTATAAACACAAATTCATGTCAATTTCGTATCAAGTTGTTCTTTTACGGTTGTTTCGAGTGAGGCGTGTGGTTACCTGTTGTTTTTGCGAGCGGGGCATGCGGGTACTATTGTTGACAAAAGAAAAAGTGCAATCGACCGACGCTGCATTGACATTTGGATTGGTACCTCTTCTGCTCCATCAATTAACAACACAGAATGTTACGTGTAACAAGAGGGGTGCGAATATCCTGAATCTACCTCCTCATTTGGTACTTTGGGCTGCGCAAACCAGTTCGAGTTAGTTGGGAGATCAACCAGTTTCCTGAGCGAATCTAGAATCGATCTTGATCAAGCTAATCTCATTGATGCACCGTTGATCGTACTGATGCTGCTGGGTTCGTTTCAAAAACCCGATTTTGGCTCTCAGCAAAGTTAGAGTCGAAAATCCGTCGTATTCATTCATCGAGATGCGATCGAGATTGGCACCATTTGCACCAGAGATGGGTTCGGTCGGTTGCTTCTGGGGTCGTTAGAGATGGCCGTGGACACAGTGCTTTTTAAAGCTTGGCCGCTTTCTCTAATCAGTGCTTTTTCATACGTGGCACAGCTTCTTCAGCATCTTGGAGTTTGAAAAGCGAGAGGTACTTTCACCCATTTAAGGTTAATTTTAAACGCCAAAACCTAGTTTTTACTGATAACGCCCGGCCTTCCGATGGCTAAAATCCACCCCTTCAACCAGCAACCTGAAAGGACCATCGCTCTGATACCAACAATTTCGGACTCTACGATTAAAAAGTCAGTGGTTTCTTTTTAGCCAATAAAAACAACCTATTGACTGGCTTAAAAATAATCACGGAAATGGCGCATAAATAGAAGGGCGTGTGCCATCATCATCACCCCTAGAGGCGCGTGCACATACGAAGCGCTTGCCCCCACCCGACAGCAACAGTGGTGAGTGGATGCGTGACCCTTTCCCTCTTCTCTGCGTGTGTACTCACTGCAGCGTTCTGTATCCGCAGATGGCGACGGTGCGCTTGATCCCCGGCTTCTTCGCGCAAGGCGAGGCGTTGCAGCAAGAGCAGCCGGTCACCGGGTCCCCGCCCAACATGGGGCTGCTGTCGGGCAAGACCTGGGGCGACGTGAACGCTCTGATCCGCGAGAGCGAGAAGCACGGGCCGCAGGTCAAGCTCGTGATACTGATGCGGCATGGCGAAGGGCTGCACAATGCCGACAAAGCGCGCGCCGGAGACCAGGTGTGGGAGAACGAGCTCCAGTTTCTTCCAAAGTACATCGACGCGCCGCTGACGGAGGCCGGTGTGGCGCAATCCAAGGACGCTGCGAAAGTCCTTGAAGAGCAGATCTCTTGCGGTGGACTGCAAGTGCAGAGAGTGATCGTGTCCCCGCTCGACCGCACGCTTGCGACCTACGAGCACACGTTTGCGAGCTTTCAGAAGATCCCGGTGACGTCGATGGAGATCACACGCGAAACGCTTGGAGTGTGTCCATGCGACCAGCGAAAACCCATGGCCAGCAAAGTGGCGACCTACCTACACATCGACTTCTCTTCGGTCCAAGACGAGGACGATGTGTGGTGGAAAGCAGATCACCGCGAGACCGACGAAGAGATCACGGCACGCGGGCTTCAGTTCCTGCACGAGGTCTACTTCAACCAGCCGGAGACCCACTTCGCCGTCGTGACGCACAGTGGGTTCAGCCGCGGGTGCTTCCGTGCGCTAGGGCATCGTTATTACCGTCCCCAAAACGCCGAATTCATCCCGCTTTTGATAACCAGCGCGACATCCAACAATGCCGCCGATGAAAGCGCGAGCATTGGCGCTTCCCCTCTAGAGTGAATCTGCTTTTAACGACCTAGACGTGTATTCGAAGATTTATCCTAGCAAGCATACATAGCACACATACGCAATGAACTGTAGCTATAACACACTAAATAGACCAGACATCACTTCGTTCGAAAGCTGCTTTTTGCCGTTGAAGCCTCAAATGCAAGCAACACCATTGTTTGCGGTACCCAGAACGGAAAATGCGCACAGCTTGCATGTTGGATTTAGAAATAAGGATCAGAGTTACCATGGTATATCGCTTGACCCTCATGACTTCTACAGGAAAATTACAAAGAACCGATACGATGCCTTGAGATACGCTTTACACGATCGTGACATCCTTGGTCGTGTATTGGCAAACGGTGCCCGATGGACCCTCGCCGCCCTCAAACGCGCACACGGGCTTCTTCTCCTTCGTGAACTTGACCTTGACGTTCTTCAACTTGGCCGTGTCGCCGTTCTTCTTGTTCATCGTGATCACGCTCACGGTTGGACCAACCGCATACACGTTGTTCAACGTGACGTGGCGCGTCAAGCCCTTGCATCCTCCGCACGAGCGGTACAGCTTGCCAAAGTCTTGCGCGTAGAAGCCGTCGATGGACACGAGTCCCTCACTGTTGTGCTGAATGATCTTGTCATCGGCGTACCGGGCGCCGCCGCCGATGATCTTGGTCACGCTCTTGGCGTCGCCGCCCTTGACACTCAGCGCGTCTTCGCACACGTCTTCCCACCACACGTTCTCGACCACACAGTTGTGCTTGTCGCAGTGCACGCCCTCCATTTGGTTCTTGCCGATGATGACGTTCTTGAGCGTGGCACCAGGCTCGAGAAGGAACACGGCATCCGCCTTCTTGCCCTCCTTCTGCCCCTGGCACTGCACGTTGGAGCGCTCGTAGGTCTTCATGCCACCGTCAAAGACCGTGCCGGCCTTGACGACGTGAGGGGCGTCGTACTTGACGAGCCCTTTGCTGGCTGGCCAGGTGCCCGTAGGCATGGGCGCCCCTGAGACGAGAGCGGTGGTAGCAACGAGCGCAGCGGCAACGACGGTAAGGATCTGGACCATTGTGCGAGAAGGTAGCTGGTGGAGGAGGAAGTGATGCTGAGAAGGCAGATTAAAAAATGAGATCAGCATGCCCGCTACTTTGTGGATCTGCTCACTACTGAGCAGCTACTTGGGTCTCCAACCTGATGCAATGAGGATGCTGTTGCTATTCGATGAGCACTTGTGATGGTGTGCACAGACTGTACAGATCGTAGGCTTCGTCGCCACCACATGGCGATGAGATGCGCTGCCTTCGGTGGAGAGCCATTGAGGGTCCTTTGCCTGTTTCTAAATGCACTTCACACAACCAACTGCATATACTGAATTAGCCTCAGGTTTTGAGTCAGCGTTTCCTCCATGCTTGGTTGCTTCTTTGCAGCGACCCGAGTACTGCGCTGGTCTTTCTCTAAATCAACCGCTGAGCTGTACAATTAGCTGGCTTTTCGTAACTTCTTAGTCGCTGGGTATCAGATATAGTCGGTCTCGGCATTAATTTAATTCGCAGGGCTCACGCGAGACTAATTAATACTTGATGGTGCATAGCTGGGCACCGTGCGTGTGTGTCTTCAAGTTGCGGTTGCTCAATGTCAGCTGGTGCGGCGCTCAGAGTGTCGGAATCGGGCTTTGAATAAACGTCACAACGAGACGAAGCGCTCGCCCGGCACCAACCCGATAATCGAACGTTTGCCAGCAACTTTACGAATTTCCAGCTGGAAGGTGGCGGAAGGCCACGGGAAGAGAACAGTATTTACACAACGCTAACTGCCATATTGATTACAATAAGTGCAGATCGCGCTCAATCGTACGGTGACGACTAAAAGTGCCTAAAAATCACATGTGAGTTGAATTGGATGAGAGGGAGAGGCGGATTATCACAAAGAAGTGGGTGGTCAGCGTCACTGTTTGGTCCAACCACAGTACATCGTTTACGGCGCGCCAAAGCGGTAATCATGAAATCCTCAGGACTGAGCTAAACGCATTCACGTCCCATTGCGTACGCCTCAGAGCCTTTGCCACGTGGTCATTGGAGAACTGGTGCTAGCCTCACTGATGCGCTGCTGTTCGTATGGTTGTGAGCAGCACAAGACGCAACATGAGAACACAAAGTGAAAGTCCATTATTACGCACTTTATATCATCACATCCAACCTCGGCACCCACGTCGAAATACTGTCTTCTTTGCTTTCAGGTGGTTTTAGAGAAATCAACTCCTCCTTTCCAGCGCTCGTTGTACGCGACGGACAGTTGTTTGGAATGGTCGATACACACGCCTTAACCAACACCCCACCCCAACACTTGCCACCATCGCTTTGCAGCTACTTTGCGGTTATATCCCCAGCTAGTCTTCACTTGTCGTATTTCTCCAGAAACGTCGCTGCCCACTTGCGCGTCGTGCTGTCCATGATTTGATCCACAAGGTGGTCAATCGGGTGGATGATGAGTGGGATGACTCCAAGACCGATCGCTGTGGGCGCCCAGCGGCGAACCAGCGGCAAGTTCTTCACGGTCCGTTCGGTGGCCGCAGAGCTCAATGCGACCTACCAATGGCATCGCCCAAACGGTGCAATTAACACAGCTCACACCAGCAACATCAAATGCCACAGTAAATGCACATATCTTACCACTCGATTGATCGTGAATCCTGGAATCGCCACACTCGCCTACGACACGCAGCACCATGTGCACAGTAAAAGCCACGATAACACCCACATCATAATATGCAACACAAACGCACCATGGTCTGCCAGAGCAGCGTGTCGACTGTTGCATCAGCGACCACGGCGCGGTGCTTGCCGTCAGACAAGCGCTGCGTCTGCGCGCGCGCCTCCGCCTTGGAGGCCTTGTCCAATGTGTCGCCGAGCACGTACGCGAACGCGACGGCGTAGGACGGCGCCACGAGCCTGGGCACGATGGGGCGGAACGACTCGCCGAGCTCGTTCGAGTAGCCGAGGTACCGCACGAGCGAGTCGCGCCAGATGTCCACCGGTGGTCGCTCGCCGTCCGCTTCACGTTGCTGCTGCGTCATTAGGTAGGTACCCTGTAACTATTGCTTCAGTCACCGTCGATTCTTAAAAATAGGATTCATGGTACCGTGTACCTGCGCAATATATATACGTTCACTACACGATATTATGGTGCAGAAGCGCAACTTTGGCGGGAAAAGAAAGTGACGACCCTTGATGATCCGAGCGGCAATATGGCGGACGATGCGCGCGTGCGCGCGCAGCTCGAGCTGCTCTACCGCTTGGGCGTGATTGATAGGGAGCAGCCGAGCCAGCAGGCCACGTACGAGGCGGAAGTAGCAGGATGTCCCGCGTTCACGCTGAGCGAGTTGACGGGTGGGTCCGAGGATGGAGGCGAAGACACCGACGACCGAGTTGGCTCGAGGGTTCACCCCGTGGATGCGAATGCTCACAGTCGAAAGAATGCGCTTCACGCATCTAGATCACCAATGCGAAGAGTTAAGGAGGATGCTCCACGCGCGTATTTGCAGGTCCCGATGTGGAAATCGACAGAGAGAAGGTTCAGAGACGACTCTCGCTCACCAACAAGTAGTAGAAGCAGAGACACGAGGTACGAAAATTCGTCACGAGAGCACTCCAGAAAGCGACAAAATCTTGTGAATGCAGCCGCATCGCCGACGCTTCGACTGGTGAATGCGTATGACAAGAAGAAGGCGAAGGCGCGTGAACGCGAGGATGTGCGCATGTATTTCCTGTACTGGAAGCTCTTTCTCCAAAGCGAGCGCGAGAAAGCGAGTCTGAATGCGATATGGAGATTCCATGTGAAAAAGCGCTTTTGGGCGAAGTGGTGGTGCTTCGTTCGATGCAAAGCGCGTGCGAGGGCGCAAACGAACGCACTTTTGGCATGGAAGGCGCGGCGAGCAGCAATCAAATGGCGCGTGTGGACAACAAGAAGCCAGCTGATCCAGTTGCGACTCAGGAATACGCGGTGCTCGGTAGTGAGTCAGCTGCGAAAGCGCCGTGTTTGGACCCGATGGACTCGCTTCGCTGTGACCAACTGTCACTACAGAACTTTACTACAGAAACGATTGGCACAAATGAAGCATCAGATCGTCCGACATGCATGGCAAGAGCTCAAAATATACGCATGCAGATCCAGGCAATGTCGGCAAGGACTGCGCAAATATTTCAAGGCACTAAAGCTGTACAAGCACAATAGAGAATCCAAACAGCAAACATTGCTACAGCACCAGCGGACACTGAACGCGCATATCCGGAGGCGGGCGCTGCTGCAGTGGAGCAGAGTTACCTCGTCCCAGCGATTCACACGTCGCGTCCAGCAGCAAATCTTGTTCCGCATCAGCCGGAAACGCTACTTTCATGTATGGCGTGACTGCTTCCAAGAGAATCGCTTTATAGCGGAGATCAAGCAGAGACACGCTAGTCGGTCCTTGCAGCGGCACTTTGTTGCGTGGTATTTTACTGCGAAAACGCTTCAAATGGGTCGAAAGAAGGCAGAATCTGCCCGCATCAATATGCGAGAGCTGCTTTTCCAAGAATGGAGAAAAGAAACCCATTTTGGTATCCGCTGTCAGTATGCGGCACAGGAATGCGAGCGTTTGAGAAAACTTAATGCAATCAGAAAACTGCAGTCGTGGAAAATCGCACGAAGACGGCAGCGTCACAAGGAAGGAGCGTGGAGAATACGACTCTTGCACCACGCCTGGCGAAATGGGTTTGTGAAGTATCACCGGCATCAACAAGAAAAGAAAACTGTATTGAAGAAGCTGGATGTCGAGACACAGCGCGCTTATTTCGATGTCTGGAGAGGTTTCCTGGCTGGCCAGATCAAAACGTGTCAACTTGTAGCGAGAGCGTCCGAATTCGCGCGCATTTATTGCTACAAAACATACTACACGCTATGGAAAATACATCGACAAAGGCAGAAGATGAAACGTCAGCAACTTGCTCACGCAGGGAAATACTATACAAATCGTCTGTTGCGAAAAGGAGTGGACGTCTTAGAAGAAATCGTGAACGAAGCAAGCCAAAATGTTCAGCGAAGCCATCACATTCGGCGACGGACTCGTATGTTTTTGAGAGCGAAATGCTTTGACGAGTGGAAGCAATGGGCAGATACTGGTAAGCGCAGAAGATGCCTGAGTGCAGCGTTCCAGCAGCGAAATCGATATCTTCGCTCGTGGTTTAATCCCTACCGCCGTGCGTGGAATGAATGGCGATCGTTTACAAGAGAGAGGGTACAAGAACGGCAAATGGATGGATTGTATTTGAGCAGCTTGCAATGCAAGGCATTTGCTGCCTGGAGACGTAGAGCGCAACTCATGACTATGATTTCAAAGCGCCAGCAAGCGTTGACCTTTACGGCCTGTGCGTGTGTCTTCTCGTTCTGGCGGTCTCGTGTAACCCACTGGCAAGAAGTGCGTGAAGTGATCGATTTGGCGCGAGCGGTTTACAGAAGAAAGCGTTGCGCAGCCACGCTGCGAGAATGGTCTCTATATGTAAGAAAGTTACAAAAGCTGCGACGACAGAGCGACCGTCTGGATGAAATCACAAAAGTCAAAGTCAGTGAAAAATGGTTTCGAGTCTGGAAGACTCTTTACCATCATCGAAACACTGTATTCCAGCACCAGCTCTCCAGGTCCACTCGGTGGAAGCGCGCTTGCTTCGGGCGCTGGCGGCAGTACATTGCTTTGCGTGTCAAGTTAAAACGCAAACTCGCGTACTTCCAACAGGTCTTTGGCAAGTACCCAACGACTGCGCTGTTGCGGCGAGACTGGGTACGATGGAAACAGTACACACGAACGAGTCGCTCGATACGACTACTTCGTTGCCGCCAGCGCCGCAAGTTTTTGCAAACATGGTGGACTCACTGGAAGCTATTTCACGTTTTCTGCTTCGCGTTTCGTGAGTGGAGACGCGTTGTTGCTCAAACCGCGCTTGAAAGTGGTCATTTTGGGGAACGGCTGCGGCTATTTTACAAAGCAAAGAAAAATCGACTGCTGCTGTCCTTACTTCGCCAGTGGGTAGAATTCTACAGGAACAAGCAAACGTATCGAGAAAACGTGTTGTCGTTGAAATACGAGGCGCTTCGAGAAATTATTGCTTGGAGTGTCAAAGCAAGGCGAGCTATGAAGAGCTACATGAAGTCATGGTTTTCGAGATGGTATGAAGGAGTTCATAGCCGAAACAAAGCTGCCACACATTATTGGGAAGCAAGACTGCAGCGCAAAGTGCTAATCCTGTGGTGGAGACTTATGGTACATAGTAAGCAAGAGCTCGTTCTATCGGAGGCTAAGCAAGTGCTTGGGAACATGTCATTTTATCACCCAAAGCAGCAGGTCTACACAAACGCTATCAACGAGAAAATGATTCGGCATCAACATGCGAGAGATCCATCGACGTCGATGGCAGCTTCACAGAATGCAAGGCTGAAGCCGATGAGGCGAATGCTGGATCCGAAAGAGAAGAAGAGATATGCGAGTGCTTACCGCTGTGAGCAGCTTGCTGGTGATTCCAAAAGAGTTACAAGCTTCGAAGTTGAAGGCGTGAGTCAAGTGAGAAGACGTACACGTGGTGCTTGTGAAATATGGCAAAAGTCAGGAGAATATGGAAAAGAGTCCGGACAGAGAAAGTCGGCCACACACGATCAGCCTCAACAAGATGAACCGGCGTCTCAGCATGTCGGCTTTGATCGGAATAATGAAGGTGAGCAGCGAAATGCCTTGAGGTCTACCTTTACTCAGTGCTCTCCTCAACGAGTCCGCAGCGCCGACAGAGTTGTTTCATGCCACACACACGAGGGAAAAATCCAAAACAAGAGTGAGTCAAATTACACGCCTTCTTTACGAAGGTGTGAGTCAGAATTGCTTGCAAATCAGATTGACACAATGCTTAGGATGGACGAGCAGGGGCTTTCGTTTGATGGCGAGTCAAGTGCTGTTTTATTTCGGCAACATGTTTCAACTTCTTGCAGTAGTCAGCGGCAATCGGCAACTTCCCAAACATTTGACGAACTGCCATTGTTTGACATTGACATCTACGAACGAGCGTTCTCAGCCCAACAAAAGCATGAGCGCAAGCCAACTCAACCATGTCAACCCACGGAGATTGAAAGAATGGGTGGTGAGCATGTACTAGCTCCCCCTCAGGCACCTAATTTACTCCGAATGGATAGTGAACGGGCAGTGACTTATCCCCGTGCACAAGAAGCGCCTCAAGATGCAAATACTTTTACGAAAAAGACAGATTTCAGTGATCACGAAATTTCTTTGGAATGCTTGGCTTCAATGGATCTGTACGAGAGAAGCAGTTATGCTTTCGAGACACCAAATATGGTCAACGCCGTGACTCTACCTTCTAAAGGATCAACACCTTCATATGTGAACAATGCTAAAGCCCGACGCCAGCAAACAATCAAACCAAAATCAACAGTGCTAGGTACGAAGAATGAGTCACTCAGTCTATCTACGATTCTTGACCTACCTGAGCAAACAGAGAAAAATGGCTCTGACAAGACCAAAGCCAAAAAGGGTGGTGCTCCCGACGACATCGCTGATGAAATGGACGATAGCGAGGTTTTGAACGAGATCTTGAATTGCTATGCAAGCGAGTTGGTCGGTACTGTGGAAGAAAAAGAAAATGCCGGATCGAAGGCGCTGGCTAAGCGGAAAAGGATCTTTTTCCGAGTCCTGCGTGATCTGGGATTGTTTCACAATGAGTTCTACTTTGTCCAAATGGAAGCGGTCATGGAAACAATGAATCATGATCACATCTTGCTTTATCATGAGCGTGCGGAACTCCCACTCGAACGGGGTGAGAAAGAATATCTTCATCAGCTCGAGGTAGAGTACCTCGAGCGCTTTCTCGACAAGGTGCTTGAGAATCATCCTCTCTATGAGCGGTATTATGACAGCAAACTGAAGGAAAACCGTTTCGGGTCTCGCTTTGTGTCGCCCTCTTCGAGTATTACTCTCCCTACGCTGAGGTGGTTGGTGCAGACGCACTTGCAACCTTGGAATTGTCTCAGCAAGCGAAGACAGCGTTCAAGTATGCCTTTCTGGGTTCGCACTCCAGTTCCAGAAGAAATGTTGTTGGCGCTTGACAAATTGATGTTATGTGTCAAGAAGTACTATCGGGCCTTGGTCCAGCTTTTCTCAACTTCACTGGTTGGAACCTCGCAACGAGGACAGTGTGGTAGTGCCGAGCGAATGACCAAAGATGAGTTCATGGAGTTCCTGAGGCAAATGCAAGTGTTTCCTCAGCTTTTCCATCGGCGAGAGGTTGAAAAGGCATTCGATGCGGCTTGTTGTTCGTCTTCGGATCAAAAGGACATCAATTTGCCAGAGTTCATTGAGGCAATCATTCGTTGTTCCTCAAATCTGCAATGGGGTGACGGCGCCGCATCGAGCGACAAAGGGGAAAGTGGAATTACTGTAAGGTTTCTGATGCTGCTTTTTGCGATGGAAGGTAAGGGGACAATCCTACAGAAACGCAACGAAGATCTGCAGGTTGTGCTTGGGTTTGTGAAGCAGAAGCAAGCTGAAAAGAAAGCGGTGAAAATGCATCGTTTTCGCAAACTGCTGACCGGCCAAAAACAGCAACGCCAAGTCGGAGCTTGGCCATCTCTGCGGCGGTCGAATCATTCAGACAATCGGACAACTTGGAGAAATCAGCTAAGATCCAACTATTCAGATGGTCATAGATCGGTGAGCCCTTATCGAGGTGAGTCCGCAAATCTCTTTTATTGCGGAGATCCTGAACGCGCTTTTACAAGCGCGCACAATTACCATTCTCCTGGCCGAGATGGTTTCAAATTGAGTCTTACAGCGAGTACGCACTTGATGTGCCAGGAGCAATCACCTGATGAGTTTGACAATTTCCAGTTGCCCTACGAGACAGAGCTTGCTTCACCTCCTGAGACTGAAGACAAGAGGTGTCCCCAGCCTTTAGATGTGCCTAGCAAACTAGAAATTGAAGTGTCGACTTGTGCAATCAACGTCAAAGACGAAGAAACTGTGTCGCCGGTTGAGTTCTCTGCTCCTGACGATGTCTCCAGCATATTCTGTACAAAAATGAAGTCAAGCGTAATTGATTCTGATAGTGATGCTTTCGGCGCACCGACGTCACGCACGTACACTGCGGGTGACCTTCGAGACAGAAATGAGTTTCTGGATGAGATTCTAAGCAGCATCGGGGACGTTGAGCTCGTGTTGCAGCAATCCAATCTCCAATTGAAGCGGCGATCAAGTCTAGGTTCAGTCTTACAGGAACCTGCAGATCCAGCGTGTAAGCGCACGCATCAACAGCAAGCAGCTTCTGCCATTGAGGAGACGTACTCAGACGACTTTGACGACGAAAGCTGCGACAGTCTCACCTCGAATATCATGCACAAGATGTTTGCAGCAAGAAACAGCACAGTGCGTTCAGATTTATATTTGCAGGACGAGCTGCCCCTGAGTGATCAAGTTGAGGATATTCATGTGCATGACCCAATGCTGAATCAGTTAACTCAGATTGAGCGCTTTACAGATACCTCAGGTGCGTGCTGGCGATGTGGCGTTGTTAGTTTCCTGCAGCCATTAACACCTGGTCTAATGTGCTCCGGTGTTGGGTAGAGTGGCAAGCGCAGCCAAGTCTTGAGGAGATCGCGCATCACGGCATTCACGCGGCATTTCCCTCGTCAATCCACACTACCACAATGATAGAGGTATGTGCCTCAGACCTAAATTGATCGTGCCCTTAGTGTACTGACTGCGCTGACCTTTGCAGGATTCGAATCTGAATTGCCTTACCGACCCCGCATGCCCAAGTTTCTTACTTGAGGCCACACAATCTGATGATATAATGACTCCATGCCCAAGCGTTTGCACCGGGGAAACTATATAATACTCGGATATATTGTGTGGTTAGGAATTGTAAAGAAAGAGACCGCGTTCAAGAAATCTGGCACCTAGCAAAAGACTCACAGCAAGTAGAACTGTTCATCTTGAGAATCTCTCTACATGAATTCCGAATCCACATCGTCAAAGAACGGATGGCGAAGAGCTTCCTTCGCGCTGATTCTCGCCGCTGGATCATATCTCAGCATAGACTGCATAGAGTACACAATAACCATGAGACGTTTGATTACTACTAATGGAATGCAACAATCAAACACATACCTCGAGTAGGTTCAGTCCAGCTTCATCAAGTTGTGGGAAAAGAGTGTTAAATTCTTTCTTTCTCCACTTTGGGAATGTCGAGGCGTAGTCGCGCAACTTTGTCACTCCCGGCCAAACGGACTCATCAGGCGTTCCAAGCGTTCTGATTAAGTAACAGCATGGAGCGATTAGCATAGGTGCATCATTGCAGAGTTAGTCCTTCAATAAGGGAGAAGCTATACCTGAAGATACGGTAGAGTTGGTCGATTTCGGAGTCTCCAGGGAAAAGTGGCTTCTTCGTCAGCATCTCTGCGAAGATGGCCCCAACCGACCAAATGTCGACTGGAGGCGAATAGATCTCCTGGCCGAGCAAGATCTCAGGCGCTCGGTACCACAACGTCACGACTTCGTGTGTATATTTCTTCACTGGAATGCTGAACGCTCGCGCCAACCCAAAGTCGGCGATCTTGAGGCTGCCCTTCAAGCTCACGAGCAGGTTTTGCGGCTTGAGATCGCTACATAGTGCAAAAAGACACGTTAAGGTATATACGATCATAGCGAGCAACCAAATATACAGTTGGCTCGTATGCCTACCGGTGCATCACACCACGAGAGTGCGAAAATGAGAGTCCTTTCAACAGCTGGTACAATAAGCTCTGCAGCATCGGATAGCACATTTACAACATCATATTAGACATCACTGGCGATAGAAAGACGACGCTGACGCACTCGCCTTAATCAGCGCTGGCTCGAGCATTCCTAGTTTGTGCTCCATGAAGCGCTTCAAATCCTTGTCGACGAACTCAAACACGAGAAAGAGCTTGCCATCTTCCTGCAAGCAATCCAGCAGACTAAATCGTCCCACAAACGCCATCTCCATTAAATCCATACGCTCTTATCCATTGCAAGAAGAGATGCGCACAGCATACCTGACGATGTTGGGGTGCTCCAGCTCGCGCAGCACCGAGATCTCCCGCAGCGCGGTGCTCGGGATACCGTCGTCCTCGGTCTCGAGGCGGATGCGCTTGAGCGCCACGACCTGATTCGTCTTGAGGTCGAGTGACTTGTACACGACGCCGTACGTGCCTTCGCCGATAGAGCCGCCCTTCTCGATGCGCTGGTAGCGGTCCATGGCGGCGGTCGTAAGGTGCAAGAGTTCAAAAATGCGCCAAGATGGCCATTGCGGCAAAGATGGCGCCAAGAGTGATGGTAGCAACCCTCAATTTGGCGCGGATTTTCTCTACCGTACGCTATCTGTAAAGTGCGACTATGTGCAAAAGAAAGAGGCTAGTGTTTAGCATAGTAGTGTACAAAAGAGGAGAGTACCGTGATTCATTGATTTAAGCCTCCATAGTGTACAGTAGGAGACAGGATAATACCCCTGTGATACAATATGAAAACTGGAAAGAGTTGAGCAGAGACGTTGTGTATGTTGTATCCGTGCACATCCTGCCCTGTTTGCTACGTAAAATGAGTGGTCTTGAAAAAGACTGATGAGGTACCCTACACCAAATGGCCCCAGTAATCACATGTGAAGTGAGAAAGTAAGAAATCAGCTGTTCAAAAAATCCGCAAAGAGCTGGTAACCTCCACACAGGAATCTGTTGTCGGAACATCGATGATGGGTATGGTCGGCACAGTGAAGGTCACTCGGCATCACGTGGTCCTGGGAAACTTAATAGCTTTCTGCTGAAACTCTTGTGGCGTCGCGCGAGTGGCCGCGATTCCACAACGGCGTACCCTGCTGAACCCGAAACCCTCTCGAATCCGATCGAGCCGCATCCGCGCTCCATGCTCCCCTTTCTCTGCAGTGGCGTGCCTGTTGAGAGCAAGTTTTTTCCGCTGTTTCCGTGATCGGGAAGCTCATTCATCAAAACGCCGCAAGAGGCCCCCTCCCCCCCCCACCGATCAAGGAAGCAGCTGAAGAAAAGCATACGACAAGGGAGACGATGTCTTTCTAAGTTGGGCAGTGTCTTTTCGCGCGTTGATCAAGATGATTCTTGAAATCTGTTAAAGCCTCTCTCCTTCGTATTTCTACAATGAATATGGAGCCGAGTTGTTAAGCACCCACCGCGTTTTGAAGGATTCAAACCGTACCACAATTTAGGAAATGATGACATAAAATAAGTCGAAGTTGAAAAGGATGGTTTTCTTACATGAGAAATTGGAAGACAGAAGAAACAAGCACAAGGTGACGAAGAAGAAGCACAACAAGAAAAACGAGTAAGACAAGAACGAAGAAGACAAGAAGAAGAAGAACGAGACCAACATGTTGCACGAATTTGAAGACACGACGACGGCATGGCTGCAGGACCCGGTCAAGAACTGGCGCGAGTGGCCCATGCCGCTCGACAAGGCGTTGACGAGCGTGGACAGTGAAGGCATTTTGGAGAAAGTGAACGAGGACAAGTTGGCGCGCGATGTGGATGACCTCTCGGCGATTTTTGAAGAGCTGGCAGAAGGCGTGGTGGATTTCCCATTGCCATGCGACGATGAGTTGGCGACTGGCAGCGATGTGGCCGAAGAGTGGATCGACAGCTTGGACAGCGATGCGATGAACGTGAACGAGATTTCGGAAGCGTTTGATGCGTTGGTGGCTGAGCAGGAGCTCGCGATGAGCAAGGAGGAAGCGACCTTGAAGGAGGCGGAAACGGATGAGACGACTAGCGCCAGCTACAGCTCTTCCGAGTATGACGACGACGATGAAGACATGGAAGACTCTGATGATGAAGATGACAGCCCTCGCGCGATCACGATCAACATCATTCCGTCGCCACCGGTGTGGGCCAACATGGTCCCACTGGATCCTCGTAGTTGCATCAAGACTGCTGTGTTCAAGAACGTGGATTCCCGTATCCCACGCGTCAACATCCCGCGCATGGATCTTTCGTTTGCTGCGAAGGCTAAAGAAGTGAAGGCCGCTGTCGGTCCTCTCTTCCAACGCAAGTCGCCAGCTTCCGAGAGTGAAATGTCGAGGGTGCCAGAATACCGTCACGACCCTGCCACTTGCTGGATCTGCAAGAGTTCGAAGACCCCTGAAAAGAAGCGCGCTCTCCACCGCTACCACGAGAAGAGAAGTCGTCGCAACTGGAAGAAGGGTCCTCGCTACAGTGGCCGCAGTAACGTGGCTGCCTCGCGCGTGCGCAACGGTGGTCGCTTTATTTGCACCACGCAGTGGATTTGAAGACCGCGCAACACACCTGGTTTGAGTTTTATTTTTTTTGCATTCTCCCCGCGGATTGCTTTGCTTTTAGTTTTGTATATTTGGAGCAAGCTTTGCTTTTGTGGCTTCGCTTTTGCATATCTCTCTCACTGATTGAACCATTCCTTTGATAATGCCGAGTGCATTTAATGTCATTTATTTTTTGAAAATTGAGTTTTTTTGTTGGTTTGCGTTTTGGCTTTCGTTTGCGTGTCACCTGATACCTCGTGCCACATGCAGTCAGTCCTTTGTTCGCTGGTTGCAGTCCGTTGGGTGGTGGCGATGGATGCGTGCGTGTGTGTGAATGAATGCAATGTCCAGGGCGTCAGTTGGTCCTCTAATCCAATCCATCAACTCATCCAATCGCTCACGTGATTGACCTGTCAAGGCGATTCTTTGCCCATCATGCGACACATTTGAGCAGCTCTCTTAGAAGTAAGACATGCCCTACAACTAGGTTTGTTTAGTACAGTTTGTAAACATGTGTCCTATTTATATTAGCACTTGTCCTAAATATATACAAATCACACAGCAAAGTATTGTGTAAACCACACTATTTTGGTTTTGTGAAAAAGTTGAGTGGGGGGAGCTAGTTAGCTAGCTACCCAGAAGTGAGTGAGTGAGTGCTGGGTCCAAAACAAAGAAAATCGCGGCAAGATGGTACGTGGGGACAGCATTTGGGAGACTCTGTGGGCGCTGCTGTGTGCAGAGTCTGAGTGCATAAACTCGCGGGCATTTATATGCGCATGCTTATATATGTGTGTGGATGTATGTGTATCTGCAGTCGAGCAAGCTCTCCAGTGACAAGAAGCAAAAGGTGCAAGCCTTCCAGAACACCACGAATGCGCGGTATGTGATGGCGTTAGCGAACGATGAGGATGTGACTGCGTTCTCTCTTGCGCACGCAACTTATGGCTTGTGTTGGTATCGTACACATGCGCAGGGAATCCACAGCCAAGTCATACCTCGAAATGTTCAGTTGGGATTTAATGCGTGCCGTGGACGAGTTCTACGCCAACGGCGGCGAAAGCAACGGCGCGGCGTACGTTCTCCTGCTACTCGCTTCTTCGTATTGTATATTGATCTGTCCGTGGCGTTTATTTGGTCGTTGACACATTCTTGTTGCTCGCTGTTATCTTGTAGCGAAACTCCGGCGCCTGTGTCACAGGAAGCGATCAACACGTGGTTCGACACTTACGTTGGTGCGTATGCTTGTGCTGTTGGTATCGTACCACTAGTAGGGCCTCATGCTTACAATGGGTATGTATTTGTTGTATTGTTTCGCTATTGAACGTAGACGAAGATGAGGACGTTGACACGATTCCTGAGGAAGGCATCTTGAAGTTCTGCGAGGACATTGGCGTGGACCCGCAGGACATCGTCGTGCTCGTCATCGGCTGGAAAATGGAGGCCGCATACATGTGCGAGTTCACACGGAAAGAATGGAAGAAGGGCATGGAGGCCATGGGCGTCGACTCGATCGACAAGATGAAGGCCAAGATCGTGTCGCTCCGCGAGGAGATCACGAGCGACGCCAAGTTCAAGAAGTTTTACTCGTTTTGCTTTGGGTTTTCCAAGGAACCTGGCCAAAAGAGTCTGGGGATCGACATCGCGGTGCCCATGTGGGAGCTGCTGCTGTCCACCCGATTCGAGAAGCTCACATCGCAGTGGCTGGCGTTTCTGGACGAGAAGAAGCCGTGCAAGGGCGTGACTCGCGATACATGGGACCTGCTGTTCGATTTCTTCAACAAAGTGCACGAATCCTACGACAACTACGACGAAAACGAGGCGTGGCCAGTGCTCATCGATGACTACATGACGTGGATAGAGACCAAGAAGCTGTAAATTCAATTTCATCGTTCGATGCTCTTTTTTCATTAAAAAAAATGAAAATGCAACAATGAAAAACTCATCATTTTCGGTTTTACTAACTGAACAAGGATGCAGTGTTGTGTACAAAAGAAAAAATTGACTGGAACATTCGATTCGTTGGACGCCCTTTATGGCAGAGCGTAAGAAGTCTATGCACCGTTTCCATTTGGCGTCTCTGATTGTGACGCGAGCTCCAGGAACTCGAGCAGGATCGGTTGGGCTCTCGTGTTGGCGCAGCGCTTGCAGATCTCCGTCAAGTAGCCATGCAACGCCACAGTCTTTTCTTTTAAATATACGGGGTCGAACTTGTTCCACATTCGCGTTCCGGGGAGAGGCGGCACTTGCTCGTGCGGGATCACCTTTCGCAGCTCACGATGCAGCTTCGTGAACTCCGAGTAGCGTCTTTGAACAAAGCTACTTCCAGAAGACGACGACTTGACTTGAATAATAAACGCTGCATACTGTACGTCTTTCTCGTCCAGGGCGAGCTTGTACCCTTCAATTTTAGTGTGGAGCCACTCCCCTTTCCCGCTTCCCGAGATTTCGCTGCTCTCTGACATCATCAGCACTGCCGACGGACTGTTCTCAATCAAATCCTTATGGCGAGTAACTTCTGCACTCGGGACTTCACCAAACACATCCAGCCAGAGATTGAACGATTGCTGGTCTTTCACGCGCATCTCGATCGACGTGCCACGGCGGGAGACGACGCGGAACAGATACCCAGTCTCATAGCAAAAGATGCGTGCTTTCCTGATCTTGAATTGGGACGAAAATTCGAGTCGAGGAGAATTTTCGTAGCAGGAAATGTATCCATCCTGCAGTACAATCCATCGGTTGTTCCAGCCTTCGTACCAGCCTTTCAGAGCCTTCTCTTGCAAATAGCCGGCTTTTTGAGCACCGAAGTAGTCCATGCACAAACCGTGCGGGAGTTCCGCCATGTCGAATTGCTCCCTATTTAGGACAACGCAACACGCCGAACAGACGTTAGACTGGTTGGTAAGCACGAAGCGCGCACAAGAGTGGAAAATGGCAGAACTCTACACAGCTACATACCTGCTCGAGTATGGCGTACCGTCTGCGAGCCCATACGAATTTCTCGCGATCGTTTGGTTGACGAGATTCAGCCATTCATCGCGTACGCGTGTTGTCGGCGCCTTCAGCAGGTACGTCGTAGTTTGCCCAGAAGCGGAGGTAGGAGGGCGAGCAGGAGACACAGATCCCGAGAGCGGCGGGATCGACTGCTCTGTCGAGATAATCTTGAGCATGAAGGAATCCTCCCCATACGTAGCCTTAGCCGATTGATTCAGTCGAATTCGCCACTTTCTACGACAAGCCACCTCATGGACTCGAGGTAAGATGAAGAGACGCTCCTTCTCCATGAGAACCACTCGATCGTGTGTGAATCCAGTACAGCGGTCTCGGATTGACGCATTTGCCGACATCAACACCTTTGTATGTGGCGTCAACTCGACGATATTCCGCATCAAAGTCGGCAGCGGCTTTCGAGCCATCATGTATCGATGCAGCTTCTCGACGACCGGCTGACAGATCTGCATAATGGTGAACAGTACGACATCCTCGCTCATCCAGTACGACGAGTGAGATGCTGCCGCGAATGCAATTTCCATCATGCCTTGCTCACGCTTTCGTCTCTTCATGACGTAGTCAAGACGGTACGGGAAACCGTGAACTGGTGCCGTCATGCTCTCCCACATTTCTTGGATTTTTCCGAAATTCAAATGTCGGACCGCATGCGCCTAGAAATCACAACAAAGCTACTTGTTAGAAACACAAGCTTGCAAACAACCAAATCCAGCAGAGTGTCAATCGTACCTGAATCAACTGAACTGGCGGCTTGTCATGCATTTCTTGCTGAATTAACGGCTCCACACGGTACGCGATTGGATCGATGGGGTGGAAGATGTTGAAATAGCGTTTGCAGTTGGGCATCTTGATACCAGGAGTGAAGTTTCCGTCCTGAATATTGAGATCGCCTCGGGACAAGATGAAAACCGGTACAGGAGAGCTGTTCCAGCGTTTCAACACACATGATAAGTCACCCCATGGCAGCGTGATGATGCCCAGAAAAGAAGTATATGATCGCACCCAGCTCCGAAGAAGTTCTCCACTTCAAACTCGATTCCAGGGAAGACAACTCCATTCGGCGATTGTTCTCCAGCTTTGTGTGTCAACAGATCGTACGTAATCACCGATCCGAGCGAATGGGCAAAGATGGACACCTTGCCATCCCAGTCTAAGTTTCACGAAAACCATTGCGGTCAGATCGCCACAGTCGTGACTCCATTGGTTTCAATTTGTGTTTCTTACCTGGATGCTCCTCCATGAAGACGTGGTACTTCTGGTTCAGCTGCTGCGTGACGGCGTCAACGACGAGTTGTCCGTATCGAGGAGATAAATAATATAGCACATCCATCAGCGTCTCTTTGTTGAACTCGCGAATTCTGCATGAGCACGCAGCACGTTAGTACCTCACAGTAGCGCGGTGGCATGATTAACTTCTTGATAAACGTACCCTGTGGAACCCTCAGGGCAAATCAGATCAAACACACTGTCGAGACCCGTTGGCTCGTGCAGATCCTCGTGCCACTCGATCGACTGCATCTCCAAGGCGATAGGAATGTCTCGGAACATGGTCTCGAGCATTGTGCGGTAGAGATCGCGGAACGCGTGGTTGCCTCCATCGAGCCCAGTCTCACCGTTCCACGACTTCAGCTCGCCCTCCTTGAAGTCAATGTGCTGCCCGATACCATGGATAACGAAGACCAAGTGGTTGATCGGACTCAATCGCAGCTACAGCAGTAACAATGGGTCGCCATTAGCATAATGCACAAGCACATAAACGTCCTTAACGCATTAAATAGGAGAACATACCGTGGCAGGAAGCTCGTCAATGTTGTCATCATCGCTGTCGTAATCATCGACTGCATGCAAGCAAAGTAAACGTTAGCCCATGTCGATAAGCACAAAAAGTGCAAGAACCAAGCGGGTGCTCACCAACGGTTGCACGGTGGACAGTGCTGAAGCTCGTGTGGTGACCTTCATCATTCGACAGCTGCACGTGGTACTTTTCCAAGAACGCGTAATGCACTTTCAGCAATGGAATGCGAAGCGCAGCTTGCGGAAGCAGTCGCGCAAAATCGAGCACGATCGGACCGAGCTCTTCGGGCACAATGTACTGCTGCAAGTACTCGTAGAACCCTTCCGCGGTCTCTTTGCCTGTGCCAAATTCGAAAGCGTGGGTCTTAAAGCGTTCAAACTCCTCTTCATTCGCTCCAAACGATTTCTGCACCGAAAGAAACAGCATTCGTTTATAGGGTTAAGTATCGCAAGACCTTCAACAGATACATAGCCGCAATGCGCAAATAAACAACGCACCTTTACGCGCGCAGTGACATCATCGTTCAGTGCAAGCGCCTCCTTCTTTTTCGTGACGGGGATCACATCGCGGAAGGTGTCGGACACTTCGTCGTCGTCGATCTCGTCGCGGCTGTCGGAGCTACTGTACTCGGAGTTTGACATGCTTTGACGCATGGAGAGAGTCGAGTCCGTCCGCTCGATGCTAAACTGCGCCGGGTTGTTCGCTACAAGCTCCATGCTTTCCTGCACAGCATGCAGCAAATACGTGCATGGCCATCTCGTCAGTTTGGGTGCTCCATGCATGCATCATACGCAAATGCAAGTAAGCTCACTCACTCTGATCTTCTGCTTGAAATGCTCCACCGTGTCATTCAAGATCACGTCGCAGTCCTGGAGTGCGCAGAGGTTCTGCCACACGGTGTCTCTCGCGAGCGTCGCGAGCTGCACGCCGTTCCACGCCAGACTCGAGTCGCTCTCGGTCTCAAAGTTCTCGACCTCTTCGACCAGGTGCTCCATGCGCTTGATGAGCTCGTTCACCTGCCTCTTGTAGAGCGTGATGTAGTCCTTGGCGAAGTACGCGCGCTCGGGCACGTCCTCGGGCACGAGAAAGCAGAGCGACGGGTCCTCCTCCGACATCGTCGACATCGTCATTTGGCACGCTCTCGTATCTTCGTCCTGCGTCAATCGGCGCGTGCCGTTCGGAATGCGCCAATAGCCAAGTGGAGTGAAAGGGGAAAGTGGCAAAGCGATCTTCCTGGTGCGAAGCCGAAGCGCGAGATGACGAGCGAAAGCGGGAGTGATCTTTGGCGCAATCCCCCGCGGTTCCCCGGAAGAAAGCAATCACACGTAGCGACTGTATTAGAGCTTTTGTATCAGGGCTGATACTGAGGGGGGAAACATGCGCGAGGTCGCGCGAAGGTCGTCTAAACGTGACTTGAAGGACCGTTCTGACTGGAAATTCGGTCCGACGCGGTGCGAGACATGTGGTGGCAGAGTGGCCTTTCTCTTGGGTGAACCCAACTGGACGACGGTCGGGCGGGACAACCGACACTGAAGAAACAGTACGCATATATTAATTGTGCAAGGTCTTGACACTATAAAGGGAGGTCTTGGTATTGATATATGAAGGTAGCTGCATTCATTAAAATTTGTAGATTCTGTTACCCAACAACATACTTTCTCCACTTTTATCGTTTTGTACAGGGAACCGAATTATAGATTGTTGTTAGTATCAGAGAAGACTGTCATTTTTCTGCGTTCGTTGAACAAGAGGGATCGATCGCATGGTTGACACCTCCGCCATATCGTAACCAGGAGTCAATTTGTATCCACAAGGCCATGAAGGCGAGCCAAGTGCAGCAAGTGCATTCTTACTTTCAACGTCAAGCCAACTGCATTACTACATGCTGCTGCTGCATAATGGTGGTCGTTCTCTTTGCCCGTCTACTATCCTACTGGCTTCTCCGCTCTCCACCATCTGCTGGTCATCCAATATCCATTTACAAATGTATTACGCTCCACAATGAACTGATAAACTGTCAGCCGGCATCAACGAAAGCGATCAAAGGCCTGAAGCGCACAGTATCCATCTTGGCGCGTATTACGCTCCTGTCGAGCCAATCGTGAACTTTGCGCACAATGGATGCGCTTGGATGGATTCAGGGGTGTAAACATTGCAGTCCATGTCGGGTCTGACAGCGATGACGTACTCGCCGTCTTCCACGACGCGATTGAAACCGCGCCCGATTTGAGGATCGAAGAAGCCCCAGTCTTCGCGTGTGAGTGTAAATGACATGTGTCTGGATTCTCCAGGTTGGAGAAGGATCTTTGAAAACTTTTTCAGCTGCTTGACTTCAGGAACCGAGTTCGTACGGTACAACTGCGTTAGAAAGAGCATGATGGTCTCTTTCCCCGCATGTTGACCAGTATTCGTGACCGTGAAATTGGCAACCAAGTGCTCATCTTCAGCGTTGCTCACGTTTGTCTTGCTAAGCCGCAGGTTGCTGTACTCAAAGCTTGTGTAACTCAGTCCGCTTCCGAAGTCCCATTCCATTTCACACGCGCTGCTCTCACATCGAGTGGTGACACGGCGGTTGTACGGGATCGAAATGCTTCCTGGGTGTTTCGGATACGTGATCGGTAGCTTCCCGCTTGGATTCACAACACCATACATGATTTCAGCGAGAGCCTGGCCACCAAGTTCACCCGGAAGCATGGCAAAAATGACCGCATGGACGATATCTGCAATTCCATCCAGCAGCCGAGGACGACCTTGCGCTAACACGAGAATGATCTTTGTTCCCGTCGAAGCGATCTCTCTCACGTATTCAATTTGTCCAGGCGGAAGCGACAAGTCTTCGATGTCTCCAGGCTTCTCGGCGTATGTACCTTCACCGATCGAGATGATGGTAAACTCAGCAGCTCTCGCCATTATCTTCGCCATGCCCAACTCGCCACTCTGCAATAGCCCACTGGGCTGGAGCGGATTGAAATACGTGATCGAAGAGTTGCCATTCAGAACATTCATGATCCCCTGCTTCAGTGACACTCCATTCAGGAACATGCTATTTCCCGAGACGCCCTGCCAAGTCAGCGTCCATCCGCCACAGAGTAGCCCCACGTTATCGGCAGCGTGCCCAGTCAAAAAGACAGTGCTATTCTCTTGCAAAGGGAGAATGTTGTTTCGATTCTTGAGCAAGACGATGGATTCACGAGCAAGCTGCAAAGCGATGCGCTTATCTTCAGCTTGCCCAATGTTCTCCACATGCTCAGCCCCTGGAACTGGATTCTGATAGAGACCGAGCTTCGCTTTCACAATCAGAATGCGCCTCACCGAATCCTTCACCCGCTGAAGAAGATCCGGATACTTTTGCACAGCTTTCGTCACAGAGTCGATAAAGCTCGTGTTGTAAGGAACCATGCTCATGTCAATCGGCGTTCTTCGAATTGCCATCTCCACAGCAATGTCTTGGGTCGCTGCAACTCGGTGCCAGTCGTGCAGGTTGTTGATCTCACTCCAATCAGTTACAAGCAATCCGTCGAATTTCATGTCATGGCGCAGCAAATCTTGAAGAATTTTCGTGTTCGCAACTACTGGGACGCCATTGATCGAGATGTAGTTCTCCATCGCAGTCATCACGCCGGCTTTGGTGGCTGCCAGAAATGGTGGTGCAAAGTAATTGAGCAAATCGTAATCCGATAGCGTGACTGCGTCACGGTCATGGCCAGTCGACGTCTTCGAGTACCCGATAACATGCTTCATGCACGCAGCAGAGCTGTTGTTGTCTTGATATCCTCGAATGATTGCGTCCGCCATAACTGAAGCCAAATGCGGATCTTCACCAAAGGTCTCAAACGTTCTCGACCAAAGCGGATTCTGAGCGATCTCGAGGATTGGAGAAAACAGCCATGGGATGCCAGCGGCCAAGGTATCACGACTAGCAATTCGCCCCATCTCGTACACAAGTTGAGGGTTGAAAGTCGCAGCCGCATTGATTTGTTGCCCAAAGATCACTGCTCCTTTCACGTGAATCGCACCGTGGACAGAGTCGATTCCGTACAAAATTGGATGCCCGCCTGGAACTTCGAGAAATATCTCTTGAATCTGCGCAATCACGCTCCGCCATTCCTTCACCGAGAAGACACGCGCTTGAGTGCCGTTCGTTGAATTGAGAAACGCAGGCGCGTTCAAGTACGATCCGATTTTTAGCTTGGCGTGCCGGCGCACCTTGTCTTCATTCAAGGTCATGTTTGGGTTCATGACGGTGCTAATGTCGAGTTGCGTCATTTGCCCCACCATGTCGTATAGACTCTGAAAGCACACTCCACCAAACAGATTCATTAGTGTCCTTCACATGAGTATTTTGCAGCGAAACATAGGATTCGAATGGCATAAAAGGAACGTACCATACTGGAGAGCATTGCTTCAACTTGTTGATCTGCCTCACATTCCGAGCCAGCAGTCCCACTAAACGCTAGCGCAATGCAGGATATCGCCGACAAAATGGTCCACAAGCTCGATCTCATCGTTCCGCGTCGAATTCCAAAGTGAGTAGTACGCCAGGCCTTTTTCACTCTTCATTTTGGCTCGTAAAGCACACCGCCAGCAGCTGAGTTTGCGCCATTCTTGAGTTGAAAAGTGAGCGCCATTCCGTCGCCGGTGACCAATGCCAGCAATGGCGCACCCACAGCAACCATCAATCCCTTTCGTCACACTCTGCTTGATTCTGCGCGCGCTCTTCAACTGCAACATACACGCCACGCGATAGCAGGACGGACCGCGGCAATGGCGGCGCCGTTGGACGACAAAGATTGCCGCACTCTCTTCTCTGCGCATTGCGCGCCGAGAATCAGATTGAGCTTGAAGAAGTGCTGGGTTCGGGTTTACAAACAAAAATGGGGTTGACACACAAACCCGTTACCCTTTGCAGACCTGAATGATGAAAGTTGAAGTAACCATCACTCTATGGCGTAGTCCACATTTTGCGAAAAGGGGAAACATGGATATCATTGGGAGACACCACAGTATATTTGCATGTGCGCACATCGCGATCAAGAACGAGCATGCGGAGGCAGAGCAGTGCATGTGCTGATGCGCTTGAATGCGGTTACTTTGTGAGTGTGCTCGTGTGCGATAGAGGGCTGAGTGGGCGGATTAGGGCTGGTAGATGCTGTGCCTTCGGTGTGCGCATTGCGAGTAAGTGGAGTGCTGCTGCGAGTACCCAAAGTGTATAGCAATAACAACCCAAGTCCTCTGCAAAAAAGAACAGGTGCACTTGCAAAGCTGTCAGAGCTCATCAATGACGCGAATGGTACGAAGGTCGACCAGCTCGAAAGTATCCGCTGCGATTTGTTTCTAAAAGTCTGTGTCGGGGCGGATCACAACATTTCGTGCGTCAAGCGAAGCGCCAGCACGCGCACGAACTTATCAGCGTACTTTCATGAACGCAGCAATAACAGTAAATGGACAGTACGCTTTCACAGACGATGATGATGTGGTCAAACTCACAGCTTACGACGTTTGGGTACCAAAGCTGACTGTATAAGCACAGAAATCGACGCAGCATTATCTATTGCCAGTGAGTCAAAGCTCGGTGCACTCGAAAATCTTGAAGACGCAAACTCAATTCCTGCGATCAAAAAATTGGGATTTGCGCAATTTTTCTGATTGGGAACTTTGAGATGGATGATTTTATATGTTGCATGTTGTTTCTCAATGCTATATTTATGCTGTGTTCTGGAATGTGTGTCGAAAAGTTGCTGTCGCTTGAAACTGCTGCCTCCGCGCCTGCTTGCTGACGCAGCTTTCAGTCCATTTCAGCTTTTTGCTTTCAGGACACATTGGGATATCGTCTGGGGGTCAAACTCTCAGGTGAAAATGGACATGTCAGCCGAGAATCCGTTCGCCGACTTGATGGACAAAGCCGTCAAGTTGAAAGGCGCGCAACAGGCCCAGCTTCGGACTCAATTTGACTCGTGGCCGCAGTACTTCCAGCATTCGATGTTTATGCAGGAGTCTGTCAGCTCCGTTCGCGGATTTCCATTTCCAGAACGCATTCAAGCAGCCGAAGCCATGAAGGCCAAAGGCAACGAGCACTATGGAAACAACAATTTTGATGAAGCAGTGGCGGAGTATGAGAAAGCGCTTGCTGTCTTCAAATACATCGAAAACAAGGATCCGGGGTGGAAAAAGAAAGGAATCGAAGACAAGGACCTTTGTCTCATTGATCATAAATGTGACGACAAAGAGGATCAAAAACGCCTTGACGCTCTCAAAGTGACTTGTTATTTGAATCTTGCAGGTGGGTTCGTCACATCCGACCTTGACGAGTTCGTGGCTACTTACTCCAATGTTGTTGTACTCGTCCTTATTCATCCATCAATTCAGTTGCGAAGTTTAAGCTCAAGGATTTTACGACTTGCATTAAGGCTTGTGACGACACTTTGGCAATAGACTCGACAAACGTCAAAGCATACTACAGGTAACGAACGCTGTCTCGACTTGTACATTGTTGGTGCGCACTAGAAAATGATCCACGTATTTTTTTGTAGACGCGCTCAAGCACTCATAACTCCGGTCTCGTCCGGCGCGCTGGAGTTTGACCAAGCGATTTCAGACCTAGAGAAAGCGTTTGCGGTTGATTCCAGTAACAAAGAAGTGAGGAAGCTCCTTCGCGAGCTGAAAGAACAACGCGTCAAGCAAAAAAAGCTGGATAAAGAAACGTTCAGCGGCATGTTTGACCGCGGCGAGCTTTACAAGGAAGATGAGCTGTCTACTACGACCGAAGAGCCTGAAGATGAATTCTCGCGAGAACAAAAGTTCAAGAAAGAAGTATGCTTTGCTTACCTCGTAAGCCCAATCTTGCTCATTGCTGATAATTCTTTTCGGCAATAGGTGGACGAAGCTGAAGCACTAGCTCGTACGTGCGAAAGTAAAGGACAAGTGGAGCACGCAAAAGAAATTCGCGGCAAGATTGAGCAGGCTAAGATGTCTCGCAATCGCCGCTTAAAGCAAGTGGATTTCTTCAATCCAACCAAAGAGATGATCGAAGATGCAAAAAAGAATGGGTACGATCTCGGTTATGCAGCTATACTTGCACGCTCGTTCTAACTGTTCAGTCTCTGCTTTCTCTGCTGCAGCATCGATTTAACAGACCTGAATGTCCAGCGAATGCTTCATGATCTCCAAGAACAGGAGCGAAATAAATCGAGCGCTTCTGGTGGCAGTGAGCCGCCTGAGAACACTAATCCGTCTGTCCAGTCTATCGAGTCAATCCTCGGCTCGATGACTAACGCCGAGATAGCGCAAATACTGTCACGAGAAGGAATTGACTATCACAAAATCACCGACCGAGATCAGTTTATGGAAACAGCGCGACAAGTCTTGCTGGCAAAGTTGGACAAACCCACTGACGCTCCGGAGAAAAAGTCGTACTTTGTTACAATTTTCCTGATGGCGGCGGCGTGGACGATTTTGCGTTTGTACACAACTGGTGGTCTGTCGTTCATCTATCGGCTTGTAACCGACTCGTTTGATGCAGCCTCGACCGACGATGAAAGTGTGTTCACAGATGTCGACGACTTGTTCGGGGAGTGAATGAGCTCAACTGTGCTTACTGAAGTGTATCGTGACTGTAAGTGAGCTTTGCGCTTTCATAATCGAACGCAAACACTGCCGACTTCCCTGCCAAATTTCGCATACCAGTATTTGTTTATGTAATCGTAATCTTTGCAGCAAGCAGGGTTTTTTAAGCTGATGTTTTCTGGAATTTCTTTATGACGCTCTACTTTGGAACTCCAAACGCATGATATCTTGTTTTTCTCGCTGCTCGAATATTGCTATTTCAATTCTAACTCAACCCACCTACTAGTCAGTCCTCCACGACATTTCGTCTCCAGTTCTCGATATTTTGACTACAACTACTTATGTTTTCTCTTCCATTCGTGATCTAATCCATCATCAACGGACCATCCGTCGAGCTTCCAGAAGAACCCTGACGAGAATTTTGACTCCGCTTGTGCTCCGACGGAGTCACGCTGACGCTGGACGCTGTCAGGGTGACAGGATGAGATACTGGCGCTTCCGCGTGTTCTTCGTGTTGGCTTGTGGCTGGAGATTGGTTAGTACTCGCACTCGCGCCTTGCAAGTGGGCAGGTCGTTCACGGGAAATGGTAACTTCCACACGCTCAAACTGTTCTGCCATGGATGATTCTAATTTCTTCATCTCCGCCCGGAATTCTTCTTCCGCGAGCGAAGACTTCTTGTGGACGAACCCGTGCTCGACAAACGAGGAAAGGGGGGTTCCAGAAGGGTCCTCCTTGTTCCCTTCTTCGGATTTGTTGCTCTCCTCCGAGTCGCGCTCATCGCTATCGAGATCACATGGTGGTGGCGGCGGCGGACGCAGCTCCGAGACTAAATCATTAACTTCGACAAGCGCATCGGGATCCTCACAGAAGTACGTGAAGTCCTTGAAAGTTGGGTCTTGCACCGGAGGGGTGGTCTTACGACCAGTGCGACTCGACACCAGCGAGAAAATACCCTTCGATCGCGACGCTGATTTGTCTGTTGGCGACTGCACCTCACGGTTGACATCGAGTTCTGTGAACTCAGCATCAACATACTCCACATCTAATGGCGATTGCTGTAGATAAAGCAAAAAAGAAAGCGTCAGAGGGCATCGCTTTATCAACACACAGCAACAACTCATGACTTACCAGGGATGGCTTCCAAGGTGGAGTCGTTTTCTTTTGCAGAAGCAAATCCCAGTCAATTTGACTGAAGTATGGGTGGTGCAAGATATCAGTGATGTTGCTTCCCAATCGTTTCGTTGCGTCTTTTTGAAGGAACTGCAAGTCAAGTGGAAATTACAAATAAGCCGTTATCATCGAGCCAACTGCATGTGCAAATAAATACTCAGTGAGTCATGCACTTACCCCGCGCAGAATGTCCTTCAAATCATCAGACAAGTCAGGCTTCTCTGGGAAAGTCAGCGGGTCGTTCTGAATTTTGCTGTACATCTTTTCAATGTTGTTGTCGTAGAAAGGCGATTTGCCCACGCTCATTTCGTAGAGGAGGATACCCAGACTCCACCAATCCGCAGCTTTTCCGTATGATCGTTTAGCCTTTGGAAGAAGAAGTTCTGGAGCTGTGTACTGAGGTGAGCCAGCCATGGTCTTTGCGCCATTGTAATTCGAAACGTGCAGCTTCGCCAACCCGAAGTCAACGAGCGCAATGTGTCCCTCGGCATCAATCATCACATTCTCGGGTTTGATATCTCTGTAGCATGGCCAACACAAAGCGAGTTAGCACTGGCGCATTCATTCTCGCAAAGCACAATTCGAGCAAGGCATACCTGTAGAGAATATCGTGCTGGTGCAAGTGGTGGATACCAAGCACCAGCTCTGCAGTGTAAAAATGTGCACGATCGGCTGGAATTCTGCAACTCGCCCCCTTGCTCATGTGGTGGAAAAGATCACCACCACCATAATAGTTCATACCGAGAAACAGCTTTGTTCGACTTTGGAAGGCGATTCGGAGACCAGCAATGAACGGGTGGTGGATGTTTTGGGCAACTCGCATCTCCGTGAACGAACTTTCAATGTCGTACTTCGTCATCTTGCCTTTCTCAAGAATCTTGAGCGCGTAAATCTGTCCATCACTCTTCTTGACAGCATTGACGACCTAAGCCATTGAAAAATCGCATTGTTAGCAACCAGATTGTGAATGAACTCCCACGAATTCAGCGACTTACCGTTCCGAAACCGCCTTTACCAATCACGTTGTACACTGTGAAATCCTTCATTGAGATACTGAGCGAACGCGTCGATCGGAAAGCTGCGTCCGAGATCTCCGAGTATGGGTTCTTCACGCCAAACTGCTTCCAGTTGCCATTCGCCATCTTGATGTCCACGTCCGCTCGCAGACGCAGAATCCGGCCGTAGGGACCAAATCGGATCTTGTGGGTCCATGGTTGGAAAATCACAGTACCAGAGTGCTTGCTTTTCAGTTTTTCATGGCCCTTGATCGTGTAACTCTTGCCGTCACTGTCTCGTACGACGTCGTTCACCGTAAACTCCACGACTTCCACATTGTGGTACAACGCACCGAGAAAGTGCAACAATCCCTCTCGTCCAAAGTAATCACCACTAAACGGCGTACTCTTCGGATACGACGATGTAAACACCAAATCTGTAAGCGCCAGCATATGTAATGTGAGTCTCTTGTACTAATGCCACGCCAATGCTCGATCCAAGAGACGAAATATGGCATACCTTTGTTGAAATACGACATCAATTCGTTCACGAGTTCCATCTCGCCACCCATGAGACGGCGGTAGAGGTCGTACGCCTTTTCGGTTTTCATATCTGGCAGCGCACCATGGCGGTACGTGTTGTAGATCGGCTTGCTGTTCTTGCGCATGTTGCTGCAATCCACACCAGCCTAGAAAAAGCAAGCGGGTATCATATGCGAACGTTTAGTCGTTTGCCATTGTGCTGCCTGCTGACTGAAATGACGCACCTCTAGAAAGTAGACCCACGTGAGTTGATCGAATTTGGTTGGCACCGAGCAGTGAAAAACTTTTCCTTCGCTCGTTTCAAACGAAAAATCAAAGCCGTGGCCGCTCTTCGACGTCTTTTCGAGCTTCACCGAGGCGACCTGGACACGGCCCTTTAGGTGGCTTCGGTTGCGCGCATCGACCTTGCTTTCGTAGTCTGGTTCACAGCACAAACAGCATGGAAGTGAGATTAGAACAAAGAGCAGAAAGCTACAAAAAGCGCAATCAGTCAAGCCACTGCTTACACGACAGATTGGTGCCCTCGAGCGTGAAAAATCGGTTCTTCCAGTTGCGCACGAGGTGGCCGCGCTTCGTGACATATCCTTCCCACTCGACGATCGGCAGGTCAAGCGACTCGACGGCTTGGTCCCCTTCGTGCCCGCCACTGAGCGGGGTGCCCGTGTCGGGCGAGTTGGTGCCGCCGACGCGGCTGTTGGACGAGCGGCGTATGGAGCTGAAGAGCGACTTCTGGCCGCCCGGGTTGCTGTTGTTGCTACTGTTGTGCAGCGAGTTGCGGCGAAAGTCGTCGATGCTGCCGTTGTACGAGCCGACGAACGAGCCATTGCCCGCGGCGGCTGGTGTGGTTTCGGCGGGGGCCGAGTTCAGACCCATGGTCACGAGCGAAGTGGTCGACGACGAGGTCGGCAAGTCGGCGGCGGTGTTTTTTTTCTTATCAAGGGTGCCACTGCTGCCCACGCGCCGCATGCCGTTGGACGACGACGACGCTGCGTCGGCGGATGCACTCTTGCTCAGCTCCGCGCCCATCGCAGTCAGCCAGTCAGTCGCAGAGAAAGAAAAAGAGAGACGATGTGGTGCGTTCGGAGCTCGTGTTCGTAGCCCCCTGCCGAATCAGACAAGCGACAGCACCATACGGTCAGTCGGCCCCATACAAAAACGCAGATACAAAGAGCGCGCGCGCCATCCAGTCTGTTGGACCGCAAAATTCGGTACCTTATAGAGAGAGAGCGCTTGCCGTGTTGTCGTGCGGCGGGACTGGCTCTGGCTGGCGCGCGTCTATAAGAGCGACTAATAGCAGGCGGTGACTGGCAGCTGTCGACTGTCGCGGTTGCAGATCCGGGGAGAGACTTGCGTCACTGATGACGGCGCCGACTGAATATCCGCGCGGAGAGGGGACGGCAGCGGCGGCGGACGGACGGAGGAAGCGCGGAGAATGGCGCTGGCTGGGGGAATGCGTGAATACAGTATAGACAGTCAAGCAGCAGCCAGTATGAGGGGCTGGTAGAGTGATGGTCGGCTTCCGAGCTGAACCGGATGGTTCTTGTAGAGAGATGCTGGAAATTTTCAAGCTGTGCTGATATGTCCCAGCTCCGCTCGTTTGCGAAACCTGTGGAAATGGATGCAGGTTGTGGTGGGTTGGAAAAGCTTATTCGATCTTTTCTGTATATTGATGAGTTAGTTGATGTTTTTACCTGTATAAATGGATACACACGTTTGGAATGGATTTACAGTGCAGCCGAATCTCTTGGCGAATGCCACGCTCTCTACGAGGGGCACAAGGTCCACCTATCGCACGGCTGAAACGCAATCATGCACCGTGTAAAACGAATGCGGTACGCTCTTCGGAACACGAGGGACACCGGTTCGGGACGTGAGGGACGCCACCAAGAGACGACGACCATCATTCGTCAACAAATAAGACACGTATTGTAGGTATCCTAATCCTCCCAACCAAAAAATGTCAGCATGACGATGGACCTGAGCTCGATCCAGAGTTGCAGGTTTTTGTTAGTAAGAGCGCATAATCACAAGTTTACTACTACCTCAAAGTAATTTGAAAAGCAATCGAGTCATGAGTATAATGAAAGACTCTTTGCTGCTTTTCAACTTGTCTCGGGTATGCGTTAACGCGCGGAACTTAACCGTGGCACCATGGAGCAAGCTGGTGCGCAAGGTATGAGTTTACGGCCCACTATTTATTCTTTCCACTCATCGAAGCACGATTGTGAGCAACACGCTCACATCCACAGAAAGTGAAGCCATGTGATATTTATTCCGCCCCCACGCACTTGATTTGACTTGTTCACGGATTTGATTTTGATGTATGGAAATGCATGCCTTTTCAACCAATCAAAACGTATATTCTAGTCAAACTAGGGACAAACGGGATTTTCCAGCAACTATATACGGAACATCCGGGACCCTTGTGCTCCAGATAGAGTCACATCCCAGTCATTTGGAGCCGCAGAAAAGCAACAAGCAACATGGCGCCGCGCGTGACGCTCTCGGCTGTGTTCCTCTCGGGCGTGACGGGCATGACGGTGGCCGGCGTGTCGCTGCTGGCGTACATCCGCTTCCAGCACCCGGAGCAGTTCGCGGACACGGCCGTGAAGATGTCGCACCCGGAGATCGCGGACGACTTTACAAAGAAGTGGGGCGTGTTCGGCACGGGCATCTCGGACGCCATCCCGCAGGGCTTCAAGGACCTCTTCGTCGTGCCGAACCTGCCCGAGCGCATCGAAGAGCAAAAGCGCAAGCGACAGGAGCAGCTCCGCCAGAGTCTCGAAGACCTGCGACCGAAGGACAAGTAGTATGACGCAAATGCGATCAGCAAACGAGTCAACGCTGCAGAGAAGCGCCTGACACGAAAAAGGATCCTGCGCGCACAGCAGCAGCAGGCCGCGTGTAATGCATTCACCACATGCTCCTAAATATAAAAATATATATGTATGAATGAGTTGCGCACTTCCGTTCATTCGGACCAAAGCATACCTTTTGTGGTGTTGCTTCCTAGGATGGCATGCATCAGTAAATAACATATCAGTGGTGTTTGTATCGTAACTGGCAAGGGCCAAACGAGCAATATGGTGTCGCCCGAGCGAGCCGCCAAGCGCACGCGACACGAGGTGCGCGCGCGCGCGTACACCCGCTCTCGTCATGGCGTCCAAGTGTGCGTCAGTATCGTGCTCGCTCCTTTGACGCGCATATGTGCTATGGACTCGTATATTGTGTACCAAATAGGCAAAGAGTCGAGCGCCAGAGGACGCGATCCCTGACAAACCGGAGAACCGCAATGCGCGCGAGTTCCTGAAGAGCGCGCCGTCGCAGGGCCTATGGCTGCCTATGGGCGTCGCGGTCAAGGTGATGCAGTGCTGGCGCTGTAAGGCGTATGGGCATCGCACGGGTGACCGCGAGTGCCCCATGGCGAGCGCAGGGAATCTGGTGCTGGACGCTGAGCGCCAGGCGCGTGAAGATCCCATGGCAAAGTATGTGGCGCTTCCTGAGCAGCAGCGCGAGATGACGAGAGCCGAGAAGAAGCAGGCAAAGCGAGAGCAGTTGGCGGTTTTACTCGCTGAAGTGCGGAGGGAAGCAGCCGAGAAAAAGGAGAGGAAGAAGCACAAGCGCAAGGAGAAGAGCTCGAAAAGGGAGAAGAAGAAGAAGACTCGACGTCGCAAGTCATCGTCTTCTTCGTCGTCATCACCATCAAGTTCGGGTTCTGAATCATCATCTTCTACTGACAGCAGCTCTTCGTCCGAGGACGACTCAAATGGCGCAGCCAAGAGCAAAAGGAGAGGCAGTCGTCGAGAGCGCGATCGAACCAGCTCAGCGCACAGTCGTCGGTCTCGTTCGCCAGCACGTAAACGAGGCAGAAGCCGTGAGTGATCATCAAAGCCAGGAAGGGCACGCCAGTAAGCGGGCGGCGGTGTTCAACGCGAGCATGACGAAAGTGATCGGCCGCAATTTAGAAAGGAGCACATGTGACAGTGAGGGTTGGCTTTGGAAATGTCCAGGAACAACGCGGGCCATTCCAGGTGGTAAGTAGTTAGTGCTGCACCTTTGTCATTTGGCTCAATCTCGTAATATAATGGCTAGGGTGAGCGAGTCAAGATCAAAAACCCAATACGATGATGGAAGCATTTCTATTGTGGAGGCAACAGCGGATACAGCACAGCAGGGACAAATGGAGAATGGTCGAGTTCTTTGACCATGTCGTCATCGAGTTCGTACTCGCCATCATCGTCACTGTAGCCTTGGAGGAGCGAAGATGTGCGAACTTCATCGTGCTTTCCGTGTCGGAGCAACTGTCGCCGACGAGTTTGTTCGTGAGCTTCGAGCTGTTCACCCTGGTACCCCCGAAGCGCGACTTCAAGCCTCCCAGGACTATGAGACAAGAGCGACAATTCATGCTGACCAAAGTTCCGATGCCTGCCGCTGGATCTAGTGTGCACATACCCGTCCTCACTGTCCTCATCCTCCGAATCGTCGTAGTCGTCTTCTTCGCTTACATCTTCTGGGAACTGCTGCTGGCCAGATGATCCTCGAAGAACCTCCATACCAGTCCGCAAGAAGCCTCGGTGGTATCGCAGGCCAGTGTCTCCAGCCTCCTTTGCGCTCGACTCAACAGCACTGTCCTGCTCGTATTGCGTCCTGATTTTCCAGTTCGCTCCTCTTGGCGAGCGATGCCGAGGATCTCTGTAATTTGACTGACGCGGACTGCTGCATCGCTCTTCGCCTTGATCACCAACTTGCTGCAACCGCCGATGCGGTTGATCGGTAGGTTTTCGCGGGATTTTGGAGGTTGTTGGCGAGCCTTGAAGCCTCGTCGTGCTGATGGCTGGCCCTCCCAGTTCGTTGCTACTCGACTGGTCAGCGAAATACGGTGGATACACCGGCGAGATGAGCACGTCTTGACGCGTCCCGAATTCATTGAAATGGCGGATGATATGCGGCGGATGGTTCTGTCCTATGGCTGGTAGATCCTTGCCATGTCCTTGAGACTGCTGTCGGCGTGTTCGTTCGTATCGTTTTCGACACTGCGCATCCGTTTCCCTTCGTCGCTGAGTCGGAAGAATGATTGGAACTGCAGAGTTGAGTCCACCTGTCGATCCGTGCTTCCCATTCGGAAAATGCGAGCTCGTAATATCACTGGTGACTCCAGGGAGCAGTCCCTTTGCAGTGTGATTGATTTGCTGGATAATATCTTCAAACGCTGACGCCGCTGGGTTCACGGCTGGCATGTGCATGGCCGAAATCCGTGCGCGATCATTCGCGGGGTTTCTCTGTGGAACCAGCGTCTGACTGCCTTGGTCTGCGATGGTAACTGTCGCCTGGATTTCTTTCTCTCGTCGCAGCGATAGCATTAACAGATGATGCTCATACTCGCGCCAGATCTTGCTTTGCAAGTCCTCATTCTGTGCGCTTTGCATGTCAAACTGTCGGCGCATGTTCTCCAGCGCAAACTGTATTTTGAGAGCTCGCTCGATTTCAACATCACGATCCGTCTCAGCTTGGCGCATCTTCAACTCTGCGGTCTCCTTTTTGTTGCGGACCTCGAAAAGCACAACCGCCTTTGCGTCGATGTCCGCAAAAAGCATTCCCTTCTGGTTTTCATTCAGTGAGAGCCATCGCTCTTGCTGCTCGTTAGTTCGCGTGAGCAGCGCCATCTGGTCAGCCTGCTCACAAATCACGCCTTCCAAGCTTTGGATCAGCTCGGACTTGTTCTCGACATCTCGCTGCAGTTTCTTGGCCAACTTGTCGAGTTTGCTTTTCCGGAACTTGCTCATCCGTGCGACTTGCGTTTGCTTTTCCAGAGAATCACTGATTTCGTCACCATCCCTCGCTCGGTCTCCCAGTTGATCTTCGCTGAGGCCAGCTCCATCGTCGAGGATTACCCCTTTTCGATGCAGTTTAAGCCTCCTGCGACGCGCGTCCAACACATCTTCTTCGTCAAGCTCTTCTTCGAACTCTTCTTCTTCATCCTCGTCTTCGAGAACTCTGTCGATATCTAGTTCTGCTCCAAACGTTGCGTGGATCATTCGCAGCAGCTCACGGAGCGCTTCATCAAACGGATATTCGTCGAGTTTCACCAACGTCAAGATATGCTGCAACGAGCGGATAAACAATTGGATTGCGTTTTGTGACGTCGATCGCTGCATTTCCCTCTGGGTTTTGTCGCGTTGCAGATCTTCTTTTTCCCTTTTCAGCTGGGTGTAGATTAGCTCGGATGCTTCGAGTTTCTGCTTCACAGATTTGACTTCTTTTGCGGAAATCTCCAACGATTTGTTCAATTCTGCAATGAGAGCAGTATTGTCACGATTTGCGTACGAGACCTCGCGCAATTGCGCACTCGTCACCTTCAGCTCCACTTCCAGCTTTGTCACCTGGTCCTTGGAGCTCTCTTCAAAAAGCTTGAATCTCTCTTTCAATGACGACAGGCTGTTTCCAAACAAAAGAGAGCCATGTTGAGCGTTATTCACCGCAAAAGGAAAGCAAAGCAATTGCGATCATGGATGCAGAACGTACCTTTTGGTCGTCTTCTCATAGTTCTTCTCCACGTCCTGCAATTGGTGCCGCAACTGCTCGCACGTTCGCTCCGAATGTAAGAACGCTTGCTGGCCTGCAGAGAATACTCGCTTCGAGTGCTGCATCTCAGTGTCCAGAGCTTCTAACGATGCACGCAGGTTCCGAAGCTGCTCCTGGTCCTTGGCTCTGTCGACTTTCATTGCTTCAACTATGTTCTCAAGCTCAAGCTTCTGGTTGAGCAATCTCTCTATTCTCAGCTTATCTTGTGCTCGCATGCCAGTGTTCTGCTTTTCGGCAGTGAGCAGGTTGCATTTCGCTTCGAGTACGCCGACTTTGACCTTTTCTTCGTCAATCTCTCCTTTCAGGTAGTTGATTTCTCGAACGTGCTTGGAGTTGCTCACAACCTCGATTTCAAATTGTTCTTTCATGGTCTGGATGCGCGCACCTAAGTGTTGGTGCTTTCGCTGACTGTCCTGAAGCTCCTTTTCGACTTGCGCTTTTTGAAGCTTCAAATCCTGTTGTTCTTGCTGCAGACCGTCAAGTTGCACATGGAGTGACTCTTTCTCATTGATCAGCTTGTCTTTTTCCAGTACACTAACAACTGCATTCTGCTTCAACGTCTCGTTTGTTGCACGAAGAGCCTGATTCATGAAAAGTCCCTCGTGCATTCGTTTGGCGTAGTTTGATTTCTCGGACTCCACGCGCTCCAACTCCACCTGCAGTTTCCGAATTTCTTCATCCAAGGCGTACCGCTCTGCGAGAGCATTGATTCTCTCGGAATTCGCAACCTCAAAGTCTTTTCTTGAATCGTCGAGTTGGTCGTTCAACTTTCGCTCATTATCTTCGTGGACAAGAATCTCAAGCTTCAGAAGTCGAATTTGCTCCGACTGGGCCAAAATCTCTCTCTGCTGACCCCAAATCTAGAGTGAATAAAGCGAGATGCAAAAATATGAGCGGTAAGTCGAACTATGACAGATTTCTGAAAAAATCCATACCGTTTGATTCGCCACAACAGCCTCAGCAGCAAGCTTCGTGATGTAATCGCTTTTTTCTGCACTTCGAGTCGCTTCATCAGTCAGATTCGATTTGAGTACGTGCAGTTGTGCCTTTAGTCGCGTTTTCTCGTTGGTAAACTCTTCCTGCATTTGCCTTCGCCACTCTTGCGTTGCATGCTTAAATTTGAGCATCGCCATTTCGTATTTGCCGTTCTCACACTGCTCCAGAAGCAACAGGAATGTCAGCCACACGTTCGATGAAACGTGTTTCTCAACTAGCGGAGGACAATGCGCTGCAATCTCGTTGATGATATTGTGGAAACCGTTTGTGTACACATAAAGCGCACGGTAGAGTCGATCGACGAGGTATTTTGGCATCCCAAGACGGTACAGGGAAGCACGATCGATGCCTGCTCGTCCCAATGGCCGGGTATCGCCCCGTTTGCGAAATGCAAACATTTCTTCTTCCGTGAGCGTGTCGTCGCTGTTTCCTCCTAGGACAGCCTTGGTCTTTTGCAGAAGCGGCCGGATGTCTGTGGCCGGCAAAAGAAACGTTTCGTTCGTCTCTAAATGAACATTGACCCACTCCTCGGCGATGATCGACTCTTGAAGCGCTGGTGGAATCCTTGTTGGATTTTGTCCTTCTGTGAGCGCATCAATTTCGTCATCTTCGGTCTCATTCGACTCGGCTGGCTGCCGATCTTGCGCTGTCTCAGCATGCTGTTGGTATCGCTTTGACACGGTCACGAGTGCTTCTCGGTTGATTCTCACAATCTCGCTTTCGCCTGGTAAGAGCATAGGCTGCAACTTCGCGCTGATAGCTGCGAGTGATGCGTTTGCGTCTACACAACATTTCGAAAGTCATATCAGTACCAGGCTGGTCTAGATCGATTGTGGCTGCTATCAATACACCATTATCGCATCGAGTTCGTGCTGGCGGTACGTACCGACGACATTGAGCTTGTTCGAGTGATGATGCTTTGACGGCGACGTTTTCTGTTTAGTGGGCTTGCCGGGTGACTCGGGTTGCCCACTTGAAGAAACACCAGGGAGCTCGCTATCACCGTTGCTTTCTTGCTCTTGCGTAAGGCGAGCATTGGTATTTGCTACCGAACTGGGAGGTTTTTCTGGAGCTGCATCAACCTCCATGATTCCGTGATCTGCGCTGCTACATTACGGCATTTGTGTTTCCGCCTCAAACACAATTGGTGGGTTGTGTCGTTTCGCGTCCCCGTCAAGTGCTAAAAGCAGCGCAACTTTTTGAGCCTTGAGCTTCGTATTCCTAAAAGCGCAGATACCGGCAGTTACATGAGACTATTTTGTGCTAGATTTCGATCGTTGACAAGAAGACTGCACCATCGCGCCAGGATGCTTTACTCGCTTCTTCAGAGTACTGGACGCATCCAACAATGTTGATTGATGAGCTTGGTTAGGTCTCGACAGTTTTGATTTCTTGGCTGGATTGTTCGCAAGCTTTGCAACATTTTCATGGCTTCTCACCGTTGAGCTTGATGTCACGGCTTTGTTTGGAGAAGTCCGAGCCATTCCTCCTCGTGAAGCTCGACTACCAGCAGTTTTTGAAGCATGTGCTAGTACAGACTTCAGTGGCTTTCTTGCTGTAGGCAGTGGACTATCTGATTCTGTTGGATCATAGCCTTTTTCTTCGGAATACGATGTGTACGAACTGCATGGTGATTGATACCTCGTTCGATGAATTCCAGCGAGATTGGCCCTGTTTGTAAATGCTATTTGAGCAGCTGGGGCTTGACTCAACCGCTTCGATATCCGCTCTTGCAGCACACGAATATCTTCGTGGATTTTGTTGGTGTGGTTATCGATTATATGCTCTTCAGCATCGGCGCCAGTCTGCACTGCAGCCAAGCTGTGAGATATGACTTGATTGCGATACTGGATACCACACTCTCCATTTTCGTAAGCCGCTGGACTGTTTGCGTGCGCTCCTCTCGCTTTGGAATCCATAAGATCTGTTCGAGTCAGAATGCTACGGTTGATATCTGCGAGCAAAGATCCAATATTCGAGCCTGGCTCCTGTGTTGTCTCCGTCACGACTCGATTCTGCTGGCTATAACGCGCTTGTTCATGGTTTCGGAACGCGGCTGCAGTATTCTCTTGAACAGGAAAATTGTTCTCTGCATCATTGTGTTGGCATGGCGTGGTAGTCCAAGCCGACTCCTCGTTGACATCTTCCCGTTGCTTACTCGTTGGCTTGAGATTTTGCATCAGCTGATGGATCATTTCATTCTTCTCCTCCAGAAGGCGTTGAAGTTCTGCGTTTCGGAACTGTTCGTCTTTCACTCGTGCATCCAATTGCATTTGCGTTGCGCAAAGTCGTTCATTTTCTCGATGATGGGCTTCTTCATGCTGCATTATATCTTGGCAAGTGCTCGCGATTCGGTTTTCATATTCCTGCAAACGGTTTGCGGTTTCCTCTTTTTGCTTTTGCTCCGCTTCCAGCTGAACCATCAGTTCTTGAACGCGCCGCTCCATGACTTTAGTGGCTTCGTTCGCTTGGGATAGCTCCACTAAATGCTCTTGTTTGGCTTTCTGCAGTTCTTCGCAAGCGCTCTGAAACTTGGCACTTTCAGCGGAAATCGATCGCTTTCCTTCGTGAATTTGTGCACACAGGTCCTCTATCTGTTCGTGCAATCTAATGTTGTCTTCCTTCACATCTCGAAGTTGTTGGTCTTTCTCAACTTTGTGAGCATCTATTTGGCATTTAGAAGCTTGCCAACTCTCGCGCTCTTGGCTGTGAGCCTCCTCCATTGACTTGACCTCTGCTTCCAACGTCGCATTCAGCTCTTCCGATTGAAACAAATGGTCCTGGTATGCAGCGAGATCGCGCTCTTGCTCTTTCATATTCGTTTTTAGAGCATCAAGGTTCTGTGTTAGCGACGCGACTCGATCATTCGCAATCAACATGCCGGCCTCCATTTCGTGTTTCTCTTTCATCGAATCGTCCAGGTTTTGTGTTATAACTTGAAGCCTCCGGCGCATTGTAATGTAGCAATTGCTTGCCCATTGATTCCATGCACATACTAGGAGAGCTTGTTGGTTCTCACGCGTCAGCACTCGCTGGTACTGCTTGCAACGCTGACGCCATCGCACGTGCTCTTTCCATTTGCCAAATAATTGGTGAGCTATAGCCCGCTCCCGTCGTTTCTTCACATGCAAGAGTAGATTTGCTCGCCAACTCTCGAACACGGAAAGTCGAATTCCCTTGCGGAAAGCCTTGAAATGGAGTCGAAGTTCATTGTGCTTCTTCGTTTTCACACTCAACAAGTTCGTCTTTGTCTTTGACTTCCAAAGTTGCCAGGATTTTCGTAGGAGCCTGATAAGACAATGCTTGAGAGCTTTCGTAGAGCCTTGAACGTACTTGCGCTTCGCAAAAGTATAGCATTTCCAATACAACCACAACTTGCGGAGGCGACGCTGACTGACGTAGCGTTTCGCTAGGCTGAGTGACCGTCTCGATGCGATTTGGTCCTGCGCCACAACATGCCAGCCATGGAAATGCTCCTTCAACAACAGCCGACGGTTTCGAAGAGCATGCTCTCTATCAAACTTTTCGTTCTGAATTTGATTCGTCCAAGCCGTCCATATTCGTCGCTGGAGACGAAGATGATAAAGTCGGTTGCCTTTCACGAGATTGCGCCAACTAACAAAATACGTATTCTGTTGCCTTGTCTGCAATAGCTCCATGAAACGCGTTGCTTTCCCTCGGACAGGTCTCGCGTATGCGATCACGAACATCTTCCATTGGCAAAACATAACCTGTTTGAGCATTTGATTTGATTGCCGGCACTGGAGCGTGGCCATGCTCTTCAGCTGCCGCTTCTGTTTGACGAATTTAGCCCACTCGCGAAAGCAGCAACGCTGTATCCTCTGCTCGATTCGCTGGTGCTTCTCAAGTCGCGCTTGCTTGGTTATGGTGCTGTGCTTTACATAATGCTTCCATGCACGGAACAGTTGTCTAGCAAAATGCTGGTCTCGAGTTTGTCGATAGTGAGTCGTGATTACTGCAAGACGAGACAGATTGACCCACTCAATGAAGTGTCCACGAACCAGCTGAAGCTGTTTCTTGCGCCGAATCGAGCGAAGATGCTGCTGAACCCACACTTTGCGGCGCCACAGCCAGAACAAGTCGTATTGAAGAACGAAACACCGCTTCCTACGAAGGTGACTGACCTGAAGCGACCAATGGTAGAACTCGATCCAGCGAATGAAAAACCGCTTTACAATCTTTGGCGCTGCGACCATTTGAACTCGTTCGTTAACTTCGTCTTTGATCTGCTGTCGTTCTCGGATGTCTTGAGCCATTGTTTGCTGGTATTGCGCCAGTTTCCTGCGAAATCCGTTCACTTGGTTCCGCAAGTCCAGCTCACGCTGCTCCGATTGAATCAGAGCCTTGATGTACTTCTCTTCGCGTTCCTCACACTCATGTTGGCGCTCTCCAGAAGGAGAATGATCAGGCAGCGCCGCGACGTTGGAAGCATCCTGAGTTTTTAGCTCTCGGTTGTCTTGCACTATCGAAGCCCGTGAATCGTTTGATATGACAGGGTAGGCGCCAACATCAGACCTTGTCTGGACAGGCAATTCCTTACCGCTTTTCAGACGAAGTGAGCGGTCTAATTGTTCGCAGCCTCGATCGTGTCTGCGTGAGTTGTGCCAGAAGGAGGACGTATCGCTGATGCCACTGACACTACTTGATGTCTCGACCGAATCTACTGCTGACGCATATCTGGGCTCACTGTAGTTGCACTGCGGCATCATAAAAGCGCCTTCTAGTTGTTCGCGAACAGAACCTTTAACAAAGACTGATTCCTTTGTCACGGGGAAAAATGCATTCTGCCTCGAAGCCTTGTCGGTATTCAGGTGAGATTGGTCTTTCACGTGCTTGGTTACGGAGGGGGCTTCAGTATGCTGAATCGTAAACGTTTGAGTCTCCCTTAGATGAACGAATGGAAGAGAAGTACGCTGACTTAATGGCAGGGACGGGGCAACAGGAGGAGGAGTCAGATCTCGAAGTGTAAATTTGTGAACAGCCTCGCCAAGCGTCTTGTTCCCAAATTCTCCACAACGCAACTCAGAGAACTTCGCAACCTGTGTCGATTGCCCATGCTTCTTCCCGTCTCGAGCGACGCTCGTGGTACGGTAAGCTGAAGGTTCCTTTTTGGCCTCATCTTCGGCATTTTCAGTATCAGCAGATGAATGAAATCTTGATGATTGGGCTGGGCGGAGGTGACGCGTTGGTGAGTCGCTGTCCCGACTAGTATCATACCCATTCACACATTTGTCTGGATCTTGCTGCTGTGGTGGGAGGCTACATCGGCCAGATAGACTTGAAGCGCGCAGGGATAGTGTGTCGAACCCATTCGCAGCCTTTGAGTCTCTCACGGGAGATAGTGGTGACAGATTTGGCCTACCTTGAGAGCGACCAGTATCACATTCAAGCTTTGCTCTCCATTTCACATTCACAAACTGACTTCGACTCTGCGGATCGATCGTGAGCAGGCGCTTAAGGAATGCCACCATTTCCTTGTTGTGTCTCGTGCAAAGTCCCTGAAGGTTGACGATAGTCTTTTGCTGCAGTGCTATTACGTTTCCATAGGCTTCTTCCCAGGACGTATACTGATTTCGCATGACCGAAGCTGAGCGCACGCCTTCGACAGCATGTGAAGACTTGCCGTTGGCCAGATTCAGTAAATACTCTTTGGCTTTGAGCTTCGGGTTGTCAGCGAGCTTTCCGTGCGTGCGGATCACAATCGTCACCATCTGAAGCTCCAGAGCTTCTCGCTCGCTCCTCGACAGACTCTGCTCGTACTTCCACACCTTCAGCAGCATCGCTGTGTCGACTTGCGCGTCGTGCGGGTCAGGAATGCGATCAAAATGCGTGGCCCCGACATTCCACATGACGAATCCGTAGAGATCCTGGTGCAATTGAATCAGCTGCGCGATTCGCTGGAGCTTCTGGATGCCAAAGTGATTTTCGAGCACCATGGAGCGCAGCGCATTGTCCTGGGACGCGATAAAACTCGCGCTTTGACGTTCTTTCGCTGTGATATCGGACGTGTCCAGCACCTGGAGCTGTTTCAGAGAGTCGACGACGCGCAGGCGATAATTCGGATGCTCGCAAATCGGATTCCCCATCAGATTCAAATTGCGGAGCCGCTGCAGCTTCGCCAATCGCTCAATCTCGCTGAAAGACACGATGAGATTCCCGCCGACCGAGAGCAATCGCAGCGACGTAAACTGCTCCACACCATCGAGAGTTCTCAGGTAGTTCTGGCTCAGGAATAGCGCCGTAGTCTGCGCGCTCACGGTCGGTGGGAGGCTCCCGATGCACTGGATGGCCTTGCCCACGGCGTTGAGCTTCGTACCGTCACAGAGCTTCATTCCATACTGCCTGAACGCGTCGATCAGCGACTTGTCGTTGCCACTGCCGCCATATCGAGTCTGCGGTTTTTTCTTTGAGTTCTTCTGTTTCGAAGCGGGGCGCTGCTGCTGCAGCCGCGCGGCGTGCGAGACGCTGTAGCCACGCGGCTGACGACTCTGCTGTGGATCTTGCATCTTCCAGTGAATTTACCACAAGCGTACGCAGACAAGCGATCACGTACTGCGCATTCACGCCTGCATGCTGCTTCTTGTGTTGGCGGCAATTTCCGCATTTTGGACAGTCAAACTGAAAGGTCACGCGCTACCTTCGCGCAACTTTTTACATGTGATATTTTAGTTGCCAGACTCAGAATTACTCGAATCTAAAAAAGTTGCTGTTGCTTCGTAAACAGCATAACTTTACCCGTAAGTAAATCTATCCAGAACGGGCTACTAAGTACGAAATTAGAATCATGATGCGAATATCGATAATAATATCTAAAACCGCGTATGGGCAACTTTTCTCAGTATACTCGATTTCACTCGGTTCAAATGCTATGGCTTTATTTAATGCATGCAAACATGTAGCTAGAAATTAATTTAGAACGCTCGATATGCTCATTTTATCCTCGGAATCATGGCTTCGGGCTCCATCAGGCGAAGAGACTCGAGGTAACGCTGCAGTATCACCTTGCTCATGTGGTTCTTGATTTGTCGCATCGGTTTGGCCCTCGTCATCAATTTCACCGGCATAACTCATGAGGATGCGGTTAGCGTCTCGTGACAGCACGAACGCCAGATCCGCGGGATCTTTCACCACCACATTTAGTGCAGCCCGGAAGTCCATGCGCTCTCGAAGCGACGATACCAGGCCACTGCCGCGGTCGAGCGCAAAGCTCAGGTGTGCATCCACGACGATAACCGAGCCAACGAGCGCATCCACGAGCTCCGACGTGGGGATCACATGCGGAAACACGAGCTCCAGCGTGCGAGCGGTGATCTGGAGCGCGTACTCGGCCTTTGCGCGGATGTGGTATTCGTTCAAGTGTGGCTGATAGACCACCGGCTTTTGCGAGACCAGACAAAACGAAACCAAGTCAAAGCACCAGCACAACGATCGCCAGCGCTCTTCGATCACCAAGCGACCGACAGCAGATCCATAGCCAACGGTGAGCGAGAAGTACTGGTCGAGGAAGTCGGCAATCTCGTCGGCGTTGGAGTGGGAACCGTTGGCAAAGATCTGGAAGTACTTTCTTACGATGTGACTGAAGTGGTCGACTGGAGTCATTGGACCTGAGTGTCTTGGAGAGCATTGGGCATGGCTTCTTGGAGTAGTCGTACTGGATGGAGTGTTCAATGTTGTCAGGTTCTCGTTTCTACGTGTGGACTCGGAAGCCAACGGATCTTCAGTGTTGTCGTCTGTGCGCGGTTGAGGAGATGCCACATCCACGCTTTGCTCGGACGGTGCTGGAGATGGCGGCGAGAGGACGTGTTGGCCATCCGTGTCGCCATCGAAGCCGGAAGCTGAGCCGCTCGAGACAGAGTTGGTTGGAGATTTTGGAACCGGAAGAATCGAGTCTGGGTTGGGCATGTCGTCGTTTGGGATGATGTACCAGTCTTCTGCAATCATAGCGCGACCCAGCAGGATGTCGACCAGCTTCGGGTCTTTCAATAGCTCCGCAAAACATTTTACTAGATCCAATCCGACGTCCATTTTACTCACTTGGCCGTTCTTGTTGAAGTGAAAGTCTATCGTCGACTCCGCCGCAACACTTTGCCCCACGAGCTGCGACACGAGCCACTCTTCGCTTATTATGTGCGGGAACATGCCCGCGATCGTGTTGCGTAGAATCTGGAAGCGCATAATGCCTTTCGTTGCGACCAAGACGGTGTCGTCTAGGAGTATCACGTCAAAGCTCGTCATCGTTATGCCCAATTGCTTGATAAACATTGAGTAGAGCTCAAACTGTTTGATCAGCGTTTCGATACCAGTCACCCCATTGCCAATGTCTATGTCCTTGTCAATGATGCTGTACATGAACTCCTTCTGGTCTTTCTCGTTTATCATACGCTTTCGACCGGTTTGTTGGATGTGAAGTCCCGTTACAAGAATGCGGTAGTACTCGTGCACAGTTCGCGCAAGCGAACCATTGCGGTCATGGCGCTGGATGAGGGTCTTCGACACGAGGATGTCTCGGAAGTTCTCCATCGTCTGGATCTCCTGCTTGAGGTTCTGGATGTCGAGCGTGAGGTTGAAGTCCACGGAGCGCTCTCGGAGCACAGAGCGGAACCGTCCCCATCCTGAGCGCAACTTCTTCGGTTTCTTGACGGATATGCGTCTTTCAGTATCCTCTTCGTCGTCGTCATCGCGACTCTGATCCGAGACTGAGGCGTAGTAGGCAATCGTGCCTGGAGACGACGAGTCGACCGAGAGCGCAGTAACAGAAGATGTCGTGTCGAGGTTATCGGGTGTCGATCGCGTCTGCTCCTCGGTGTTCAGCGCCGCATGGTGGGGAGCTGAAGTCATATCTATGGAAGTCGAGGTATGAAGGCACTCGACCGCGGAGAAGCCAAGAAAGTTGAGAAATGAACGCAAGGAGGTCAAGGTCTCGGGGTTTCTCGGCGGCCGAGCGGGAAGATGGGAGGGAATTTCCAAAGTATACCGTAGTAAGGAGGTCCAGTGGTCCTAGGGCTGTAGATGAGGCACAATTGTCGAGGCACTTGATTTGGGCAAGGCGAATTTGTTGCAGTCACACAAGCATCAGAATTAAGGTGGCCATCATTAGGGGTGATGTAGGGTTGTAATGAGATGATAAATTCATGGGGAAATAAAAAATATGTTTCGATTTCAAACATTAATAAACAAAATGTCTCTTTTCTAACATTTATAAAGAAATTGTCTCTATCAGGTTGAAAAATACGAAAGATGGTTTTATGACGGTAAATTATGGTAATCTAACCGTTGCAATGTCAGCAAGATGATAAATACGTATCCAATCAGGCTGCAATACAATGTTGGCCACATGTATAAGACCACCAGTTTTTTTACGATTACAATCACATAAAGCCGTATTCACATTCGTAATTACGCCCCATCACTCGTCTCATTCTGACCAATCGTTTGGTGCTACCCACATCCCCATCCGAGCAGAACTGATGGCACTCTAGAAAATAACGCTTAAAGCCCCTGGAAGGATATATAAGACCACTTCGGAAGCGCCGTTTGTTATTGACTCAGGTGCGTTCGTTTGCCTCTAAAAGGCGTCTTTTATATTGAATAGGCTTAGTGCTCACTTATGTGTGATTTTCAGAGCGAGAGAACAAGTTTTGCGATGCCAAGAGGTTTGTCACTGTCCGACTACGAACAATGCCTGATCTCGGCCATGAACGCAGCCGGCAGGAGCCAGAGAGAGATTGCAGTGGCGATTCGACGCTCCAAAACCGTCGTACAAACGTATCTGCGTGATCCGGGGCGCTACAACACCACACGGAGATCAGGAAGACGGTCCAGCTTGCCCGCAGCAACAGTTCGGCGCATCGTCAGAGCAGCGAAAACCGGAAAGTACAGCTCGTCTCAGTTGGTCCGAGCGCTCGACCT